>CM025780.1:57760081-58229572 GCA_014636745.2 Centella asiatica
AATAATAATAATAATAATAATAATAATAATAATAATAATAATAATAACTGTTAGGTTTTATGAACATTTGATGATGATTGTCTTTAGAATACTTAGGAATACAAATGTACAGAAAAGTGTTGGTTTGTAACACTTTAGTTTTGTAGCTAGCAGTAGTATCTCTTGTTTGTAAATTAGTCATTATAATAAAGAGATAGATTTATTTTATTTGTATGTACTGCTGGAATGCTTGTTAAGTTTGTTCAACAAGTTGTTTTAAATTTATTAGTTCTTCGAAGATTGAATTTGGCTTGTCGGAGATTAAGAGAAAAGTTCATCAGAGACTAAGTTTTTGTTTATCAGAGATTGGACTTTGCCCATCGGAGATTAAAGTTTTCTTAATCGGAGATTGAAGAATCCTTCATCGGAGATTAAAGTTTTGTTCATCAGAGATTGAAGGATTGTTCATCGGAGATTAAAACATACGTCATCGGGGATTGGAACTAAAGAGTCAGAGATTAATGCTGACGTCATCAGTGATTAACACAATACCTTGGAGATTAAAAGCTGACGTCATCAGCGACTAAAGCCAAAGCATCGGAGATTACTCGAAGTAAAGCATCGGAGATTACTTGAAGTAAAGCATCGGAGATTACTTGAAGTAAAGCATCGGAGATTACTTGAAGTAAAGTATCGGAGATTACTCGAAGTGATCGGGGACTAATGAAGGAAGCCATCGGAGATTAGTCGAGGACTTAATCACTGATGGAGTTAGAGTTCAAATTAAAGAAGGAAAGTCTTCCATGCACACGTAGACTTTATTGAAGATGTAGCTGACAAGGAAACTTGTTAGAAATCTTTCAATTGGAAAGATTGTATTTGATTTGAATTAGGAAGCTGGGTTTTTGGTAATTTAGTTTTTTAGAAGCTGTAATTAAATATATTACAGAAGATATACGAAGCTGTATAGAATTGAAAGAGTTGTATTTTCTTAATATACAGAATAGAAGCTGACGAACAAAGTTTGTCTTGATTGTTAGAAAACTTGTAATCAATTGTTAAATCAATAAAAAGCAATTGTTTATAGAGTTTTGATCTTGTTCTTTATATTCTGCAGAAAAGTTTAATTTCTTAAAAGAACAAGAATTTGAAAAAGTTGTAAAAACTTGTATTCAACCCCCCTTCTACAAGTTCTAGGTCGTCTCACTGGGAAAACAATAATAATAATAATAATAATAATAATAATAATAATAATAATAATAATAATAATAATAATAATAATAATATAAGAACATAAAATTTCACTTGAGTATAATTTTCAATACAATGTGAAAATATAAATGATATACCTACAAAATAGCAGAAAACAATAGGAGACTTATGGAAAGTTTTATTTTGTTTTATCTGGAATAATTTTCCTAATTTTTTTAATATGAAAATAAAACCAAGAACTAATATAGCTAAGGATATAAAAGTAAATTGCCAAGGAAGAGTCTCTTTCCTTTATGTTCCTTCTACACCGATCCAAATGAATAAAAATACAAATATCGTTATATCACAATCATTTCTTCTCCTAATTGTTAATTTGTACTACGCATATTCATTTACCAAAAAAAAAAAATTTGTACTACACATTTCTTTCTTTTCCTATAATTTAGTAATATTTTTCAGTAAAATGATGTTCTTATGTAAGTATGACTGTACCACGATCAAACTGCTTCAGTCAGCATAAAATATGAACACATGTTATCCAGAATATTCAATGGTCTTGTATTTTGTGGTCCAAGTTCTAAAAGTTTTAAATTTCTTTGAAAATTGATATATAACTGTTTTGCCAAGTATCAATTCTCCGATTTTCAAAACTTTTATATGTGCTATTAGATGTACCAAATCACTAGGACTTGGAAAATATTAAAAAATTAGAAAATCAGATAATCAATATATTTGTGTAGTTTGTTAGTATTTCTAGTATTATCGAATATATTTTAAAAAATAACATCTGCACAATATATGTTTTTTTAATATTTATTTAGTCTATGGAAACTCATTTTCTAGTTTCATATTCGTTTTTTAATTTATTCTTTTAAAGGAATTTTTTAATAAGATAACGAGTTACAGAGTTTAGAGCATGAACTGTCTAAATCAGTTTAAAGTTCTAGTAATCGACCCTAACATCGTTCTCGAACATACCCATTAAACTATCTTTACCTTTATGCCCTACACTTTTTTTAGCTGATCATTTTCCCCTTTCTTTTGGACTCCTCTAAAATTTATATCTCTTATTTAAATTTTTAATTTTTAATAATTCTTTCTCTTGACTCGTACCTTTTATAACACGGCCTAGCATTGAGTTCCGTCTATTAACTCATTAAATTGACATTTCGATCATTGACAAAGCTAGATATCGAGAGGTCAATATCTATCTACTAAGTTTATCCAAGTGATTATGCCTGAAATATATATATATATATATATATATATATATATATATTATAGAGACATTCTTTTGTCCGTAATATAATTAGATAAAAGTAATTATTAAATAAAATAATATAATATCTTTTGCCTTTTCCAAAAAAAGATAAAAATAATAATTTCTTTATTTGGAGCAGTTAGTCTATTTCAATATATGTGTTATAAATCTCATACATTTGTGATTTTCATTACCTAATTCTAAGACACCCTTTTCTTTCCTCCTTTTTTTTTTTGAATATGTGACATTTTTCTAAGACTTTATTATGATATAAATAATAATTAATATACATGTCAATTGATTCTATTACGAAACATGATGGCCCAATAGCCATGTAACATGATCAGAAAATTATTGATCGGTGTCTGTATTTGAAAAATATTATCATGCAGTTTGAATATATTTGAACTCTTCCCGTGTAGTTTATATTACCATATTACTATGTTACGTTATAATTTTATTAAATAAATAATAACATTATACATAATAACATGATAACCTAAACTTATGGGGACGCCGAAAAGAAGCCCTAATATGATTTGTACTTGGAGTATGCCACGAGAGTAGAACCTGGATAATTGGGTCCATATGAAAATTGAATTGGATCGAGATAACGACTGACATCAAAATGGGTTTGGAACCAGTCCATACATACCTTGAGTTTGTAGGGGTTATAGACCTACTGGATTATAAACTAATTTCCCAAGAGAGATATTCTGAATTCGAGTGCGAAACATGTTATTAACATATGCTGTGATAAGTGTGCTATATTGATGGGATATGCGTAAAATTTTTGAAAAGAAACAAGATAAATAATTGATTAATTTTATCTGTGGTCATTTATTTTATATTTATATATGATATTTATCTTATATTTTTATTTGAATGTCAAGTTGATTTATGTGACGGTTAAGAAAAACCGTCTTTTAAAAATACATGTTATTATCCTAACTCATGTTACACTCTGTTCGTATCTCTTTTAAATTTCAATTAGTTTCACAAGATTGAATGGCTAATTCTCTAACAATTTCATTATTTTTTAAGAATATTGAATCTGATATGTAAGATATGTATTTGAGAAACTTAAAAGTAAAGTTTTTGGTTTTACACATGTTACATAAATGATTGGCGCTGACTTTATTTCAAGTATTATCAGATAAAACATCAGGATCCTTATAATCGATCAAATATATATGCGGTATATAATTAAACGTATTTCTGTTAAATAGAGTAATAACCTTAACACCATTCATCATCATCATCATCATGTTCATCCATCCATCCAGCATCACTCTCGAAATAGCTAACCATATGCTAAAATTCGCATTTGGCGAATATCACACATGCATTGCATACACTGATTAATTTGCTATTAACTGGTCATGTGAGCTTTTTTTCCCCTCTTCAATCACCTTTTGTCTTATCAACACATGCATTGCTTCTTCTTCTTCTTCTTTTTTTTTAAAAAAAAAGAAAATTTCATTAATTAATATAAAGTTTCAAAGTACAAGAGATTCCACGCAGCAGTAATTAACCGGTCATATGAGTTAGTTCGCCGCCTTAACGGCTGTTTGCTTATTTCAATTTTAAAATGAATGGTAAAATTAAGAAAATGTGACGTGTGGACAAATAACTATATTTTTTTAAAATGTCTATCTTGTATGTAAGGTATGGTGTTTTACTGTTTTTACTTAAAAGTATTTAGAAAAATGACGTGAATTTTTTTAAATCTAAATTCGATATAAAAAAAAATCTTTTGAAGAAGGTAAAATTAGAGAGTACAGAATCTAACACTTTGGCATAGTTAGACTTGGTCAACTGAGTCGATTAAATTAAACTCGTTTATCCCATATTCTCAATCAAGTAATCAACCTCTTGACCATCCACTTCAACATATCCAAAAATCATCTAGAACAAAAAGGAGCAATAAACGGAAAGTATCAAAACAACCACAAAAACTCAATAATATATCATTCAACTTACTTCAATAAATCCCCACCCCATCTATAACCTCCCTACAACCCAACCCAACACTTCCCCCTTTAAATTCACCCCTACATTCATTCTTCTTTTCCCCACCCACCTTTAGTAAAAATAAATTAAAAAATAAAATGGGTTCTCGCCTCGCTATGATCATGTTTCTCTTAGCGGCCATCATCGCTACCGCCGTGATGGCCGACTCGTGGTTGCAAAACGACGACGACCTTTTGGGTAGCATATCGAGGAATGCAACCCACAACATGCCTACATGCGATGGTGAAGAAGGGGATTGCATGAACGAGATGGAAGAAACGATGTTGGATTCCGAGGCTAGCCGTAGGGTCTTGGCGGGGGGAAGCAGGTATCTGAGTTATAGCTTTTTACGCGCTAACGCAATACCGTGCAACATACGCGGTGCGTCCTACTACAACTGTCGAAGGCCCGGGAGAGCCAACGTGTACAACCGCGGATGCACCGCTGTCACTATGTGTGCCCGCCGTATGTGAAATGAAATTAATCAAGAATAAATATTGCATGCATGCATGCAAAAGTAAATTAATTGATTAATTAATACTTGATGAATATTGCAAACATTTCTAATTTGCTTTTGCCATACATTGATTAATTTCTCCTTGTATGATGAACATCTTTTTACAGTTCCATCACTCTTTCTCCATTTGATCATAAACTTGAAGTTCTGGATTACCTTTTTTTTTTAAATTCCTTTTCTGGGTGTGTCTGCGGAGTGGGTGCATGGGGGTGGGAGAGTGATGGTGGTGGGGTTGCGTGGGGGGGCGGGGTGGAGTTGGCGCCTTTAAAAGAACAGAAGGTAAAGATACCAAAAACAAAAAGTCAATATTAGTTATTAATACTTGTATTATTTTGTTGACATTCAATTTGGATGTTCAGATTATGAATGAAAGGACAGAAAATATATATTGTGGAGCGTTAAATCGAGTGAAATACAGCACCATTCCAATTAGTAGTATCCAAGTAAATCAATTCAACAAGCCCATGGGCCATGAGTATCAGTTTTTTAATTGTAATTAATGGTTCTTGTTACTATTTTTAAATCAATTGTTTAATCGAATATACATTTTTTTAATTCGTCAACCTACTCGAAACAATTTGAAATCAGCTACCTCATTTAGGACTAAATTTTATGTCTTATTCTCTTTTAGAATTGTCGCCACATTTTTATGGTTCTACACTATTTAATAGAAAAATAAAAAACGATCATATGCCCATATGTCCATTGTAGAAGAGAGAGACAGCAATATGAAACACGGATGAGATGGAACAAGCTCCCTCCCACACCATTTTCTTTCATACCCTCGTATACTTAATAAAGCATTAATCAACTTCTATTAAATTTTTTTAAAACATAATGTGATGGTCCTAAAAATCTTATAAAAACTTTGGCCACTGTTAACAATTGACAACAACAATAAAACATCATACAAACATAAATAATATTAAATAAGAGAAATTTTGTCTCTATTACATTGTCCAAAATAAATTTAACAGCGAAAAACTATGGAGGTCATACAGATCTTACAATCTAGACATTTCTATTATAATCTCACGCTTCGCTCTTTCTCTAAAAGTTATTCATAGTAGAGTGATCATGGAGTTTTTATCAATATATTTTTATTTTGCCTATATTAGATGGCTCGACCTTCTTGCCATAACATATAAAATATTTAATAATTATATCTGCAAGTATATAATCATGTAAGGGTAAGACTTGAAAATAGATAAATTTGGCAAGTATAAATTTTAAGACACTAATAAACAAACCTTTCAAGTGACGTAATGATATTAAGATTTAATCAAGTATGTGAATTATAATTTAGTACAAGTTTCAATTAAGAAAACAATTAACTTAGCAATTTGTATATCTTATGTTTTTATTTTATTAGTACAAATAAATGAATCAAGTAAAAATTTATGTAACTGTTTACTAATTCTTATGCAGCAAGTGAGCCTTATATAATTATAATAAAAAAGCATTATAGCACTGTAACAGTCGTATTAGTAATAGCTAATGTAACACTCTAACGCATGTAGGAATTACTAGTCTTTTTTTTTCCCCTCCAATGAGTGCTAGAGGGCAAACTTAAATGTGAGAATATTAGTGCAATGACTCAATATAAGACGTAACAGATTGTTTGACACCAAGTTATCAAGACATGTAACAAATTATAATTTTGTATACATGTAGAACAGATTGCTAAATATATATGCCACTCCTTTATGTCTGTTCTTGTTTTTTCAAAATTTGTTTAATTGTTAACTAATAAAAGTGTGTATCACAAAAGAAATAACAAAATTATGATAAAACAGAAAGACAGTTTATATGAAATTATTACTATTATATATTATATAATTTTTGACAAGATATTTTGACTTGATAAAGCCTTTAAAATGTTATAAAAACTTTATTTATAATGTATTAAAATTAGTAATATGTAAAACTCTAATGTGAATAATTTAATTAAACACAAAATAATCTAAAGACCAAATTAGATAAAAGAGAGTTTAAGAAATGCTGGTCAATGAGAGTTACAATGTTAGTCGTTATCCTAAAGGCTTAATTGTCTTCTCACGTGAAGGTTTCAACAAGTAATAAAACCTCCAAGATTAAACTCAAAAACTCACATCGTCGCCTCGTTTATGTGCTCCTACAATGGAAGACTTCAAATCACATTCAACTATATTGTCCAAAGTTCACACACACTCAAAGACAAAACAAAATGAAAACTAAAGTTAATTTGTAACTTGTGTTGTGTGTGTGAATGAGAAGATTCACCTCTTTAAACAGATGCACAAATTATAACATACAAGTGAATAAATCACCACAATAAATTGTAAGTTATAAAACATAAATAAATCAATACGTAAGTTTACAAAACAACACAATAACTACTGCGAGTTACAAAATAATACAATAAACACAAATAGGAGTTACAAAATTTAAGTTTTAAATTTTAATAGTAAAATATCAACAATTATGACTCATAATATAATTTTTTTAAATAGATGATAACATTGTATGTGATAATATTATATGATAATATTAACTTAATGAGAAGAGTTGAAACATGCATACACTATTTGGAAATTATTTTTTAGAGAAATTATTTACTCATTTTTTAAAGGAAAATTTGAAATTAAGAGTATATTTATAAAAAATTTAGAAGAAAATTTTAGTCTCAAATCTCAATGATACAGATGATTTGAAGAACTGAAACAAAAAATCTCAAAAGATCTTGCTAGTCATTATTTTTGTATAGTTTTCGGTTCCCATGTGGATTAATATGTGAAATTTATCACGTGATGAGATCTGAATACAATAGGGGTGTCTGTACAACATATAGTGCTGTCAAACTCAGTTGTTACTCCATCTAAAAGTAAAAACCTTATTTTTGTTAACCTTTTCTAATACTCCGTATTTATTTATATATCTTCATATTATAATGAGTTATAACTTATATTTTAAATCTTAATCATTAATTTCATATATATAAATTTATAGTTTATTTAAAAAATCCAACTTGTACGAATTGAAAAAATATCAAAAGATAGAATAGTATTTAAATTTGTAAATCATTTCAAAGTGTATAACATGATTTTTATAATAATGTAAAATTTGTATATTTTCAATGGCTTAAGGTATATTGATTTTATATGATTATAAAAATTATGTAAAAAAATTCAGAAAAACCCCCAAAAATTATATATAGTTTATTTTTATATATTCTTTTAATTCATATGATTAAATTTTCCTAATATATTCTGAAAATCGAAGTATAATACAAGGGGTAGGATTATAACATTTTCCTCTATTATAATTAATTTCAAATTGGGTACTGTTCGGTATTATTCTGATTTTTTCTGCTAAAGTACACTTAGAAGAGTTACGATAATAGATAAAATGAAATGAATTAAAATAGATCTACTAAGTAATAACTAAATCTGCAATTTCAAAATCTTCTAGAAACAGCTGCTTCTGAGAGTAAATCACACATCACACTATGGACAGTATAAAATCGATTTCAAAGTTAAAATTGTACCAAAAATCAATAAAATTGTATTAACGGTTGTCGTGACGGTGACGATTTTAATTCTTAAAACTATATGTATATTGGTTTTTGTTTTAGTTTTAGTTTTACGTTCTCTATGCATCAAAACTGCACCAATATATAAATTTATATTTTTAATATATTAATTTGTTATTATTGTACATATATGTATAAATTTCTATATATAGATTATTATATGTATCTATGTATATGTTTATTTTGTTTGTTTGTATGAATATATACTTATCATAAATTATCTACAACTCATATTATATGAATATTAATTTAATTGAAAGTAATTTTAATGATCATGCAAACAAATAATCGTTCAAGTAAAATTGTTCAAGTGAAAATTTAACAACTTATTATTTCAAATTTTATATTACTACAAATCAATTACATTATAAATTAACGAATTTTTGAAATTGAATTTTTTAGTATAATCATAAACTCTTATAATATTATAAGTGGTTTTAAAAGCGAAATGCCATTAAAAATCAAAATTGTAATATCAAAACTACATCGTACTAATCGATTGTAGTGACGGTGACAATTTTAAATTTATAAAAATGTACCTTATTAATTGCGATGACGATTTATAATCCAAACCACACCACACTATCCGCTACATCACACAATCTGTGATTAAAAAGCAAAAAGAAAGTTGAAATTGTTAAGTTCGAATTTAGATAAAACCTGAAAGTCAACTTAAAATAAAAACGAATAGTGCAGTTCCCAACGGTACATCGAGTCTACATAGATTCGTTACAATTGTAATTTTAATCGCATGAAAATAGTATCGCAAGGCACTCATAAAGTATTCAAGATTTTAGGCTGTGATTATATACAGTGAAATAAGGTAACAGGAGGGAATTAATATTTTCAGATATAGAATTATATTTCAAAGCAATTTGATAATTAGTCATAATATTCAATGGCATTTATTACTTTGAAAATATAATTTCTATTCTGATAATATCAACTCCATGCATGAGTTATAATTTATATTATAAGTATATAAATTTTGAGACAATTTTCGACAAGTGATCTCTTAGGAAAATAATTCTCGGACACTACATCATGTTTCAATTATTTCTATTAAGTTTATATTACTATGTTAACATATGCAATGTTACTATCTGTTGATCAAAATTACACTGCAGATAATAACATAAAATATCAGATAATAACATATAAAATAAACCTTATAATTTACATAAACTACAAGAAATTTATTTTTATTTTCTGACATTGTCTGAGAATTATCTTATAAATTTTTTATCGTGTATAACATAGTTGTTATAACTATTTAAAATTAATAGTTTTGAAGGTTTCAAATACATTAATTCTTATATTATTATAAAAATTAGAGTCAAATATATATAAATACCCTCAACTTTAGGAGTGTTTTCAACTTAAGGGATCCACAATGAAAATTTTTCTTTTGCCTATTTTTATCTCCATGAGACGAAATCAAAATTCTTATTTTCTGTTAAATAATTGTTCGAGCATCATTTTCTTAATTTTTTTTCATTTAAGGGACTGAACTTTTTTTTTCTAAATTTAAGCCAAAATTGATTGATACATCAAAATTAGCTGATGTGTCACACTAAAGTGAGTACATAAAACATTTTTATTTGCAACTATCATCCTTTAAGTTAAATTTTAAATTATTGATCATTAGAAGGGCAAGTATATATAATATATTAATTAAAGAATTAATAAATATAAATAATAAAATTTTGTAATATTGTGATTTTAGTGTAATATACCATGAGTTAGAGAATCTGGTGTATATTAAATAAATAGAGATTTTGTAAATGTATAAAAAGTTATACTTAGAGCACTCGCATTAGTTTCCCTAAACTCAATATAGTTTCTTATATTTCGAGAATCTTGATGAAAAGAGAAAATATTATGAGTTGCACCAGTATATCTAACAATGTTTCCTTAAATCTATAGAATCACTATTCACACTCATCAAAATTATAATTTTATTTTATCATATTCTATACTACTATATAATTCTACTTTATTAAATATATCAATACACACACACACATATATTATTTTTATTATAATATTATATATTAATTCAATATCAAAACTAATATTTTATTTATATTTAAATCCATTAATGAAATATTATAATGATTAATTAATACATTAGTATAAAATTTTAACATATATATTGTAATAATTTATATTATATTATAATTATTATATAATATTTCATATATAATATATTAATATATTATAATATATAAAAATAATACATAATATACAAATATTAAATTGATATTATATGTATATATATACTATTATATAATATATATATATTAATGTATAATAACACATTATGTGTTAATTAAAGAATTAACAAATATAAATAATAAAAATTAAAAATATTATTATTTTATTATAATATACTATATATTAGAAAATTTAGCGTAGATAAGATAAATAGAAAATTTATATATGTATAAAAAATTATACTTGATTTTGTAAAATAAAAAATTTGTTAATGAAAAATGACCTTAATTTCATAAAATAAAAAATTTATTATGAGAAATTGTAGGGAATGACCTAAGCCAAATGAGACATGGATGGTCCCTCAAATATACTAAGCTCAAATGGTAATATTATACATTGACAGGATGATAGAGCTAGAATTAAAAAAATTCCCACCAAGTGGAAATTAAGATTCTCACATCAAGGTAATATCTTTTTATGGCGCTACTAAGAAGTCCACATTAAGCAGGATGGGATGCAGAATGATTGATCATGTGGGACAAAACACCCATGAAAAGTGGGGCTTCTCCACTTCATTTGCTTTGAAGCAACAAAAATAAAATCACACACAATACATGAAGATCGGAAGAAAGGGGCTTTGAAGAGTCATGGGGACTTAAATAACTCATAATAAAATAATAATAAAAAATTGTGTAAAGTTGTTAATGAGTGTGGTATTCTCTGTAACAAAAAATATATATATATTAATAAAATCCTCGTTACGACTTTGTATCATCAATAATATCTCTTTTCTACCCCAAAAAAACTCATATTTATTTTACAAAAAAATCATAAATTTGTCAATATTTGTAAAATTAATACTCGAAATATTCCAAGATCAATTTAGATGAAAGTGTTTAACGCCTAAATGGAAATACAATGACCTTTTTTGTTTCACTTCAAATTTTACTTTTAAATTTTTACATTATAAATTATATTGTCAATATCTATAATTTTTAAATTTTAAATCAAAACAAACGGAGTTGATATATCATGCGTCCAAAAAAATTGTGTCAATTAAAGAATATACCCATGCGTATGTTTACAAGGAATTAATCGGACCTAATTAAAGAAATATTAAGGTCGATCTAAAATGAAAGAAACTATTTATATTTGAATTACATAATCAGAAAAGAAATAAGATTCATAATTTTGTAGAAAAACAAAGATTAAGGCGTAATAATTTTTGTGTCTAGACAAAGTTTGCTTGCGTGAAGGTGGGAATATATGTTATTTGCATCGAGGAATAGTAAGAAAGTAGTAGATATGTTGCCAAATGTTTCACCAGTCAAGAGAACTGAAGATGACAAAGCAAATTAATAAGCGTTTACACATGATTCAAACTTTGAATGAATGTTTCACCAACCAATACGCCAAAAGTCACAAAACATCAACAAAGCAAAGAAACAAAACACAGAGGTCATGCCTATCTCCTCACCAACATCCTCTCTCTCTCTCTCTCTCTCTCTCTCTCTCTCTCTCTCTCTCTCTCTCTTTCTCTCTCTATATATATATATATATAAATTCTGTTATCACAAACTCCCCCACCTTCACCATCGTACGTCCGTATTGATGAAGTTAGTCAAAAAAAGGGGCTAGCTTGAGTGCCTTAGCTCACAGTTGCAGAAAAATAACAATTACCACTTTAGAAATTTTTCTTTAACGAAAACTATTAAAAGTTGCAAGTTGCAATAAAGCAACCTTGCCTTTAAGAAGGAATTAAAGCCAAGAAAAAAGTAAACCGTATATTCGCAGAAACTCCATGAACACAAGTTTTTTCTTTTTTTAAATTCAGAAAACCAAGAAAGAAGAAAGAAGTAAGATGTTCCGTTAGAATTCGGCACCCGCATCACTTGTGTCTTTTACTGGTTAATGTTTCGTAACATCGCCATTGCAAATATATTTTTGAACATGTAGATACGATAGGAGTATATATATATATGCAAACAAATTCACGAAAATAAATTTATAAATTAATCGAAATTTGACACCTGACAATTTTACTATGGTCGCATGACAATTTTACTATAGTTTCTCTTACTTTTTTCGATGAACTCATTTTTTGTAAATTTTTTTTGTGATTTAGTTTATATGTATAAATTTATCGATGATAAGATTACCCATTTGTAAGAATGAGATAAAATTAGTAGTAATAATAATAGAGATAAAAAAAATAAATTATAATTTATTTTTACATATTTTTTCAATCTGTGTCATTAGATTTTTCTTATATATTTTAGAAACCAAAACACATCACAAATAAGTATGATCACAAAAGTATTTTTTTTCCTCATTATAATAATATGATTACAAAAATGAACAACATATTTTCCCCCTTTCCCACAACAATAATTATTATTATTGTAAACATTTTCCCATAATAATAATAATTATTATTGTAAAATTTATGCATTAGGACATCTAAGTTCGTGACATATCAATTATATTGAGTTTAGGATTCTTCAGGTTCCCCAACTTATAAGTTACGGAGTACTATTTTACTATTCAAGTTTTGGTATATAACTTAAAATTTGATTTATAAGTTGATGTAATAAAAAAAAATATTTTCTTCATAAAAAATGACTTATAATTCATCTTAAATACTCCGTTTATCATTTTAACATATGAAATGCCTAAGTGCTATTTAGCTTTCAGTCACTGCAATCTCCTACCTCCCTACACTTAAATTTTTTTTATTATAGTTGATTCAACCATTTCTTTACTTTAAAATTATACATATACATTGACAATGATATAGTTATGAAAATTAAATTTTATTGAAGACCGTAAGAATTTTCTTTTGATTAAAATTTGTCGCATAAGGTATATATTAATAAATAGTAAAAAATTTAAGTTAAACATGTGTCAGTTTTTACCAAAAAAAAATTTATAAGTGTCAATTAAATAAGAACGGAGACACCCTAATATCCAATCTCACAAGTCAAATAAAATATTTCCTCCATTTTTTTATTAGTTGTTTGAGCATTTTAAAACATAAATTTTAGATAGCCTTTTATATATATTAAATATTTTACTTAATTTAAAATTTTCACACCATTACTAAATAATTGACACTTAAAAATTTATTATAGTCAATTTAATCATTTTTTGACTTTAAAATTATACATATATATTTACAATGATATAATTATAAAAATTAAATTTTATTCTAGATTATATGAATTTTCTTGTGATTAAATTTTGTCACATATAGATATTAATAAATAATAAAAATTTTAAGTCAAACATGGTCAATTATCAGATAAATTTATAAGCGTCACTTAAATATCAAGTGAAGGACCCCAATATCCACGCTCACAAGTAGAATCGTAAACCAACTATTTCACTTGTTTAAAACTCATTCAAATCAATTCGCGAAAATAAATAATCTAATTTTGAATATGATTTTTTGTTCATTAAGAATTTTAAACTTGATTCATATTAAATTTGAAAACTTGAATAAACTTAACTAATTTATATTATTTTGCTCGTGTTCGGTTCGGATAGACTCATCTGAATAGTTAAAACACTTAAATTTTAAACACTATTTTTCATTCGTTACGAATTTGAGACTCAGCTTAACTCGTTTATAAAAATATTCGATTAAGCTCGGTTCGAATTTGGCTCAAGTCAACTCATTTACGACCCTACTCAAATATAGCTTTAACTCATGATATTCCCTCCTTTTTTTAGTTATTGTTTGACTTTTACCCACATAATTTTAGAAAAACTTTTATATATGTTAAATATTTTATTTGATTTAAAATTTTAATTCATAATAATTTTCGATCAAAATATTTTTTATTTTTTATTTTTAAAAATTAAATAATTTTTTTTAAAAGGTAACCAAAATAAACGGAGGGAGTAATTATTTTTATTGATAACTGTGATCAAAAGGGAGAAAAATCAGTGAAATGTTTACTGTACAAGTCCAGCCTCACAAGTCATGGCCGACTTTCTTCATTGTCTTTGGCATCTTTCTGACTTTCTCTACATCATAAAGACAACTAAAGGGTCAAGATTCTTTACCCATTCCTCCTTTCTACTAATTTCTTGACAGCTATCCCCATTTGCAAATTCCACTGACTCTCTCTATTTACTACTACTCCTCCCCCAATCAGTCGATCTCCCACTAAAATAAACCCACCCCACGCCCTCAGCCCCATCACCCCACCCTACCAACCCTCAACACCCAAGTCAAGTCACTCCTCCAAGGTTCCAATTGACAAAAATTAAATGCCCAAAACTTTCAAAGAGTTGGATCCATTCAATCCATTACTTTTAGCTAAGGGCCAATAATAATTCAACGAAATTGAAATAATAGAGGGGAAAGAATCGAAACTTGAAATGATTCAATGCTATTGGACATAATAAACAGGCACAACAAATCAATATGAACAAATTGAAATATCAGACCTTTTTTTTGTGGGGATTTTGTTTTTACAACTGAAAGCAAAGATTGTTTCTGCGTCACCTCTAGCTCCACCCTCTTCAATTAGCTTGTTACAAATTTATATCAAAACAACAGCCGACAAAAGCCTCATTAATTCCAAATTATAATATAACGTTTTAATATAGTCTTATACATCAATCAAAAACTAATTTATGAAGAATTAGAAGAACCTGAAACTCTTGGAGATGTAACTGGAAACAAAGGCAACAGTCGGGGCTCCGACCCGCGTGAACTTGAAGGCGATGGGTGCAAATAAAACCCCTTATGCGCAATCGCTTTACTCTCAGCTTCCATATCTATACTAGGACTAGCACCATTGTTGTTCGGAGACCTGTTAAACGGGTCGGGTATGAGAGGGGTCACCGGGCTGAGAGCCAGAGATGGGAAGTTAAGCATACTCGGCGACAAAATCTCCGGCGTACAGGGTTTCCGGGGCGACCCGGAATGACCCGAATGATTGATCAATCCAGGCATCAACGGGCTGATTTTGAAGTTCTTGACGCTGTTCCTTCGCTCATAAAGCTTTGAAGCTTTCTTGTTTCCGTTTCTGATGGGTGGGATCGGATTCTTTTGCAGGTCGGGTCGGGCGGCGTTCTTGGCTGTCTCGGAGGATCCGGTGAGCATTTGAACTACCTGTTTGAAGGAGGAAGTGTCTGCTTGAACAAAGGTAGTCGGGTATGGGTTGTTAGGGTCGGATCTGGTGACCGGCATCGGTGTCGGAGTTGGTGGAGGAGATGGGTGGGGCAGTCCATTGTGGTGGCCGGAGCTACCAGAGCATGAACCGTTGCTACTATGACCATTTGGGGATGGAATTGGAGGTGCGTTTTGGTTTTCTTGAAAATTCGGTGACGATTTCATTGGTGGGTCTGTTTCAGAAAGACGATTTTCAAGAAAACGAAGAAGATGAAGAGATGAGAGAAATGGGAAATGTTTTGATTAGTTTGGCTTTCAGAACTCCTTTTGTTACTTTTCTCTTTGGTTTTGGTAAGAAATGTTTTTGTTGAGGGACTCTGGGATTTCTTCCCGCGACTTGTGGGGATGTGAGTTTCACGAACCAATCAGAGAGAAGAGTGACTTGCACGCGCTGAAAGTGTAGGTTGGTCACATTCTATAGAGATGTGGGTGAGAGCAGGAGAAAGTAGAAATTTTCAAACAGAATTCAATGCTGGCCATTGACTTGGCAGGACCCTAGAAAACTGACTTATGTATATTTAATAGAAAAATATCACATCACATAATGACTTATTAATAATCCCTTATCATATTTTTAATTATTTATTTACCGTGGGTAAGCAAAGGTGATAAGTGTAATTTTATCTAATTTTTCTTTCACGCTATCTCAACTAATATCTTTAACAATTGTTAAAGATTTTACTTATTCTTTTTTCATATCCAAATGATTTTAACGGTGTAATGTTATTGTGAAATTGTGATGAATTTTTACATCTAAAAATTATCATATTATCATCAAACTACAACATTAGTTGCCTTTTTTAAAGTGCTTTAAATTTAAAATATGTGATTTATAATTACATTAATATAAGATGTATGTGAGAATTGAAGTTAATACTACAACTGGTTAAAATTTGTTGGACTATGGTGATAATATGATGTAGTTATCACTACAAACTGACTCCTAAATATAATTACTTGTAATTTCTGCAAACTTTATACTACAATTGAATAAATACTTTAAAATAAGTAGTAATTTAAAATTCAATAAAACATTGTTCATTAAAAACTTAAATTTATTCATTAAGAGGAAAAAATTACGATTCTTTATCGGTGGTTAAAGTTATCAAGTAGACAGTTTTTTTATTTATTTTAAGAGCAAATGGGGATAAGTTTTGACTATTAATCTAAGACATTTTTTCCGTTTAAATAGTTACTAAGTCACGAGAGATTGGGATTACGTAGAAATACAAAGATAATTTTGTCCACCAAAAAGAAAAAGAAGAAAAAAAGAATCCTTAACGTAAATATAAATAGAAATTATAAGAAATAATAGAGGAAGGGGAGTAAATAACGAAGATACAAAGAAAAGATCTTTAAAGTAAATTTTATTTTACTTTTAAAAACGAAGACAAAAAAAACTTAAGGCAGGTTCAAAATTTTGGTATTCTCGTTAAAGAAGACAATTAATAACCAGTAAAATTAATGATAATGTCAAAATTTAACGGTTTAACCTTTTAACATAATGAGTGGAAGTATGGAAGTGATTTTTATTACTATTTTGTCATTTATTATTTATAGAAGTATATTGAATATATAATAGTACAAAACATCATATCGTCGTGAGTTAAAAAAACATATAGGGTATGCTTGTTTGCATGATTGAATTCGATGAGATTAACAATGTATTTAAATTAATAATACCTTAGAATCGGATTAAGGTTTACACATAATTGAAATATTAATCTTATCAGAATTGACTAAAAAACTCATGTTGTTTATCTCCTTTATTTAATCTTTTATATGGGTTATTATTTTTTAAATGAGATTGTTTGTCCAATCTTGTGTGTCGAAATAAATATAGTTTTATTTCAAAAGATTAATTAATTCGATCCTAAATAACAAAACAAACATATGACTATTTTTTAAATAAGACTAAATAGTCTAATCTCATCCTTAATCCTACAAACAAACACGCCCATAATATACTCCATATTTTTCTTTGTATATAAAAAGCTAAACAAATATTTTATCCAAAATCTCTTAAATAAGTGAGTAAATTAACTCTATCACCGTTCCATCTCGGTTCAATATTCAATAAAATCGATTCTGAAAGAGTTAGGAAAAGTAAAACTAAAATCATTGTCATTTATCCAATTAAGATTTAATTTGTAATCAAATACAATTCTTATGTAATAAACCAATTTATGTAGAATTTTAAATTCTTAACTTTTTATTGAAATAAAATTTTATTAAAATATGTACTAAAATATATAACTATTAGAAAGCATATAAAAAACTTATTAAACATACATTCAAATAATCTAAAAAATAGTTATAAGAAATTGAATTTTTTTTAACTAAATTGACAAGTCAAACATTATTACTATTTATAATAATAAAAAATATACAAATTAATTTAACTTTTATAATTAATTTATACAAATATACAATTATAAAAAATAGAACACGTGCTTGGCATGAGTAACAAAATTAGTATAATACTCCCTCCGACCCATCAAATAAACCTTTTAGACCATTTTTCTTTGTCTCATCGTATAAGTCATTTACATTTTTTAAGAAAAAATTAATGATTTATTTTTTCAAAAATAACCTCAATTAAATATGATAAAAATTCATCATTTAATAGAAAGAGAATAAATACTTATTTTTGTGTATTGAAAAACTACAAGATTATTTTTGACATTTCATATAAAGTTAATATAGTAATTAATAATTTCTTGTAAATTAACCAAAAAAAAGAAGTTAATATCAAAAGACGGAACCAGTAATAAAAACTATATCGTCATTATGTCAATATTACTTTGAATTCAGACAATCTACCAGTTATCAGGATAATGGATTTTTCTACCTATTTGTTAGATCATAGTTTTGTTTGATTTGGCCTTTTCCTTTTATAACAGGAAAGCTGCTTGTGACCGATTTAAGCAAATTAAACATTATTTAACGTGTTAACAATCACAGCAAAACAAAAATGAAAATGCAAAAAATGAAGTTCACGTCACGTGGAGGAAATGAATTTTCTTAGAATCTTGCTGCCTACAGTAGCCTAAGTGCCGAACTACAATAATTATTATGATTCTCGTCGTGCAAAAAAAATGAGAAAAAAGGACAATGCAAAAGCAGAAAAAGAATTTTAAAATGAAAGAGATAGCAAATGATGAACAGTTCGAACCAGTTTGTTTGAATCTTTTAATTAGGTCAAGTTTGAACATAAATGTTACAATTTTTTTTTTTGTTCATCTAGAGTTTTCATACGAATTTAAAAACTCGATATTTTATTATATTCCTTTACTCATATTCAGTTTTATTCAATTCGACTTGTTTATTTAAATAAATTGACTTTAAATACTATCATTTGTTTAGTAAATAACTAGTCTAACGGGCGTGTGTAAGTCTATTTCGATTATAATTTTAGTGTCGTAGTGGAGAGTGAGTCATTTTCCTTCTATGAGTAATTTTTTTCTTTCGAAAAAAGGAATGACACAAATTCACTCTAAATTTTAAGAGTTTTGTATATTTAATAATATAGATATATACTCAACCCAACTTGATTAATGAATTTTTTTTGCACTAATATCATATCAAAGTCGGTTCAAACTTAACTCATTTAACATTTTGATTCATTTAGCATTTGATCAAATATGGAAATATGGAACCTCTTTTATCTACCTACCTGAAATCTTTCGGACTCCTTTCAATAAGGTTGTATTTAGTGTAAATGTTATAGAAATATGGAATCTCTTTTATCTACCTACCTGAAATCTTTCGGACTCCTTTCAATAAGGTTGTATTTAGTGTAAATATCTGACTGGTACTTAAAAATGAAAACTTTAACCCTTAAATTATACTATGTTTTTATCACATTCTAAAAGTCTAATTTAGTATTTTAATATATTTATATTTATTAATTATATATAAATATAAATACATATGCTTTCCAATGCACCCACATACCACACAACTCATCAATCACCCACCCCACTTCTCCTCCACCCATTGCATTAACCTTACCGTTTTTGACAAAATTATTTTATAACATAAATTTCATATCCAAAACATCTCCACACCCTTACCCCTACCCCCACCTCATCTTAACTCCACTAAACTTTACTATATTTGACAAAATTATCTTATGACCAAAATTTCAACTCCAAAACACTCTCACACCTTCACCTGCCCTTACCCCCACCTCGTACCCCTCGCCCCATCTTCCCTAACCTTATTATTTTTGACAAAATTATCTTATTACCTAAATTTCATCCCAAAACACCAATACGCACTGACCTACCCCTACCCCTACCCCCGCACCCACTCCCACCCCACCTCTACTGATCATAGTGTTTTCAACAAAATTATATTATGACCTAAATTTTATCCCAAGAACACCATCACAACCTCACCCCCCTACCCCTACCCCCAACACTCAACCAAGTTACGACATAAAATTTATCACTCAGACACCTCTTACACATCACCCTGCCCGACCCCCACCTTAACCCCCACTAACCTTATATTTTTCAACAAATTTATTTTGTGACATAAATTTCATCTTCAAACATCTCTACACCTCTCACCCGCTATATACCTCGTACCCCACCCCTATTCCACTGATCATACTATTTTCAACAAAATTATATGTTAACATAAACTTCATCAATGAAAACCCCTACCCCTACAACTCTCATCCACCCCATCCTACTTGTCTCACTTTTTCTTGCCACCCACCTAACCCCAACGTCACCCCACCCGTTGCCCCATTATAACCAAATTATTATCAACAAAATATTACAGTTATGGGGGAGGGGAGATGTGAGAGGGCTATAGTGTTTCGTGGTGGAGTATGGGGTGGTGTGCTGATAGTGGGGTTGGACAGTGTGGAAGTTAAGAGAATAAAATTAAGTTATAAAGTAATTTTGTTAGAATAAAATTTAGTTGGTGGGGTGGCTGTTAGGGTTTGGTGAAAGTGCAAAGGTGTTTGGGAGATGCAATTTAGATTGTAAGATAATTTTGTTAAAACTGGTGTGTGGGTTGGGGGATTGAGGTTGAGTGTAGTGTGTGTGTGTGTATAAGGAGACAACTAATGAGATTAAGTAAGATATCTTTGTTGAAAATAATAAGTTTGAGGGGTGGGGGTAGGTAGGGGTAGGGGAAGGTGCGGTGGGGGGTGCGGAGGGTAGAGGGTGGGGTGGGGGGGATTAAGTTTATGGTATAAAATAATTTTGTCAATAACAGTAAGGTTAATGAGAGATGGGCGAGGGTGGGGTAAGGTGAAAGTATAAGGTTGTTTTGGAGATGAAATTTTGGCCTTAAAATAATTTTGTAGAAAACCAGTAAGGTTAGTGGGGGTGGCTGGCTGGGGTGGGGAGGAACGGGTGATGGTGTGAGATTATTTTGGTCATTAAATTTTGGTTATAAGATAATTTTGTCAAAAACAGTAAGGTTTAGTGAGGGTAGGTAGGGTGAGATGGAGAGTAAGAGTGATGAGGGTGTGAGAATGTTTTGGGTATGAAATTTAAGTCATAAAATAATTTTGTCGAGAAGAGTAAAGTTAGCGCGGGGGTGGGGGTAGGGGTGAGGGCGTGGGGTTGGGGGGGGGGGAGTGTTTGGGTATGAAGTTTAAGTAATAAGATATTTTTGTCGAAAATAATAAGGTTAGTGGGGATGGGTAGGGTGGAGTGGGATTATGTGTTGGATAAAAGGCAGCTGGATGGTTGAATATTAATTAGAATGGTCTATGGATTGATATAATAATAAGCAATAATAATAAAATAATAAACTTATATAAATAAATAATAGTGTAATTAGACATGTAGGATATGAAAAAAATAACGTATGACTTAAGAGGTAATATTTTTTTATTTTAAGTACAGACCAGACATCGACGACCCTTTTGTTTAATGAGAAATAGGGCTTACCCAATTCAAACCGAAGCCCAACACCAGAACAACAATTTCACACTAGTGGTTTGTAGTTTGCACAACATAAATATGTTTACATTTAAATATATGCCAAGATAATTTATATAGTATAATAATTGTCCTATGATTTAGTAAACTTTGACTAATTAAGAATTGATTATTACAAAGTATTTACGAAAAATTACGTAACATAGGAAGCAGTTTAATTGAACTACATAACAATTCATATCCAATAATCTTTTGTTGATGTTGTTTATTAGTATTATTTCATACTCCATTTATTTCATATAAGAAGAATTAATTACTTGTGCATTGTATTTGTTTAAACAGTTTCATTTATATTTGTTTTGAAAATAATTGAACATATATTCTTAATACAAACAGAATCTTTAGGCTAAAGTGACAAAAAGCATAATCTAATATCATTATTATTACAAATTAATATAATAGAAATAATACACAATATAGAAAAGCCTGGTTGGGGGTGTGGAAGAAAAAAGCTAAACAACTACTCTCGCTGAATTGATGTTGATGCTCACTCTTACATAGAACACTAATAACGAACTAAGAGTGCATATATTTGTTTATCGAGATTTTCTAGTAGGCTTCCTTTTGTTGTTAACCAATAAGCTGCAACTATATCCAGTAGATATACATAGTAAAATCTATAAGGAAATAACTTTTATGTAATCTCATTACTTAAATCTCATTTGTTTCGATTTAAATGTAAAAAATTTTACTTTTTAATAATGTAAATTATATTGTAAAATTTAAAATTTTCAAAATCTGAACTAAAAGAAACGAAAGTATATATGATTACACGACCATATAATCATTATTGATACACAATTACAGCCACGGCGCTTGTCCTGTATTTCAATTTGACACCTAAAACACTCCGAAATGACAACATCGTACAAAATTATTAACTACACATTATTTCGGAGCCATTCACGTGTCAAATATTAAAACACGACAAGTTCATTATTTAAAGTACTTGATCCATTGATCACTACCCAATTTTCTCAACTCCTCAAAAATGGCATGGCACATCAATAGAGGGTTCAAAAGCAAAAGGTCCAACGTTGAACAGATCGAACAGAACCATGGGGTCGAATTTCGAGACAGGTGGCTTCCATGGGGGCAAGATTTCACCCTTTTGCCCAAAATGCAGATTTGTTGGAATGTTGCAGTTAGACAATGGGGAAGAAATTATGGAGACTTTGCACTTATGGGATTCGTGAGCCGAGATTTTGTTAGAGGCAGAGATGTAGAAGTAGCCATTTTTGTTTGTCTTTGTTTCTGTCACCACTTGGAACTTTCTCTTGACTTTGCATTTTAGCCTCACCACAGCGCCTGAAAGTTTAAGATAGTGCGTGATTAGTAAATATTATGATTTCAGTTTAAATTTTAGACATTATAAATTCTTATATTGTAATTTATGTTATCATTATTTAAAATATGTTAATACCACCGTAAATCACAAAAAAGTCGGTGTCATACTCTGACCTGAGAGAGCGCATCTCTCCTTACTTAAATTTTTTTGTAACTAATATCTAAAATTTAAAGACAAAATAAACAAAACCGTAGGAGTCATATTTCTTTTTTTTGTGTCAAAATTACGTTTCGACATATGTATACGGATGGAATATATAGCCTTTAATTTGTGAATGAGCCTCAATAATAATGATTGAACTTGTCCTCTATTATGTTCACATTGGCCATAAAATATTCTGCTGTGCCATCTATATACTTTTAGGATCAGTTGTCTATTATAAGAAAAAATAAGGTAGACTAATAAACTAATTAACTTACCAGGAAGTGGTTTAGCCCCCAAAAGGGTATCAACCCCTATATACTTGCATGACTTGCAGTAAACAACACCTTGCACAGCTATCCTAAGGGGCCACGTGCTCGGCGCCTCGCTCGGAGGTTGAGTGGGTGCATGGCTCGGCGCGGGCGCGGGCGCGGGCGCGGGTGCGGGTGCGGATGCGGGCTCGGGCACATGGCTGGGGCTTGGTGCTTGAACGGTGGCACTAGCAAATTTGAACATGGGATGAGCAAGAACATTGAAGCTACCACTTAACAACAGGACTAAGATATGTATTAACATAAGCGGTTTAAGGGATAGAAAACCCATTTTAATAGTTTTTAGATGTTAAAAAAGAGGTTTTGGTGAGATGCATGCAAAGTCTTGAGAGTAGAGAATCTATATTTATAGTAGGGGGTTTTGAAGTGGTCTGAATTTGAATTTGGTCAAGGAAACATAAGAATTGTGTATGGTGGGGTTGCTCAAATAGGATTTGGCTGCTTAATATAGGAACATTCTCATTTATTGTTTTATTCTCTATAAAATTGTCGCATCTCTTCTAAAATTTAATTTTTTTAATAAAAAAAATTAGAAAGAGAGTAATCGTTAATTAAAAGTGTATATAATTTGGAACACTTGAACTTGAAATTGTCATAATAGACATATTATCGGCATGAAATTTTATTTTTCGTGGTATTTTTTAACTTATGACGTATTTCGTACGATGGAAAAAACATCGGAATGAAATGAAAAATCATTCCTTTCTATCGTTTGGTTGCCAGAACTAATACCAAATGGCTTTTATGGGACGGATATATCATTCCTTGGGAGAGAGTAATGAATGATCCATTCCATCAGTTGATGGAATAATGGAAGTTTGTATGTCCAAATTGCCCCATCGTTTTAGCAGTAAGAAATTCACTATTACCACCAAAGATGGAAAACACAATGGTATGAGGGTCGATGCTAGATGAACTATGAGTAGACAGTACCATTGTCCTTG
Source organism: Centella asiatica (assembly GCA_014636745.2). Classification (NCBI taxonomy): domain Eukaryota; kingdom Viridiplantae; phylum Streptophyta; class Magnoliopsida; order Apiales; family Apiaceae; genus Centella; species Centella asiatica. Next base: position 57,784,771 of record CM025780.1, read on the forward strand.
AACGCAATGAAAGGTTAATTTGGTATTTTTTCAACAAATTTATCTTTTTTATCCATAAATTTTAAATAACATACCAAATATGTCAATAGAAAGTATAATATTAATTCAATTACAATTTTGATTCTGATCCCAACTATCATTTCATTTCATAAAAAGTAATGTAGTCCAACTAAATATCCCATTAGTGTTCGACGCACAAATCGTCCTCAAAAAATATATATCAATCTTTAAATACAGGGTTTATCTTTGATAAAATGAATTAGAAGGATTTTAAAGATTAACTAACTCATAATGTTTCTGAATACATATGACACAAATATGTGATACAAAATACATGAGACTCGCTTAATTTTAATGAAAATGTCAAAAATTATGAAGAAATAACAGTTATCTAACGATAATACTAGAAACAAAGTTAAAGTACATATTGTTTGATTCACAATCATACATCCGGTGCAATTCTTTTAGTTTGAAAGTGCAATTTGATTTAGAAACTGTGATTCACAGTCTTTTTGAAATCCGAGAGAAATAGTGACTGGTTTTACTTTGATTTGGTGAGAGTTTCTTTTCCAAATAGTGTAGAATATAATTCCTTTTCCATAAGAAAACAAAAATTAATAATAAACTGTTATATGATGCCAATAATAACATGTTGAACATCATAGACTTACGAGACTTTCCATCCAATCAAAGTACGTAATTAATATCTAAAAATGTCACTAGAGTCCTTGTCGAACCTCAAGTAGTCAAGTGCCATTTATATATATGTTGTGTCACTCTGTGTGTGTGTGTGTATTTATGGTTTGAATCACTTGATCGGTGTTTTTCATGAGCAAAAGGTTTTTACTATGTAAAAGCAAATTCTAGTATGAGAGTTACGTTCGAATAATGAATCAATTTTTATATTCCCACTGATTTCTAACGAGTTTCTGAATAGTGTTTATCAATTGTGCATATTACCAAAATAATAGAACATAATCTACAAAATAAAAAAATGAAATATATATATATATATATATATATATATAGATACATAGAAGTTATTCGGAATATAAATAAAAATTTGTAGGAATGCTAAAATATTAGACGTACACCAAAATTAATGTGAGTCATGGTTTAGAGGCAGCCAACAGAAAGATGATTATTCAAATGGTTATATGGAATGGAATTAAAGCCGGAGGAATTAAGTTGTCTTAAGAATGGTTCCTTGTTTGTGTGCCTACTTTTACCAATCTACTTGCCTTTCTTTTATAAATGTTGTTCAGTTGGCAATCTATTAACAAGTCCCTTTCACCTATCCCATATGTGAAAACTAATATTTTATGGAAAAGTAAAAAATGATGCGGCCATCAGTTTTCATCGAATCAAAACTGCTAATATTTACCAACCCCCCACCCAAAAAAAAAAAGGAAAAAAACCTTTTCATTAGTTTTTTGTTTTTTATTTTGCATTCAGACGCTGCCTTAAATTTTCAATTGAAACATAATTTTACATTTTGTTCAATTCTCTTGTAGTTTTGTCAGTATAGTTAAAAAAAAGTGTATAAGTGAAAAAAAGGGAATTTTTTTTGGTGTGGATATTTTCAAATTTCTTGGAGATAATTAAATGGAAGTGAGTAAAATATAAATTAATTGCATTCTAATTGTTACTTTTTAGAAGTTTGCAATCAAGTGATATTCTTGCAATGACAGTCAAGCCCGTATAGAAAGTTCCGCCCCAGCCAATGAATGAAGATTCTTCTGTCTGACAGAGACGGTTAAGAATATACATTAAAATTTATATAAATTAATAATATTAAGATCAAAATTTTTTATAATTTTAAAGAAGTATTAATTAATTAATATTTAATAATTTATAAAAATTTTATGATAATAAAATCAAATTTTAATTACATCAAAAATTATTGTTGATAAATTTATTGTACTCATCGCATTCAGTATTCTTCACAATTTTTTAATGCAATTCATGAGGAGAACAACAGAACTTTTGGATGTAATAAAAAAAGTTTGAGATAATCTCCAACTAAATATAAATTTTAAGAAAAGCTAAACAACACTAAAATCATATTTCCCTAAATTGTCTTAAGTATATTTCTAGTTTTAAAAAATTATTAATTTATAATTTTATTGGGACCATATATTTATATAGGGATCTTCCGAAAAATTATTATCTTATTAAATTATTATATAGGGACCAATTTTTATAACTGGATCAAATCGGGACAGAGTAAAATCATAAATTTAGATAGTTTATTAATTTATTAAATATTAATTAATAGAGGTTTTACTGTACCCCAATATTTTTTTAATTTAACTTTTCCATCCCAAAAATTAAATGAAGGAAAAGGAAGATTGAGAATTCGTTTTTCATGTGATATTGGAACAAGCGTAAAATTCATAGTTCTTATATCTTTGGTGAATTCTTGATATTAAGTTACTAAATCTTATAAAAATATAAAAAGAACTAATTGTAGAAATATCCATTTTATTTTCTAATTAATATAAAGAAAATCCCAATACAAGCTAATACTTCACTTCACGAGGCCTTACGTGTAATAGTAGTGCTGGATTAGTAGACGGACGTTTTTATTCATGAAGTTTTAGTTTACGACATTAATTAAAATATTTGAATTCTAAATATTTTTTGTAAAATTCAAACTAATTTATTCACTAAATTCGAATTACGGATAAATCATTTTAAAATATACAAAATTCGATTATATTACACTTAAAATTCTATAATTTGTATCGACTCTTTATTATGCTTTATTATTTATTTAATAAAGTCGAAAGACTTTTTTACGGCTATTACTGATGTTAACAACGATGTGGAAGCCCACGACAGCCCAACTGCCTGTACGCTGCGTTACTTCAACTCCCCTTTCCTTCTCAATATTTATCAACCTCTTCTCTTCAAACTGCCCAACTTCTTCTTACTTATTGCGTGTTTTAAATTGTTCATCTCCTACGGAAGGCTTGATTCATCAACCCACCCACTTCCGAATTAATCTGGTAATCTCTCTTATTAGCACCTTACAATTTGCCTATGATGCATTAGTGCTCCCAATTGTTATGGTATCAGCATAATAATTTTTTGCGACCACCATACTAATATAACAACCATTGGTCTTTTGCAAAAGGTATTCGCCTCTCAGTTTGAATGCTACTGCATAGAAAGTGTTTGTTGTAATGCTCGAAAGGTTATGAAACCATCAATTGCCCGTACTACGTCATGCGTGTCCGGTATGCTAGATTGACACATTAATATTAAAGTAATTAAAATTTAAACTTTTTATAAATAAAATTTGTAACAGGCGTGCGTGCGCGTGTGCCGCGGTTGCTAGTACAGATGAACTGCACACAACAGAAACACACACACACACACACACACTTATGTTTGTGTCCGACGACTACTGTATCTTAGACATCCTAAGAACACTCTTTGAATGTGATAATATTTGTAGTACATGATTTGTTTCAATTAGGAAAAAAAGAAATGGACACAAACGATGCAAACTGGCGAGCAGAACAAAAGCATTGTTTAACAACAAATTAATATAATTTAATAAATAAAAGATTATTTTTGTACATCCATTCATACATATAGCTTTCCTAATTAAGGCCAAACAAGATCAACACAAACCCTCAACACAGATAAATCTTCTTCAGAATCCTCGTCCCTTTGATTGATGGGAGTTTTCGCCGGCCGTTTGTCGACCCTTTTCGGGCAAAAGCAAGGAGCACCGCTGGCGGTTGTGGCACCAGTTGAAGAAAAAACCATCGAATTTGAGGATTCCAAGTCGGAATTTTGGTGTTTAAGAAGTTGAGACACAATAAGAACAAGAGAAGCCATGAGAGAATACTATTTTTTTGTATCTCAAATAAATAGTATAAATAAATTTGATTTTTGACCAAAAAATTTTATGAGAAAATAAAGTTAATTTGGTAAGAATAAATAAAATTGTGGTATTTATAGGGGTGTGTGTCTGGTTGGGGTGGGGGGTGGGGGGCGTGGGGGAAGGTTTGGATGAAGATATTAAGCCCCCTGTTTAATGTCCATGGAAAAATTAAAAAGGACGTTGGAGGTTGAAAAAAAAATGGAAAAATTAAAAAGGACGTTGGAGGTTGAAAAAACAAGGTGTTGGTCAAATGGTTTTCTGTTGGCGCTTTTATTGTTTTGGTAGTATTCCCTCTGTATTTTTAGTTGCTGTTTTAACCCAAATCAGACGGACCAAAGTTTGCTAAGATCAATAAATAATAATCATTATAATGTTAAATGTATTATTGTTATTCCAAAACTACCCTTATAATTTGTATGAATATTTATGTAATGTAGTACTCCATTTCTACGACATTTAACATTAGAGAAACTTATTCTCAAGCTGATGAGGAGCTCATTGAAAAGATGGTGATTTGAGAAATACTCAACTGTTTCTCTCTTCTACTATTTCTTCTTTTTCTTCGCTGGCCATCCCCAGATTTTGCAGAAGAAATGTGTATGGAGAAAACAAATTTTGTGAAAGAATATGGAGTATGGCGGGTGGAGGTTCGGTAGAAATAACATGAATGCCACAGTATATATAGCTGATTCTTTTTTTTAATTTCATAATACTTATATCCCAAAATTCAATATAGGGCGTAATCCTGATACAATCCAAATTAAAAAAAAATGAATTTGGATAAAAGTAAAATAAAAGTAAATTTTTTTTTAACCTACAAAATAATGGATTTAAAATGTGCACTACTACCAAACACAACTATGGTTGCTGGTTGGCACGGATTTTTTTTCATCAAACAGAGAGAGAGATCCGTTATTTAATTCAATCACTGCATACTGTCGTGACTTATGAATATATGAGTGTCATATTTTTTTTAACATAACTGTTGGACACCTCCCAACAAATTTATGACAACAATGTTACAATAAATATCTTGAGAAAAATTTGAAATTATTTTAACAAGAGGTAATATTTTACTATTATATTGTTGCTATTTATCTATTACGATATCTAAATTCTTGAATTTAGCCGTATACATCATGGGTAGAACATTAGTAACAATAATAAGATAGAGGATGAAATTGTCTTAGAAAATATTTAAATGGATATTTTTGTTGTAATTATTATTAAATGTACGGAACATCATTCTAAATTTTGTCTTACTAAGAAAGAACATTATGCGAATTAGAATACTAGGAAAAAAAAATTAGTTAGTAGAAGGACCCAAGAGGATTAAATGGTGCCTAGGCATGTACACAAGAATTATTATATTTTAGTACACAAATACAAAACATGGGCGGCAAATTGGATAATTTTCGAAGAAAAGAATAGGGCGAGCTGAAGTGCAAATAAAATAGTATTTGACTCGTAACTGGCTAAAATTGCAAGTAAAGTGAAGCTGCTTTAAAACAATAATCGTATTGAATCTGAAATGTTTTGTACCACTGATATATGTAAATTAGTTTCGACTCCGATTATTATGTGTGTGCGTGGATTTACAAGTTTTAGATAGTAATATATTTTGTAATAAAAAAACATGCAAAATAATTTTTATAATGCTATCAAAATTTGAAATGGTAAACTTTATCGTGTAATTTTATCAAATCACGTGATAAAGTTTTTTAAAAATAAAAAGTCGAAGGACAGAAGTAACTAAGAAAGTGGTTTCCTGTTATCCATCCTCTACTTAAAATTTAACCTATGTAGTTATTATTACTAGATGTAGGAGGTAAGAAAAAAATTTTGACTGACAAATTTTTAGGACTTGTATAAAAAATTCTTATTCAAGTAATTTAAACTATAAACTTAACAGGTTCGAGTGGAGAAAAAAAATCACCTAAAGAGTGTCTCTGTGAGAAATCGGAAATTCAATGAAATGTAATTCTATTAAATTTGTTTTATAATGAAATTTTCGTTTCATTTCGACGATCGATAGATTTTACGTTTAAGTTTACGTGCATTTCACACAAATCGACGCGTGCACGTCTACTAAAGACAAAATTATATAACAAGCACAATGTTATAAAAATTATGAGACGTTAATCATAACAATAATCGTATGAGTACATTATTTTTACCTCGTTGTGCGAGAAAACTTTTCGGGTTATACATTAAACCAAAGTATAACCATTAAATTTGATTAGTGGCTAAATAAATCAAATTAAACACTAATTAAATTCAAATTTTCAGCTTATCCCAAAATGACAAAAATAAGGAAATTTTTTTTTTACCTATCAAAATAAATTTTTCTTAAAACTAATCCAATGGTCAAAAATAAATTAAATGTTATATAAATATACCATTATAGAAAACCCTAGCCTCCACTTCTGTTCTTTTCTCTAGCAAATATTTTTCAAATTTTGAATTTTTCATTTAAGAAAAATCATTGAACTTTTGGCTTTTTATTCATTAAAGATTTGAAGAGGTACCCCACTTCTCTCTTATTTTTGTATTTATTTTCATTTATGATTTCACCATTGTGAAGATTATTTTTTTCATTATCATTTTTCATATATAGCACATGTTTATAACATTTATGATTTGTGAGTTATTGATTTTTAAAATTTATTCAAAAAATAAATAAATATTCAAGAACATTGAAGAACCCGAATGAACCCTAGCTTTTTCCGATCGATTTTCCGGCATGATTCTTGATTGGTTGTTCAAATTGATTTTATAACCTTGTTTCTGCACTTGTAAGGATCATTTTGCCTCAATAAATTTTTGGAAATAGTCAGGTTTATGACACGTTCTAGCTCGGCCAAAATTTTCAAAAACCTAATTATGCGTTCTTCAATTTTTATGCGATTTAGTTGTTGAAAACTGAAATTAATGGCATGTATAAGTTTCTGGCAATCCCCATCTGCATTTCCATGTTCAAATTGATGGAAATGGCCTCGGGAAGGCCATGAACGACAAGACCCAAAGGTCTCGCCGGCGTTCATGGCAGTCACCATCTCCGGCCACATACATGATATCTTCCCGTCCATTTCAGGCGACGACGTGAGGTATAGGGGAGTATTCTCCTATAGGGATTGTCATGGGGGTGTCCTCACCGTCGATCCATGCATGTGTGTGTGTTTTCTAGCCACTACTTCAAGTCGCGCCGCCCGTTCCGACGAGAACGGCGCCGCCGGTACCTTCCACTCGACTCAAACCCTAGTTAAAGAGGAAAATGACGGGTCGAGTCGAATCAACCCGGTATTAATTATTATTTAAAAATGAAAATAATTAATAATGATATATGGGGGGGGGGGGAATACAAAATACAAATTTAGAATTAAAAAATCATCATTTTCTCCTATATTTAGAAGAAAATTGTAATAAATACAAGACAAAGAGCTCCATAAATGGCATTATTGAGACTATATAATAATAACAAATGACAAAACATCGTCCACACATATAATTCGTTAAAGTAAAAGCAACTACATATTTGATCTCTCGAGAGTAAAAAAGAAAATGCATGCCAACCGTAATCTATTTTCAGTGACTACTTATAAATCTTTTTCAGATTTTTTATAAATCTACCAGATACGGTTTTACACATAAAATTTATTAGCTCTAACCCTATATAAAGAACACATCTTTCTTTCGATAGATCATCGTTCTCATTGTTTATCTTACCTTTGATTGTCAAGTTTGAGAAGGTAAAATTATCTTACTAAAGGATATCACTATAGTGATTCCATTTTCTTCCCCATGTTTTATTTGAAAAAATAGAGTTATTAATTGGTTTAATATTTTGTTTAAATTCTCTAGAAGTTACAAGTTTCCTTCTCTATTTCTTAGCAATTAATTAACAATAATAATTGTAAGTTGGTTGAATGCAGGAATGCCGTTAAGAGCTCTTATAGTTGCAGAATCTCGTGTTATTAGGATGATTCATGCAGCAATTTTCAACAGGTTTGGTTTTGTAACTGCTACTGCAGAAAATGGAGCTCAAGCTGTTCATTTATTTCAAGCTGGCAATACCTATGACATTGTTGTTATGGGCCTCAAAATGCCAGTTATGGATGGTCCTATGGTTAGTACTCAACATTATTATATTAAACTAATTTCAAAGAAAAGTTTAAAAAGAAAACCATTTTTATATTAAATAGGACTTGTATTTGTAAATTTATATTAATATTAATATCAGTCACCTATTCACTTAAACAGAAAACGTGAAATAAGCTGTAATTATTTTATTTTTATGGGTTTTATAAAATTAAAAAAAAATCTTACTAAACCAACTTCCTGGATCGACATAACATAAAAAACGATGAAAATATATAAATTTTTTTAACTCTTTATGATATATAAAATGGTTTTCATATATAAAATTATACAATTATTTTACTCTCGAAATCCGTGCCAAGGAAAAAAAAAAGCCTACGCTAGACATACAAAAATCATCAAAAATTGTGTAGTAACAATTTTTTTTTAAAAAAATTCTCTGTACAGTTAATTTTTTTACTAAATATTGACAATCTTATTTTACCTACACTCCAGCTAAAAAAATAGCCTGCAATCATATAACTGTATTTTTCACATACAAAATAGTAAATTAATAAAAATTGCCTATATATATTTATGTGTTGATGATTTGTTCAATAGGCAACAAGAGAACTCAGAAGAATGGGAGTGAGCAGCAAAATAATTGGAGCGAGTGGTTGCAACATCGAAGCTGAAACGACAGCGTTTATAGAAGCCGGCTTGGATCGCTACCTGGAAATGCCTTTCAATCTCGATGCGGTTGAGGCTATGCTTTTAGATCTACAGCTTATATGATTGATGGATATGTAATCGTCGCAATGACTGAATAATAAATAAAGCTTGTTACAAATAATTAAAACTTATTTAAATAAAAGTGAAAGTATAATTTTCACTTGTTTAATTTCTTTTGAATAATTCATAATCATTTATTTTTCACTTGTTTGACTTTGTGGTGTAATAGTTATATTTTAGATGATGCACAAACTAAAATCTTTTGATTTAATACAATCTGATTTGTTAAGATGGTCCACTTCTCTATCCATAAAAAAGAAAAAAGAAGGTAGTTTTGGAAGTGATCTGCATCAGCTCGTGCAGAAAATAAAACTTTGATATGGTAGCCGATTCAAATTAATTTTTTTTTAAAGATTTTAATATTCTCTCTGTTTTGATATAAATGTCATTTGATTTTTTGCACCTAAAATTTAGGTGAATATTTTATTTTAGTTTAAAATTTTATTAAATTTTCAAAGAAACATAAGCGATACTCTTGGAAATATAAGGCAAAAACTCATATATAAATATTCTAAAATGATTGCTCACAAAAAAGATATAAAGAATAAGAGAAATGATTTGAAAAGCCCAAATTGTAATAATATGGGCAAGATGTGGCCTCACATATAATGAATTAATGATATATGATAATAATAATAATAAAATTAATACTTCTCGATATTATTTGCCTCGTGACCTCGTCTATGTATTGATGACGGGCACATTTAAAAGAAAATAAAGTTAATGAGTTATTATATTTTTAAATATTTCGGTTGTTCAATCCAAAATAACAAATATATAATTTCCCAATTAAAATCGTCGAATTTACTCCGTTGACAAGGGCCCCTATTTTAATGATTTACCGGCTTACTTCTATCTTTTATTGCATGGGACATATTTGTAATGTTGAAAGTGTATATTAGGGACAAGAGTGATGCATTGTAAAAAATATTTATGTGTAATATAATTATTTTCCAATTTTTTTTATTAAGTTTATGTTATCGTGTTAATATGTGTAATATTACTATGTATTTAATAAAATTATGTGTATCAAACAGTAATATTGTAACATAAATTATACGGAAAGAGTGCAAATATAATCAAACTACATAGTAATACTTTTTAAATAAAAACATGGATTGGCAATTTTTTGATTAACAAAAAATCAGTCGTGTGATGTTTTAAAAAATATTAGTGTAAATTTTAAACCGGTCTACATCTAAAATTGAAATCTTCTAATTGTGTCAGACATTTATTGACTCTTCCTTAACAATACATTTTTCGATAAAATACCTATATTATCCCTATATTTTCATTGACGATGTTATTAATTGCATCAAATGTTATTATTTATATGTTATTAGTTTTTTTCCGATGTTACTATTTCAGAATGTCACTATTTTTGTATTACTATTTTTTGTCAGATGATGCAGCATTACTATTTTTTTCAAATACAACATTTAATTGTAACAACAACTACAAATTCGTCATCTTATCATCAACGATTTCTGTTTTCAAATTTCATTGCGACATCTCATCATCAACGATTTTTGTTTTCAGATTTTATGATTTCATGTTGCTATTTGTGTTAAATGTTATTATTTATATTTATGTTACTGTATGAAATAAACACATATTCAACAAATTCAAACAAATCATGATACTTGCATTATCAAGAACATTATTGCTTATCTATGTAGTTTGGAGAATAATTACGCTTATGTTGCTATTCTTTTTTAATGTTAACGTTTTGAAAGCTGCATCTAACAGATCTGTGAGAAGAACAAATTGCTAGAGGTGGTGGTTGGTTGATCGATTTTCGTAAAAACGCCGACAATAGAAGACAGAAGAAATTGTGACAAAGGCAGAGGAGTTGATAGCGAAAATGACAGAGAGAAAGATGAAGATCGATAGTTGACCATGATAAAGCAGACAACAATGATTACTCAGATCTAAAAAATGAAATGTTAAGATCTTTAAGAAAAAGGGGTCAATATTGATTGAAATCGTGAGTAACAATTATTAATATGGTGGTAGTAGAAAGGGAGGGAGGGAGGGAGAGAGATGTTGACTGTGTTTAACAACGGAGACGACGACGGTTAAGAAGATGACGGGGATAAAGGGGGGAGAGAGAGAGAGGGATGTTGACTATGTTTAACAATGGAGGCGACGCCGATTAAAAAGATGATGGGGATGGAAAAGGAGAATACTTTTTTTTGAAAAGAAACTACAACTCTGACATTTAACTTGAGTATAAGGGTAATTTTGGTATTTACTTAAAGAAAAAAAATTGTTAGGAAAACTTTTAAAAAATAGAGCACCGTTAAAAAATTTAGTTTTCTTATGGATACCGGTCTGTCATTTTCTCTAAATATTATAATATAGTTTGAGTATGTTTGAAATTTTGTGCCATTGTTTATATTAATATCTGATAATTTATGTTACCGACCGAGAAAAAAACTCATATATTAAATATACAAAATTAGGGCTAACTTTGGTACTTGTTAATTAATTTTATATAAGGGTTAACTCATCATGTACAATATCGATTTGGAGATTTCTGTTTCATTGTATTTCTCATTTTCTTCTAGGAATGCATTCGGTAAAAGCTAAACACAAAAATTAGAAGAGCCATATGTGCGGGAGTAGGGCACCAATGGCTAGATAATTTAAACGATTTATTATTTAATATTGAAAATAATTGATGATAATATCTGAGAAATGATTACAAAATTTAAAAATCATAATTTGAATTTAAATTTCACAATTTTCTCTGATATTTATAAGAAAATTTGGATCAAATAAAGACAAAAAGGCCCACTAAAATATTTGTATAAAAATATTGAGACTTTATGACTATAATAAAATATAAAATCGTTTGGTGGATATTGTACACTTATTACTTATTATATGAAAGTATAAAACAGTCACATTTTTAAACTCTAAAAGTCAAAAAGAAGATATAAATCGATTTTTAGTTTATTCGTAATAACTCCAGATAAATCTTATTCGGATTTTCTTTCGATGCGTAAAATACGCTCTAAATCGAGTACTTATTGTCTTTTGGTCTACATATAAAATGCCCTTTTGATATAGTAGCATTGTCATTGTCACCTAAATTCATTTTCGCCATCGTTTGTCAAGATTTAGAAGGTACATATTATTTTAATGAAAGGATATCATAATGTTAGATTTTCTTGTTGAGTTTTATTTGAGAACTTAGATCCTGTTAAAATTTAGAAATTATAAATTTTAAAAATATAAATTATACCGTCAAAATTTGAAAACTCCAAAATTTAAACGGAAAGTTATTCGTTAGTGTATTGTTTCATCCGAACGTAATGAGTCTTCTCTATTTCCTGGCTATTAACTATGGTTGTATGTTTTTTCTTTGTCTCTTTTAGTGTATATTTTTCTTAATTACACCAGCATGTTTACAACTTGATAGTACGTATATGACGAAGAAAACTCAAGCATTTCTAATGATTTTGGGGCTGTTTTTTGTTTTTTTAATAATAGTTTTTGGTAAAAAGTTCAACAAATCTTCATTAAATATTTTTATTTTTCGTGATCAATAGCTAAAATAGCTAGTTACAATAAAAGACTTGGTCGAACAATTACATATCCAATTGAAATTATATTTCTTTAAAAGAGCAAAAAAGTTCTTGAAAGTTACAACAAAAGGGTTGATGGAACTAAACTAATTATTAATAAATTTGAATACATGCAGGAAAAATGCCGATATCAGCTCTTATTGTTGACAGTTCTCAAGTGGTTCGGATGATTCATTAAAGGTTTTTCAGCAAATTTGGCTTTGAACTACTCTTTTGGAAGATGGGACGCAAGCTGTTGATTTATTTCATTCCGGTGCTTCCTATGATCTATAAGGGTCTGAAAATGCATATGATGGACGGTGACGAGATTAGTATAAATATATACAACCTAATTCGAGTTTTGAACGTCTTAAATTTCGTGTCACATAGCAATAAGAAAACGAACGATTTTTCCGAGAGAAAGAGAATATATTCTATCAGAATAATATTTATAAATTTATAAAGTAAAAAGATTTCTACCATTGACATTTGAAAATTTATTTAAGTTCAAATTTGTTTTGATAATTTAATTAACGATTCAATTCAACCATACAAATTGAAAGAGTAAATAAAAATATTAAAACATGAAAATTTTCATATTATTTCATGATAACTTTAACAAGTTTTATAAATTCAATAAATTGAAAAATCTAAACTATCAAAAAAATATATGTAATTGACTTGCATCTTCAATTTAATGAAATTTTATACAATAACTTATTTTTCTATACTCGATTCATCCGTACAATTGAAACAATTGAAACATAATTAAATTATTAAATATATTATAATTGAGATCATCTTAAATAAATTTTTTAAGGTCACTCTTAAAATCATTTTATATTAAATTAATAAATTACAAGTAGGGGACACTTATAAATTTGTTTGTTTCAATGGTATTGATCAATTTATATTAAACCAACATGATCATCAATAGATATAGGTGCAGCTCAAAACATATTTCAGGAATAGCATTGAGCAACTAAATAATTTATCTCATGATCAATCTTAGTCTTCTTGATGATTTATCATTGATGGAGTTGTCATACATCAAAAAGGGCATAGCTCAAAACACCTTAAAAAACCATTACATATCCAGAGTTCAAGCAAAAGGAAGGAGAACAACGAACTGACAACATATAACAGGTTCCTAACTCAAATCCTCCAAAAAGGCCATAAAACTATAAGTGCAGGCGAATGTATTCAAAATCTTGGATCATTCCAACTGGCAAACCTGTCAAACAAGAAGAAAATTGTTGTGAGTAAAGAACTTTTACTGTCATAAACCACGACAGACATAATACAAACATAACTCCTTACGGGTAACATAGAGATACTTTCAAAGCCAAAAAATAGTCTACGCTTCAATAACTTAGAAAAACATCGACACATCATAACAGCGTATAAATTCCTCACGAATACTTTTTAATGAACTTAATATAATTAAAACTTTTGAAGCAAAAAGAAATGCATTCTGAGATTTTTATAACTCAAATAAACATTGTCACATCATAACAACCAAGAATTTCTTTATAAGTACTTTAAACGAACTTAAAACATTCCCATGTAAATGATGAAAAATATGTGTTTCAGGTGATGCATGTTGAATGTGCAACTCCGAATGTAATCCTACTAAACTGTAAAAGGTGCGAAGTCTTCAGAAAACACCGGCCCACTGCCTCCGAGTCCAGGTTCAGGAGTTTTGTGTGAAATTCATTAATAGTGGAGGTCACCAAACCAATCAACAATTAACAAACTAAATAAATGTTGTGTACAATTCATGAACTCATAATGAAGACTGAAATGCAAAGGAAAAAAAAAATCAAATAAGACTGTATTAGGCTAGTTAATTCAGAACAGGTAAGTAGATGAATCTCAGTTGCACAAAACAGTAGTACCAACAAAAAATTAAAGAAGGGAAATTTCTGGGAGTATTGCTTAGTGCCCCAAAAAAACATCTTTTACAATCAAATTAAAGTCTAAGAAGCTAAGAAGTACTAAAGCTACACAGAGAGAAAGGAATAACAATTCAATCTGAACTTTCTTACCTTTGACATGATAATATAAATCTTATGGACGACAATATGAATAACCTCCAAACAGAAAACATATACAATCACAGATATCGAACTTCCAGATTATAAGAATAAACATTCCAGAAAAAAGGATTTTGAGATGCAATTGAGAGCGAAAAAAATCGTGCCTATCCTTGAATATAATTCCCAGTTGGAGCCCTATATACAAGATCATTTCATGGCCAGCTCACAAATTCAATTTAATGTCATATAAGATCGGTATATTAAGATACTCAACAATTCATGGTAGAACTAGAACCTACAGAAACCAAGTAATAAGACTAAGCTTATAATATATAGAGGGAAAAATTAACCTTTTTAAGCTTCAGCTTTGATCTCTTTTTCTTCCACGTCATTTGTAGCAGCTGAAATCACCTCCTCGCCATCTGCATTCTCGGTAGGAGGCTGCACCTGTTCGTCCTCTGGCAATGGCTCCTCCACATAATCATTCTCAAAAGCATCAGCAGGAACCTCATATATCCTCACCTGAGGCTTCGAAGGATCCTTAACCAGCACATACTTCCCCTCATTCAACTTCATACACAAATCTACAATGGACTTCACAATACCCCACATATTTGAGACATTCAAATTTATCTGTGTGGCAAATTCCCTGGGCTTATATCCAACAACAGCCAATATAACATGGTTAAAATGATCCCTGGGATGAACTCTCGAAACATAACCTAATTTCATCAAATCTGCACTAGCCAAAAGCGATTGTGCAGTCCATTTTGCCAACTTATTAGCATTATTTTTCAACTCGGTGGCCAAAACCGCACCCCTCTGAGTCTCCAACTTCCGCCTCCAATCAACACCCGAATACTTAGGATCGAACTCATTAAGTGCATTCAAGGTCAAAAACGAGCGTGAATTATTTGCCTCAACCACACTCTGCACCTCACACCTTGCTACCAAATACATGTCATTATCCAACTTCCATCTCCTATACCTATACCCAACAGAAGCCACGTCTTCACCCTCATTTGCAAAAGGATTTGGCTCCTCAAAAGTTACCTTATTCCCATCTCTAACCAAAACCTGCTGCGAGAAATTCTGGTTAATATAAGCAGCCTCCACACTTAACGAATAAGCCGAATTAATATCATCCTTAGCCTCCGGCAACGGCTCCTGCGAAGTCTCATGAACTGCAAGCAAATCTAACTGAGACCCGTCACGTTTATCAAAGAACAACTTATTACCAACCCTCTGAACCACTATATCCCACGAATAAACAGACCTTGGAGCACACATTAGCGTAGACAGAATCGAATCAGTTGCAAAGACTGTAGCTTTATCCTCATTGGCAAGACGCCGGATAACAGGGTCATCGGTAGTTGTGACCTTGAAAAAGTTTCGATTTTTAAACCTCTCCAAACGCCGTTCGTTTTTGGGAGTAATTCGATCGTACGAGCGATCATAGAACTCCAAGGCACCGCAAATTAGGAGATCTTCGGGTTCAGGAACCGAGAAAGAGAGCTTGGAGAAGGTGGAGAAGGGAATTTGATCCAGCATATTCCACTCAGGTTGGATATCGACGGATGATTTGAAAGCAGCAGCTTCACGGCGAGGATTATTACCTCCGGAACGATTAAGATTGTATAGACGATCACGGCGAGCGCGATCTCGCTCGGCTTCGCGCTTACGGGCTTCGACTTCTTCATCACGGCGCTGAGGGAGTTGATTTCGATTGTTGTGATGCTGATTGAAGCGCCACTTGGGTCCGAATTTGGGACGAGGAGCAGGTTTTCCGTCGACGAGACGGAAGGAAGTGTCGTCGTCGGCGTTACCGGCGAAGGAATCGTCGCCGGTGAAATCGAAGGCGGAGTCACCGGGGTTACCACGAGGATTTCGAGGGTTACCAGAGTTGGGGTTGCGAGTGAAGTCGGCGATGCGGCCGAGCTTGTCGGAGCGAGAGAAGGGGGCGAAGGGAACGTTGACAGGGTGGTTAGAGATAAGAGCAGTGGTGGTTGCGGTTGAGGAGTCGAGTGGGCCCCAACCGTCGGGATTGAAAGGAACGGCGCCGATCTCAAAGCCTCCCATTGTTGCTGTTGTGTGATCTGCGATGTGAGAGGGAGAGAGAGTAAAGAAGAGTAATAAGGCGAAGGGGATAACAAAACCCTAATTGGAATGGGAAAGTTACATACCCAATTGGTTTCAGGTTACGTTTCTGCCCTTCATAATTTAGTTAATGTCATTGGGCTTCATCTCGGTCTATATGCTAAAGTCCAGTATATTAGTGGGCTGAACATCAATCTGGGTTATAGCGTGCTATAAATGGCTTAATGAATTTAGTACGAGATCCGAAAGTGGACTCGGAAAGAAACGTGAGTCTAGTTTTGTTAGTCATTTTTATTGATGGGTAGCATGTAATACCACGTCTTCAAAAAAGTCAATGACATGTTCTAATTCTGAACTGATAAACTTTCCATATTATTTTTTTAATATTTTTTTAAAAAAAGAACTAGAGCTCATTGCGAAATTAGTATGCGATAATTTTGGGTAAGCCTTTACTAGTAAAACATATAGCACGTGCAACATATTTTTGATTATAATACATACATACATACAATGTCCATTTACAATTTTTTTTAACCAATAACTGAATCCAAAACCATATTACACACTGACATCTTCTAGTTTTGAAGCAGCTTACGAGACAATAGTTCGCATCCCAATAATTTGTATTTTCACATTGTCTCATAGACGCTCGTCCCTTTTCTTTCTTTCTTTTTCTCCGAATTTTCACGTAATTTTAATATTCGGACTTATCACTTGACAAATGGTATGTTATGCTTGTACAGTACTATTTTAGTTGCACAACCACTTTCTAAATTTAACACTAAAGAACTTGATCATCCCTTAACGATAGTCTCGGAAAAGGCCGACATGCTTGTAAGAGACATTATCAGAATGTGAAATATGTGTAATTAGAAAAGTGAGAACATATTATCATCAAATCTAATTAATTCTCTTGTTAAGGTAGCTCTTTGTCTAATGTTTTATTCTGATAAACTCTGATTAATTCGACTAATTCAAAACTTAGTATTATGTTGTCATTAAATCTTTCTAACAACATAACTTTTAAGAGTTCTTGACAAGAAATTGAAGTTTAGCTAATTGTTGATTAGTTCATCTTGAGAAAAACATAAAGGAGATAAAAGAAAATACTTTGGTTACAAAATAACTTGGATATTAATTATTGTTGTAAATTGCAACGTAAGTAGCATAATAACAAAGGATGGATCATTCATAAATTTAGATCTCATTTATTTCATACTTAAATTTTAGAGATTTCAAATTTTTATTGTGAAATTACACTTTTTAAATTTTAAAATTTTAAAAATTAAAACAGAGAAAAAGGGGCATAAATCTCATGGCTAATCTAAAGAATCCAATAAACTCCATCCACGACTTTTCTTATAAAATGACAAATTCAATTCTAATTTCATAATTGGGTCATGTTAGTGTTGAAATTGAGCAAAATATTAACTGATTCAAGTGAAATTGACATCTCAATCTCAATCTCTGTCCTTAGGACATCAAAAATCGCTAAAGGCAACACAAAATTGCCAATATAAACTCTTTTCCTATCTTCACCGGTCATGACAAACACAACACTAATAACAGCAGCAACAAAAGACACAATTGTTGCCAAAAACAATGAAATCAAGTGTACAATTTTTTCCCCACATTATTTACTTGCATTCTTGTTATGATTCATGGAACTATTTCGCTCGAAAAAACACAAGAATCCATATATGAAAGGCAATAAAACTGGCAAAGTCCGAATATATTTCTCGGAAAATGTCAATTGTTAGTGAAGGAACAGGGAAGCGTTCTGTTTTTTCCCAAACTAATACATAACAAAAGCAACCCAAGAAACAAGGAATATAAGCCTGGAGACTTAACAAGGTAATTATGCTTTAGGCCTTGGGATGCGAACCGGACCGCGATGCCGCCGGAGAGATTGGAAACAGAGGATGGAAATGATGGTGAGAAGAAGTTGTTTTGCAAGGAGGGGTTTGTTTTGGGTTGAGTGAAATGAGAGGAAAAGGGTGGGTTTTGGTTGTAGAGGGAGAGAGAAAGAGTGAGGAGGAAAGTGAGAGAGAGGGTGGGGGGGGGGGGGGGGGGGGGGGGGGGGGCGGGGGGGGGGAATGAGACAGTGGAATAAGGACAGAAAAGAGAAGATGGGGAAGAGAAAAGTCATTAGTGAAGAAGATGCCATTGTTTCGTAACGTTCTTTTTACTTGATGCATGCAGTTATGAAATGATTTTTGGGCTTCCACAAGGATATACAGAGTAGTACTATGGCACTTTGTTTACATTATACAAAATATTACTTCATCCTTCCCATTTTAAATGATAAACTTTAATTTTTTAATTAAATTGACTAAAGTTTAATCAATAAATTATTCTTAATCTTACATTAATCTTATATGATATAATTATAAAATTAGTATCATAAAAATTACATATAATATATTATCGAGAATAACTTATTTGAAATTAAAATCTATAATACATTTGTCTATAAATTAATTTAAAATTTTAATTAATTTAACGTTGACTAAAAAAGAGTTATCAAAATAAAATAGAATGGACAGAATATTTAATTAGATGGAGTTTGTACGTATTATTAAGGTTTTTAGTTCAATGAAAATAAGGAATTAATATTGTTATTTAATTTGACATATTTTATAATAGTTTGTTTAGCAAATTGATTAGGTGCAATAGCCTATTTTGTTGCAGTGGTGTCTAATCTTGTGACTTCTCTTATCCCTTCTATTATTCACTTTTTTCCTTTTCAGAAAAAGAAAAAAAAAGAGAGAATATTCCACCATTCTTTAAGTTTTCTCTTTTTACTTTGAATAGAAATACTTTAGAATACTCCACAAGCTAAACAAAGTATATATGTTTCCATATTTTTTAACAGAAAGTAAGTGACCAAATTAATGTTTATTTGATTGATTGAAATAAAACATAATGAATACTTGTTTTGTGTTTGGATGATTGAAACGTAATGATATGAAAATAAGATGTATGTAAAGAAAGAAAAATAGATGCGAGTCTGGATGAAAAAAAAAAAGGGATTTGAGAATTAATAAATGGTGAAGTATTTAAAAATCATGGTTAAACTAACTTAAGTAAACGATTGGATTGAAACTAAATATAATTTCGTGTAATAGAATAAAGTAAATGAATTCATACATAAACGATCATTTAGGTAGTGTAAACAATCGATCATTCTATTCCATTCCAACAAGCAAATGCATGCTATTTGTTTGATTATGCTTTAAATGAAATTCATATATTAATTATTTCATTTCATTCCACAAAATTGATTATGTGTCATTTTAATTGTAGCATTCTGTTTGAGCTTAATTCATTCGCACATAATCAAAATTTTATTCGCACTACATCTTTTCATTCATCAGTTCTCTTATTTTTCTCATCCTTTCATTTTACTTCTATCTTTTTTCCCCTAAATTATTCGTTTCATTCTTATATTATTTTATTTGAATCAATTAAACACAACATAAAAGGTACCACAATCTCAATAAACTAATTCAAATGGGAAGTAATTAAACAATGATTATATATGATATTAAATTATGGGTTTTAACTAGTTAGTTTGTAGTTCTCAAATGGAAACGAAAAGAATAAGTAGGTCGACCTCATGTCCAAACTAGAATACTTGATGTTAAAGTTCAACAAATTAGCATTAATTAAGTTTGATATGAGTTTGATTTATGATTACGTACTCATATAATGATTATAAACCACTGTGTACTATAATTAACAAGGATTAATTTATGAAATGTTGTTTACCAACCATATCATGAACTTAAATAAATAGATTAACTAATTAATGAGATTAATTACCCCAGCAAATTCGCCAGGGCATTTCTCCTTCAAATTTAATCTAAATAAGATTTAAGGCGCATAACAATAGTTTTCTTAAAGATAAACTATTAAAGATTAGCTTCTAATTGTGCGTACGTACATGTGCGAGTGTGTATGCACGCGCGTTTGAAAAATGAAAGGAAGCATGCAAGATAATAATTTCAAAAAGTAATCTTGCAACACACATATAAACACACATTTTCTTCATTACAATTTACAAATAGATTGAGAGACAAGAGCATGCCATTAGGTTTTCATAACTTCTTTCATTTTCATGATCGAGGACTAAATGACTAATACAAGTTGAAATTCCAAATTTTCATATTATAAATAATCCTTCATCACAATTAAAAATCTATAATAACTGGAAAAAACAACTAACGCTATATTTGACATAACACAACTTCAATTTCAAGACATAATCAAATTCCCAAACAAGTGTCACCACAATTTTTCCACGTACGATAATACTTACTAAGTTACTGGATAAGAAAATAAGCCATGAGACTCATACCATTATTGAAATGATCATAGAATTAATTAGCACCGGCCACAAAGCTCCTTAGTCTCTCAGATACTCTTGCAGTATTTACACCTCCTACAGCATAATCTCCAACCTAAAGAGAAGATTACATAGGAAAAAGATGAAGAAAAATAAATGATTACTTTTGTTAACATAATAGTTGAGAGAAATTAATGCATCATTATTTAATATTATCTCAATTGCATTCCAGAACTAGAGTACATTAATTTAAATTTAATCCTAACCCATTTCATACATCATAAAATTTAAATTGTCATATGACAAAACAAAATGTTTTCAAGTTACAAAGCTTAATTTGTATGTGATAAGTAGATTCAAGTACTTTCAGGGAGTAACTACGTCCAGACCGGGGGTGGCGGCACCCCGACGCTCCCAGTTTTTAAAAAATTTTATTATTACTTATAGATTTTATAAATTTTTTATATATATCTTATATTGACTTTTGTATTTCACCCACTCAGATCGTGTTTTTTTTCTTTTGTCCCCTCTATTTGTCCTCATAGTTCCGCATCCGAGTACTTTACAATATTAACATTTAAAATACTGAAAATTAAATAAATTTGCAAGAAAATTGAATGAATTCTAAGATTCTGCAAATTAAAGAATCGGAAATATATCCCTAATTCCGAAAAGGATGACATAACTAAATTCAAAGCAGTTCGGGATTAATTACCTTGGAGCGAATGGTGTGGAAAACAGTGTTATTGGTGACAGAAAAACTTGCATTAACAATGTCTAGGCCTTCTTCATGAAGAATTCGAATGATCTGATTAAACATGAACTCACATTCCGAACCAGTTATGAGATTCACCTCAAGTGCTGATCCCGTTTCATGAATTTCAATCTGGGGTTGTCGACTCATCTCCACATTTCCTACAATATTTTCCATTCCCGCCAATCTCTCTTTCTTCTCCCTCATTTTCTCCAACTTCATTTGTAACTTCTTTATGTAATTTGCAGCTTCATCCAATTGATCCGTCAGCGATTTCACCTCCTGCAAACGCTCATAACATGTTTAGATAACTGTCTATGTAGTGGTGCCCTAACACTCGTATTGACTGTCGCCGACACTACTAATAACATGTTTAGATAATAGTTTATGTAGTAATGCAGTAACACTCATATGGACTGTCAGTCCGACAATTTTGAATCTAAGAGATTTCAGGTTCGATTCTTACATCATATCCCTTCTTGAAAAATGTCACTCTTGTACATATTTGTGATTATATATTTATGAGGAAGAGAGAAACAATAATGTACTAAAGAAACTTCTACCCTTTTTAGACAAATGAAGAATTTAGAAAAATGGAGTGGAGAGCATAATAATGTTCACTTGAGCTAAAACAAAAAACAACATATATATGGATTATAATTTTATACCACAAAACTATAGTTTTGTTATCTACACTCCAAATTAAATATATTTATGTAACTAAATTTTAAGTATTGTACCTTATAAAAAGGTGTGTTAAAGAAAGACTGAAGTGATGCAAATCAAGTTAACTAACAGTAAATTGACATACACAAACGTATATATAGTATTAATCTTAATTAGATAAATAAAATTATATCACATATACAGTTTAAGGATGGAATTAATGTGCGTTAAAAGAGGAGTAATCTAAATTTGGTAGCTAGACAAATTTACATGTTATATAGTATATATGATTGTACTAATTTTACATAGTTTCGCCATATAATCGTGTAGAGCTAAGTGTCTTAATTATTTAGCTAGACAAATTTGTGTAGCTATTGAGCACTCAAAAGCATATCAAATTGTTTGCATATACACCACCAGCAAATGGCTAATTAAGAGCGGTTTGATTTCTTATTCATTTTCTTTTTTGTTTTCATTTTGTTTTTTGAAAACGAATATATCATTTTGCATTGTTTGGTAGTATTTTTGTTTTCGAAAAAAACGAAAACATTTTCGTTTGATTCTCATTTTCGAAAATACAAAAAAAATGTTTTCACTTTTTTTCATTTTTGTTCTTCTCAGCAATTTCAAAATGATGAAAATATAATATACTACTGTATGTATGTGTGTGTGTGTATATATATTATAATAATATGGAATTTTTTATCGATTTAGAATATAAAAAACATATAAAATCTATAATCTATAATATAATTCATACATACAAATTAAAATATATATACTTAAAGATTATAGTACATGTAATATTGTATTAAAATTATAAGTAAATAAAAATAGTTATTCATTTTCATTTTCACAAACAATAAATCAAACGACCTCTAAACGAGTTATACATAAATAACTATTTAATTTGTAAAAATATTATTCACAAACTCATAACTCATTGGACAACTATTTGAGAGAGAGAGAACCTTAGAGGAATGAGAGGGAACAAGAGAATGGAGTTGGGAGCAGAGGCCTTTCATTTGATTTCTTCTGTTCTTCTCTATAGTCTTTCTGTCAGCTCTAGATGAACTGCTAGGGTTCTGCTCCATCGATTGTCAATATACCTACAAGTACCTCTTGCTGCTGGAATATATATATGGAGAATTAAAAAACAATTTTATAGACATCTATATTTATAGTATAATACATGTAGATTTTCCGTGCCCAACTTTCATACTTGTGATTTGTTGCGTCCTACCTTTTATCATATCGTAGTGTATAATAAAGAAAGCCACCCCCACTCAAAAAGGAAAAAAAAAACCTTTATACTGTGTTTCCAAGATTTTTTTTTGAAAGAAAAGAAAAGAAAGGAGAAGAATTATGAACTATTTTTTTTCGCAACGTATTCTTAAGTTTTTGTATAAAAAGAAAGGAAAAGAAAGTTAGAGAAAATAGATTTCAATTCCATCCAAAAATTTTCTTCCCACGTATAAGAAGATTTGAAAGAAAATAAAATAAACTACAATTTCATTTTACTTCTTTTCTTTCGAAACTCTGGAACACACAGCGTTAGTCATAGAGTCTAATCCATAATGGGAGCATATGACATTTACTTATTAGCATATCCAAATTTTATTTTATTTTTTATTCTGACAGAAAAATTATAATTGAGCATATAGTATCGATGTTTGGAAGCGTAAATAATTTTTTACTCAGAATCTCTATTTCTTATCTTTGTTTTAATTATTTTGACCAATTTACATACTCTAAAACAAGTGCTCTTATATAATTAAATAGATAATAGTTCAAAAACTCGTTCACATCATGGATTGTATTATTAAGTATTTTTATTTTTCTTTTAAATTTGTACTTTTAAAAAATATAATAATTAAGAATTACTAATAAAACATAGGAATGAAACACATAACTCCGGCTAGAATAATTAAAAATTATTGAGTGATTTTTTATTAGCAATTAATTTTTTCTGACATTTTTTAATATATAGATAATAAATTTTAGAATTAAGGATATTGTGTTAATTAAACATATGTTTGTATATTTTTTAGTTAATTAAAATTTAAAATTAAATTATTAAAGTTGAATACAAATATCATAGAAGGATATAATTTGATTATAAATATGTGTATCTTGTTACATTATACATAAATTATTTGAATAATTAATTGGTTAAAATTAAAGTTCATTACTCTATTATAAATATCTTAAGACTCTATTATAAAATTAGTTTAAGATTTGAGATTATAAAATAAAATAATATATTATTCACTCTATTATGAAATTATTTTAAAATTTAAAATTTTATTATTTTTTAAAATTTTACTTACATACATATTATACATTTCGTTTGTTGCTCAGGTATAGATATGTATTTAAAATAGAAGCTTGATATGTTTGGAATCATTATTACATCTCATACGATACGATGTAAAGTTCTGATGTGTGGTGGGGGCTGCATGCTGAGTAAATTTCTATGACAATCACGTGGAACATTTTTGGCTACAGTCTCCGATTAGAATTAAATGAAATTTATCTCTGGTTCATATATTAATTGATTAAATGTCGATGCTGAATAAGTTACTAATTCGGTTAACTTAGTTATTAATTTTTTTATATTGTTGTTAAAAAATAATTTTAATTAACTTAAATTTAAATATTATTTAATTTGACTTTGAATAATTTTTTATTTTTATATTTAAAACAAATATTATTTAATTTGATTTTGAAAACAACATGATCGTGTTTATTAGTATTGACAAAGTATATTATAGACTTACAGTGTCAACTAACTGACCAAATTCATCAAACGAATTCAATTAAAATCTAAATATTCGGATTTTACATATATACTTTATTATTGTTGAAATGTAACTTTACTTGGAACATAGTTTAATTTTAAATGGTAATTTATTAATTAGAAAATTGGAGTATTTCTTGCAATTAATCTTAAATCCTATAAAGACAAAAAAAAACTATAATTATATAACATAATGATTAATAACAGATTAATGATTCACTGGTCTACTAGATGGTGCAACTAGGCTATAAAACAATTTGCAACGTGAATCAGTTCATTGTCAACCCATGTACAAAGTAAACCCATGAAACTACATGGCAATGAACACAAAATTAAGCAGGTGATCTCTTGAGAGGAAACCATGACTTTAGATGGTATTTTGAAATTTTATGTAATTTTATAATTTAAAATTGTATAATATGTCTATTTTTTATTTTTTTTTAACCTAAATAAAAAAAATGAAAATGACTATATATACACGGAGTATTCAATTGTAAAAAATGAGAGATAAGGGATTCACACCTTTAAGCCTCTTTAAATAAGAAAAATGCTGAATATTGCACAAGGAGTGTGAATAGATATTTATATATTATGGGTATCACCAAATTATATAACGAGGATAATAAAAAAACACACATAAAGATCTAGGTAATTAGGTATGCTATGTGTGCTTCACAAATGAAAATTACTCCGTATTTAATTAGAAAAAATTAATTAACTATTTTTATCACGAGTGTGTGCTTCACATAGTTTCAAAGTGAATCTGTTAAAAATTTAAATTGTGAATCTCTAATTTTAAAAATTTACTATTCAAATATCTCTAATCTGTATAATAAAGATGTTATGTTTTTTTTTACATAGAGATTATGAAATACATGAAAAAATATAATTCAATCCGTAAAATAAAAAATTTGTTACGATACTCAAATATGAATAACGTTAATATACATATTTAAATGTCATTCGGACACTTTTTCAAAATAGAGAGAGTAATAAGTAATACTTCTCAATCTTGTCGATAAAAATTGGTTCGATTGATAAAACTTAACAAGCACACATTACTAAGTTTCTTTTTTAATTTTTTGATGAGTCTTGATCGATGGTATAACTTGATCTTAAATCGAAAAAACTTCTGTTTATCTAAAGTTTAAAAAAAAAAAAAAAAAGGGTCCACTCACCGCATGAAAAGCAGTGGGAAAAGGACAGGTTGGTCTCTTTAAGTCTTATGTCGTTCTTTCTTCTTCGTCATGATGATTGATGATAAATATAGCTTTGGCCATTAGATCTCCGAGATTGGACTTACTCAAAATTACATGCAACGGTTTGCACATTAAATCCTGTATACTGCGCAATTCATTTCAAAATCCGATATATACTTTGATTTTCAAATCGAACAATGCCTTATTAAATTTTAAATTATTATTAATTTAATTATTTAAACATTAATGTAGTTGATTGTAATTGATATTATTATTATTTTATAATTTATGACAAAAAAATTAATCATAATAATTAAATTTTTTTATAGATTACATTATTTCTAAACTTTAATATGTCGTCATTTAACTCAAAAGTCAGAATATATATCTAATTTTGAAATGAAAAAAATAAATATAAGCAAGTTCAATTACATAATATTATTATTATATGAACCGGAAAATTGGACCTATGATGGTATACTAATACATGTCGCAGGGAACTCCTCCTTGTTTGGGCGCTGGATGAATTACTACTATGTCGTCCTCATACTTTTTACAAGGAGGTTCACATTTTTTTGCAATAATTCATTCTTTAAAAATATTTGTAATATAAAATGATCATATAATTTGTAATGTAAAATGACCAAACGTAATCGACATTTTCTTTCGGTAATTGTATGAATGATAGTAACAAAGATAGCTTCTATAACTGTAACCAACAAAGGTGAATTTCTTTTGGTCACATATTACTAAATTTAAATTGACGGTGGTCTCCCAATTAAAAACAAAGTCAAATGACCACCAATATAACTTCTTTGCTAGGAATTTTATATATCATTTTTATTTCCACTGTTTTTTTCTATTTATTTTTGCAACATGTCTCACATTCTTTATTTTAATGTTGGCTCTAGCATAATTTTTTTATTTTTAAAAAAAATGAAAATACCAATTTCCTATGTGAAAACTATCAAAAGACAAAATTGAAATAAAAAAGAAAGTCTTATCCACTTTCCGTTTCCTAAATTTTTACTCATTAAAAATAATTTACTCATGAGATTTAAGAATCTTATCCGGAGCTATGAGATAATGAAATTGGGAAATTGTAGTCGCTAAAATGGAAAGTCTTTTCACACTGTCGTGTGTGAACAACGCCAAGCATAGTGTTATTGAAATCTTGAACTTCAACTGTTTTGTCCATATAATTATTTGCAAAGACCGGCCTACTTTGTGGAAAAGTTGTGACAGACAACATACATTACTTTGAATTATTTTAGTGACAAGTGACATATCACGTGATATTGGAAAGAAGATAATCGTACACCGGAAATTTTTTTTGCCTGAATTTGAGTTTTTATTCAAATTTATTATTTTTGCAATTATAATCTAAATAGACGTAAGAGGATGTTATGGATTTTTTCACTTTTTAGCTGATATTCAGTTTCTTTTTTACTGAATTAAGAATTCGAGCCTTATTCTAATCAAAATATTTTTTAAATATTTAATAAACACTCAAAAAAATTTGTGATATGTTTTAACTAGGAACTAAAAAAAAGTAAAAAGTCTCCCTCAACCTAATCGATAATATATATGCTCATACAATTGTAACTTATTAATATAATTGTTAGTTCTTAATTGCATTTAGAGAGTGTAAAGTATAAACAATAATGTTAGGAATAGCGGTGTTGATGAAACCAATTACTGAATTAAATTTGATTGAAAAAAGTAAGATAAATTTTATAATAAATATAAATAGATGATTATTGATAAAAAAAATAATTATTTATTTCTCGTTTTTTGGTAATATTATAGCATCCGAATATTATGGTATCAGAATCGTTATTATTTGGTCGTTACAAAAGCAGCACTGTGTAGAACCCATCTATGAGTAATATTATAGTATCAGAATATTATGGTATCTGAATCGTTATTATTTGATCGTTACAAAAGTAGCACTGTGTAGAACCCATGTACGTGAAGTATGAGATGCTAGAGATAATCATAGTAAATCTTTGCACATAAATTATTTTACAAGTAAAATTAATAAAAGTATATAAATAAAAAAAAATGAATTAATTTCCTTAAAAAAAAAAGTAATAAATTTATTTACATATTATATTTTAATTAATTTATTAATTTTTTTTTATGAATTTATTTACGTACATACATAAATTTATCGTCGACACATAACAAAAATAGTGGATGGGGGAGGTGGTGCAGGGGTAGTGAAAGGTGACTAAGGGATGGGTGTGACTTGTGAGACACCGAGAACATTCTGGCTAAATTTTCTTTTATTTTCCTGATTAAATTATTTTTTTATAATTTACAGAATATCTATTTTCTTTTAACTCAATTAATATTTTTATTATACAGGTTATTATATTAAAATAATACTATTCGTTATTAAGACCTTATTCACTTCTTTGAGTTTCTATTAAATTGAAAACTGTGTTTGATTAATTGATTGTGTCCATTTTTTTTTTTGACAGATTAAATATATCTAAGAGTAACTACTATCCAAAATTATCACATGTCAAAATATAATTAGTTTTTTTAAATCATGAATAGTGAATCAACACTTATAAAAATTGTCCAATTCTGAATCTTAAAATTGATTATAAAGATTTTAGCGCACAAATGAATTGGACCCCAAGGTAAATGAATTAGAGATTAAAAATTAATGAAGATATATAGTTGAATATATTTGTCTTCTCATTAGACATCATTAAACACTCCATACAAAATAATCTACAAGAAAAATTCTTGAAAATAATATATAATAAACAAAAATTACACAATTATTGAATGAAATTATATAGTTTTGTCTAGCAACTAAATAAAAAAATTATAAGCTTTGTTTAGTAATTAAAAAAAAATCTACATATGTATCATTATTCCTGATAATTATGATTGAATTTGTGGGGCTATAGTGCTGTAATCTATCTATCCACATTGAGATAAGATTTATGACTGTTAAATGGGTTGTGGTGTTAAATTTGAAGTAATAGGGTTATACAACCCTGTTGAGACAAACTTTATAACCGTTAATCCCGTCACATTGTGACAAATTTTATGGCCGTTAATCAGAGTTTGGAGTTAGAATTGAACTTATATATGACAATGCAATTAGAGGGAGGATTAGTATGTTTCAAAATTAGATATATATTTCTAAAACGATTATTTTTAAAAATAATATTTATATTTTAAATATATTTATATTATCATGTTATATAGAATAATATTTATATTTTAAATATATTTATATTATCATGTTATATAGAATAATAGTGATAATAATTATGATAAGAATCACCAAATAATAATTGTTTTTTGGCGAGTACTATTTTAGATTTTACTTTAAAAAGTTAAAATAAGGAGACTTATAAACGTCTCACTACTCATAAAAAAATATGTAACATATAATGAAGTATGGAAGTCGACGAGGATGAATACTAGGGAAATTTTAAAAAATAGTTGTAGTTATATGTTGGCATTCTAAGGTAAAGAATTCATTACCGTTGCAAGGAAGGCTAAATTGGGGGGTGGGGTGGGGGTGGTTGGGTGGGGGGGAGGGGGGTTGATCGAAAAATCATTTAAATGGGCTATTATCGCACTACATTTAAATGGGCTATCAAAAAAAGAAACTGCTATTATTAAGGCCCATTTCCATGTCAGCTATCTATAGGGCGTTCGGCCTAGTCGAAACTCACCATCATAAGCCTAGCCTCAAAGTTCAAAATGTTTGGATTTTGAGAAACATATACTGTCAAATAGTGATTGAGAATGGGGAAGGAAGAAAAAACTCTTTGGAGTTTGGAGAAAAGTACAAAAGATTTCTTACTTTTTTTTTGGGAAAAGTAAAGTAAAATTCTCTCTCTCGCGCGTTTTAAGTTTTAACTCTAAAGAGAGCTTCCATGCATTGGTTCACACCAAAATTCTATGAATGAAAATAAATGGTTGATATTGTAAGAAGGAAAGTATTACAACGAACAAAATTATACAGTTTATAATAATAATAATACATATTTATGCTAACTATTAACATTTTTGAATATATAAATCAATATGTTTATTGTTCGGATAGAAATATTTCTCCGTAACAAATAAAGTAATAATATTACATCCTTAAATTAACTAAAATAATAAAGTTGAACAGAAGTTCACCGCCAAAGACTTTTCCTTATTCATTTATTTCCGTCAAAATTGAAGAGAAGAATTTCATGAGGTCGTTTTCTCTCCTACTCATTTCCTTTCCCTCGATTCAAAAGGGATCTTTTTCCCCATTAAATGTCACAGGTAAGATACATGTAACCACGAACATATATTTCTCTCTACAGTGTTTGGTCAAACTAAAAAAATACTTTTCTAACAATATTATCATAATCGGATCAGATATTAAATCGGTAAAATTATTGGTTCACGGTTCAACCGGATTATTATTTTATTAAAAAATATTATATAAATTATAAATATTCTTAAAAATTCATCAAATATTCAAAAAATTCATAGTGAACCGACAATATTCTTATATAAAAATTCATAGTGAACTAAAAATATTCTTATAAATCAAAATAACTTTATCAAATATAAAAATTCACTAAACCGGTTTAGAAAAAGACAAAAAACACAGTTTTAAGGAAAAGAAGGAAAAAACCCACTTAGTAAAATAAAAAAAAAAAGATAAAACCCAATTTTTTCTGATTCGACCGGTTTTTTCTTGGTTGTTTCCTGAACCGTTAATTTTGATCGAACCAATCGGACCCATGATCGATTCACAGTTAAACCGATCCGATTTTAATAACATTGTTTTCTAACATTAAGTGACAACATAATATGCCTTAAAACTCTTAATTAACAATATTAAACTAGTGAACCAACAACCCTTAATCAAGTTGGTTCATATAGATTGAAATTGTAGGAGGCTTTTGTAAATTCTTTATTTTTATTTTATCTTTATATTAATTTAAAATATTTTTATCAAATAAAATAAAATATATAACACATATTAAACTTCACAAAAAACATGGTACAACAAAAAAAAATTTTTTTTGTCAATTACAACATATGTACACTTTTGTTTGGTTACATAAAATATTATTGTCTAAAAATTATAGTCAAAATCAAGGACATTATTAATTTTAAGTAATATGTTCAAAACTCTCATTATTTAATGTATTTTTTAGATTTGACCTAAGAGCACATGTCGACGAGTACCAAGTGGCGGCAATGCGGCATTCACCCACTCCAAATGATTATTGTCACATTCCTATGTTATCGGTTTCGATTTTGGTATTTACCTCTCCAAATTTTGACTAACTTTTTTATTTTTTTTCTGGTGAAGAATGATATACTACACAACAGATTCAGTGGGTATTTCAGGAATGCTGTTAGTTTTAGTCGTGAATGAGCAACTTGCATGAACAATAAAATTCTTGGAAAAATCTTATATGCTAACACTTCTTTTGTCTTTTATTATTTGTTATAATCTTAGTCTTGGGGGTAAGGGGAAAAAAAGACAAAAAACATAATCTCCATTTAAAAAAAAAACAAATATCTCTAGAACGTTGTTTTGTTTGGCTTTAAAAGTCGCATAACTCCTTAACTAGTTACCATGTTACAAATTAATAAATAAAATCGAAACTGTTAGGACAAGCCGTTAATGCAATTGAGGAATCAATTCAAATTCTGAATTTTCGAATTAAAGAGATATTGAGAGAGAATTGGCACATACATGAAACATTTTATTTAAGATACAAGAACCACAACTCAGAAACAAAATTGTAACAAAGTTTTGTCATGAGAAAATTCAATTTAAGGCATCCTCGTTAGGAGATTCAATTTAATAGTAAGAACGTTGTGTTTCAATTTTTGGTGCAAATTATCGTTGTGGTGTAGAACAAAATTCCTCAAGATAAATGGTTAAAACAGAAACACAATGTAAATGTAAATTTAAAATAATCA
Organism: Centella asiatica; assembly: GCA_014636745.2. Classification (NCBI taxonomy): domain Eukaryota; kingdom Viridiplantae; phylum Streptophyta; class Magnoliopsida; order Apiales; family Apiaceae; genus Centella; species Centella asiatica. The sequence continues at coordinate 57,816,971 of CM025780.1, forward strand.
AAACGAACCCAAAACATCAATACGAACTTAAATAATCAAACTCAAAACCTCCCCCCACCCCACCCCCAACCCACCCCACAAACAAGGAAAATAGTCTTTGAGAATTCTTAATTAAGTAACTTTATCCTTTGTATGTCAGAAGATATCACCTAAATGCATGCCCTATAATCTGAAATTGACATTCACATGTAATTGAAATAAAGATATAAGGAAACCTGAAAAGGGGCACTGGAATTTACACTGTGACCTGGTAAACTACAAAAGTGAGACCATGAGTAAATTCAAGCAAGCTTAGGTTTAGGCATTGATGTAGCATTTTGATGAATGGGACCAAGCTTTTGGATCCAATGACGAAGCCCCTTCTTATGATCTTGGCATGTTGGATTCTGTACCAGATTTAGGGTTCCATGGCAGGCAAGCGAAGACTCGAATTGCTCAAGAACCTTTACAACCTGCCAAAACTCCGGCCTCTTATCCGGTTGGAAGGACCAACATTGCTCGATCAAAGCTTTCATTGCAGGGGGGCAGTCACTGGGAATAGCTGGTCTCAGATTCTGAAATATCATAATTTCGACTTTTGAGTTTCACAAAATACACAAGGATTGATGTTCAATAGTACAAAAGGCAGAGTCGGAAGATATCATTGCAAGTAAAACAGTACCAAAAATAACTAGGAAACAGAATGCCAAACTAATTAGAAAGGTTAGATACATATGCATCCTCAAGTGCCGGATAAAATGAGTATACTGAAATTTACATGAAATGGTGTCTCGAGTATTTGAAATTCGTGACAATTCAATCTTCCTATCACTTAACCCCAAAAAAAAAAAAAAAACACACTTCCTATCTAGAAATATTAATCTTAAGATTCGCTTTGAATGTCACATTATTGCCATCTCCCATCTCACAAAAGAGAGTGTAATTAGCAAAAAGAAGTTCCACAATAGAGTTACACTGTTATTAATGTTTGCTGATTTCCGCATAAGACTCTTTTCTTTAATAGGGAAAGTGATATAAATATGTATGTGTAGCAAGATTTGATGGGAAATTGTATGGAAACAACTCAATCTGCATTATACTTAAAAACCTGCAAATATAAATAACTATACATCTTAAAAAGTACCTTGTTCACGACAGCAAAAGCAGCTTGGATGGGTGTCATTTCCTCGTATGGAATAGTTCCAGCTACCATCTCCCATAAGATGAGTCCAAAGCCATAAACATCAACCTTCCTACCATATGACTTACGTTTGATCATTTCAGGCGCCATCCAGCGATATGTGCCTGGGTCATCAGCAAGAGAATCACAACTTACCTCCTCACAGGCTATTCCAAAATCCGCAATTTTCAGCTGGAAATCTTGATTAATGAGTATATTTTCAGGTTTCAGATCCCTATGTATAATGCCTTGTGAGTGAATGAATTCCATTCCCCGAGCAATATCTAAAGCCATTGAATTTAGTTTTTGTAACGGAAGAGATTTCTGCTCAAGCTTGTGCAGGTATCCCCTCAAGGAACCATCTGAGAGATATTCTGTGGTGATGCAGAAGACTGGAGGCTTTCTACATGCTGCTACAAACTGTATTATGGAAGGAGACAATAGAAACAATCAGAATCTCTATAACATGGACTTCGTGTGGATGTCAGAGTCAGGTGTATAGAACAACCATTTAAAGACCATGTAGAATAGACAGAAACATTTCTTGACCTACTCAATTTGACATGTTCTGCCGCAATGCAGATGTCACAGATGTTGTATTACAAGTTTCAACAAGATGCGACACTTTTTAGCACAAGAAAAAAGAGGATCCCAAAGAAAATTGATGAAATCATTTGATCATTTCTGTTGACACCTTTATGACAATTTGGTGATTAAACAGATCGAAAGGAAAGAGAAAAAACTTTATTTTAAAGCATGATAAAGAACAGTACCTTTATGACATTTTGGTGATGTAGACGGCTCAAAAGAGTTACTTCTCTTGTGAACTGTTTCTCTAATCGAGCTCCAAGAGCTCCATTTTCGTCATCATCGGGTATCCTGATAATTTTTACAGCCACTGGTTCATCCTTATAAATCCCATGGTAAAGTTGACTATGTGCCCCATGAGCAAATCTAAGCCCAAGGAATAGCTTAGAGAGATCTACCATCCACTCGTCGGCTGATTCTACAGCAGTGACTCTTCCCCCAGCATGATCAAAATACTTTGTCCATGTTGACTCCTTCCGGTTCTTTGGTTTATCGTGAAACTTTACTGCAGGGAAATTCTTTAACACGCTAATATGGGAGTGCGACTTAGACACAGATGCCTTCTTTTCACGGGAATCTTTGTGGAACAACTTGCCAAGAACTCCCTTTTCAGTTTCTTTTCTTATTGGATTTGGTCCCTTTTCAGCTTCTTTTCTTATCGGATGCGGAGTTGAGAATCTCCTCTGATCAGACTTAGCTTCCTTGAATGTCTGGGAAAGTTTGATTACAGGGGTAGGTGACTTAGCCCTGAGCTTGTTTGTGCTCGGATTTTGCTGTAATTGAGAAACACTTGAACCTGATCTTTGAATAATAGACCCCGTACCACCTCTCGACTTGACGCTTGAAATTCCATTTGATGGAATGGTGAAGGGAGTTGAGGCCAATCTGCTAGTATCCAACTGCCGATGATAAATAGTGTGAGAAAATTTTGTTCTCCTTATCCATGAATCCTGTTCTTCCATTCTTGGCAATCTTAAATTGCCTTATAACCACAGTTATTGTTGTCCTTCAACTTCAGAAGGTCTAAAATTGAAGTTCTCCTCCAACAAAGTAGTACAATTTCCAAAACTCCACGTCAACAATCTCTTCAAATCCATCAAAAGGTGAACAGTAACAAAACAAACGCCACATTGAATATGAAGGAACTTCAAATCTATGAATACAGAAACCAAAGAACATCAATTACTACCATATTTAACATCAAACAACCCTTCAAATTATGTTTGACTCCACAAACACAGATAAAAAGGCATAGATTTGATTTCAAACTTCAATTTTTTCCACCAGATATCACAAAAACTTAAATCTTTAGGCAAGAGCTACCATCATGATTTGCTGTATTTTGAGATCAACCAAATTTCAGTTGCCAAAGAAACCCTTCTGAGCCTCAAAGTCAAATATCACCTCCCTAGGAAGCCTGGAAATCCCCAAATACAAACCGAAATAAAACTAAACAATTAGCTAATAATTCAATTAAATAAGCACCACCAAGAAAGTACTGAAATTTGGATTCAAAAATAAAGAAACACCAATGACTATAAACCATTAAGCAAATGAGAAAGGTACTAATACCTTCAAAAACAATCAATCATTCATTTAAACAAATTTTCAACAAAAAGAAGCGAACCCCATTAACCAAAACACAAGTAAAACATAAATAAAGATCTACGCAACCCCATTAAAACTTACCAAAAGGGTCTATCAATCTTTGACTTATAGCTCTTATTCTTCACCAGATTCTATAAGAAACCCAATTTCAGCACATCTTTTCCTATTTTCTTCTCCCCCGTGAAGTATTTCACAGAGAGAAGTTACAGAAAAAGAATAATCCCCCGGAAAGAAACCCATAAAGGAGGAGACTCCTAATTATATAAAAACAATCTTTCCTCATATAAATCCAAACCCGTATATGATACGGATCTGCGTAAACCGTAGATGTACGGAGGGGAGGGTAGTGGGAGGACCCACCCACCGAAAAGTCAAGAAAAAATGAAGGAGAAGAGTCGGAAGATGAGAGGGACAAAATGGAATAGAAAATTTATTAAGGAGAATACAACAATCGCTGTCAAACAACATAGGTACGGAATATTTGGACAGATATTACATATCAAAGAAAAATTAATAAAAACTATTCCATCTATTTAAAAAAACAAATACATGTTTGTATTTGTATGATTTATAAATTTTGGTGTAAATAGTTTTTCTTATCAATATATAATTATTTTGATTAATATTAAATACATTTTATATAAGTTGAGACATTAATATACTATCCCGATTATTTTTCTGTTTCAACGTCTCATTTGATCAGAAATTTGCATCAAATATATTGGAGTAATATTTTAAAATAAGGAATCGATTTTTAAAAGGACCAAGTGAAGAATGAGAAGAAACAAATATAAGCTTGAAAAACGAACAACCAACAATAAACAGATAAACAATTACTTAGGGTTTTTCTTTTTCTTTTTCGTTTTCACTAATTAAGATTTAAACATGCACGTTCATCCATTATAGCTCAACCTTATTAGGCAATAAAATGAACTACAGCTAACCTAACAAATATTTATATATATTTTCATATGTGTGTGCGTGTATGTGCATGGATATGTATACGTATACGTATTGTACTAAACAGAGATACCTAATGAGATAGATAATTAATTATCATAAAATAAATAATAATTGCTATGTATAGATACACACACACATATATATATATATATATTAATCCATGGCATGACAAATCTCGTGAAATGTCATATTTATATTAGGTTAAAAGTGGAAAACAATTACAGTTATCATCTTATCCAATTTCTTTGAAATAACAATTCATAGTTAGAGACAAAAATATATAGACGATTTTTAAAAAAGGGTACTAGTAAATCTCCTCCAAATTTTTTTTCTAGATCTATAAGATACGTGATATATCAGAACCCAAAGATTTATCATCTCTTATGTCTATATTAAGACACCTTGGTATATTGTCATTGTCGGTGTTCATCTAGAATTCTAAATCCATTATCTTACCTTATTTTATAAGAATTCACAAAGCAACATTATAAATTATTATTATTTCGGTATATACACACATGTATGTGTGTGTGAATGTGCATGTGTATATGTGTGAATAACATCATGTATATGCACATATTTCTTACTCAGTACTCACCCACATCCGCGATAAAAATGCACATTTTGTTATTTACAAAGTAGTTATTATGAGTTTTAACATAGAACGAGGATCTTCTAATTCAAAATTGATTTTGGAGTTCTTTTCTATTTCTTATTTTGCACTCTTTTTGGTTCAACAAGTTTTGACTATATATTTTTCTATATTATTTTCGAATAATCGGTTCTGACATTATAATCATTTTAGTCTATGGACATAATTTCTTTATTGTATGGTAATTATATTATTTTAATCCTTAATGTTGTTTATAGCACCTCTATTCTTTCCCAAACTAGAGATTTTTTTTCATAATTCTTTTAATATAAATATTTTATGTTTCAAAATTAAAGATACGTTTTGATATTTTTATTCAAACGATAACACGTTGAATTTTAAAATTAATGTAATTCATAAAATTTTTAGATACAAATTATATTGTAATAAAAAAATTTTATTAACAAACTTTAAAAATATAATAGTTGTATCAACTATAATCAAATAAATTGATAATAATTTAAAACTTAACTCTCCGTAGTTTAATTTAAAAAGTCAAAACGCAGCTCTCCAAAAATAGTATATGTCTACGGGAATGTTTGCAGGTATGTATACGTGGACATAATATTTTTTTGTTGCTAATTGTGAACATAATATTATTCATCCGCATGTTTGCACATATTTATTATTTATATAAAATAGTTGTTGTTATTTAGAAATAAATACCCCTATATATTAAATTCTCAACAAAAAAAAAAAGTTACTCCACGGTTCCACTTCCATCTATAAATAATAGATTTTTAAAATGAATTTCGTTCCAATAGTAATTTTAAAAATAATAGCATTATAATAAATAAAAAAACATCACTATTTTTTCTAAAAAATCTAATTCTGGAACAAATGGACTACATTTTCTTTAATAGACAACAAGGAAGCTTCGAATGATGTCTACAATATCAAATTATCAAAAGTAATTAAACATAAAATTTTCATAGTGTGAGATGTCAAGAGTGATTTTCATAATGTGCTTACACTCTCTAATGAAATTTTCTTCTCCTTTTTTTATTTGTTTTGTGAGTTTATTATTATTTTTTCGCTTATTCATGGTAGTTGTATTGTATATTTATATCGATATTTGGTACAAATTTGGCGTGTTTAATTAAGTGACTTGTAATCACAAATTTGGTTTGGCCGGTACTATTGCTATTGCTAGTAATAAGTAATTAAATAGTTGAATAAGTAACGTGAAACATCTTCAACTATTACATTTGACATTGCATCAAACTAATAAAATATTAAATAATAGAGTATATATTTAGTGGTTACTGGCGAAAGAATATTCTGAAATATTATATTGATATCTTTCGTAGGTCAACTCTTTCCTAAAACGCAAAATATTGTTTGCGAGAGATGCATAGACCATCACAGCCTGTTAAAATTAAAAAATCATAAAACATATGGAGTTGAATGAGAATAAAAAGGAACGGTGCGGTGAGCGTGGATCGAACACGCGACCTTCAGATCTTCAGTCTGACGCTCTCCCAACTGAGCTATCCCCGCATATTTTGATATAAGTACTCGGGGCATTAATACAAAAAACAGAGTCCACCAAATTGGAATTAAATATTCCACCCAAAACTACAAAAATTGGATACTTGCTGTTGCTGGATCTTGGTTTATTATACATTATTTATCTTTGAAAAGTAATATTAGTAACACAATAGCATCAAACTAATTTAATGATTCAACAAAAATATTTGTTCACATACAGTGTGGAAATTTACAGTCATTTACATCAACATGTACAACTCTTTTTCAGAAAAAAATGTAAAGGCTAAGAAAATGGCTAAAAAAACAAAGAAAAATCTTGTATCACATGACAAATCATAAATATGAACGTGTATATGACAGTAAAAAAAGCTATAGATCCCGCTTTTTACCGTTTAAATTTCGGAGATTTTAAATTCTAATTTACATCGCAAGAATTTATAATCTGCGAAATTTTAACCGAAACAAACGGGACCATCAATATCTACCAAAACCTAGCTTTCCACTCCTGTTAAACTGCACATGAATCTCAATTGCTCCAACACCTTCGATTCCATTTTCAAGTATACTTGAGCCCGAAATGTTTGTAAATCGGCAGGTGAACACACTTTAGTACAAAGACCAACAGCTACCAAACAAATTCACTCGATCATAAAATTTGCTCAAACATGGAATTTGAGCTCACCTACCGTCCGCGATGACATCAGACCAAGAGACTGACATTGAAGCAGCCATTCCCTCTTTAATCTGATCATAAGTAGGGTGAGAATCTGAGTTTGAACCATAACTAAAACTTTGAGTATAGTTAGACCAGAAATCCCGAGCTCTCGTATTCTTAAGCAGATACAGATCCATCTGCTCTTCTTCTAGTTCCTCACAATCATTCGGTCCTTCTAAAACCTTTGAAACTTGTCTCATTGTTGGTCTAGCGCGTGCATCAGTGTGTGCACATAATAATCCTAAATTCAGTACTCTTTCCACTTCCTCCTCGTCGTAGCCTCCTCTAGCCCTCAATCTTGCATCAAGGGCAGTAACCAATTCTCCTATTTTCATGAGGTCCCATACCCATTCTACCAAAGGAGGTTTACCTTCCTCCGTTGGTCGCCTTCCACACATGACTTCTAAGATCAAGACTCCAAAAGCAAACACATCGGCTTGTGTTGATGCTCGACCATTCCTAACCATTTCTGGTGGCATGTACCCTACGGTTCCAACTACACGAGTTGTGCTAGCTACTTGACCATGGCCATGTATTCGAGCTAGCCCAAAATCACCTAACCTTCCATTCATGTCTTTATCAAGTAAAACATTGCTGGCTTTAATGTCTCTATGCAGGACTTTTGACTCCCAACCCTCATGCAAATATAGAACCCCAGAAGCCACATCTTTCAATACTCTAATTCTGTTTTCATAGCTCAACATCTCATTCTCTTTATATTCAAATACTCTCTTGTCTAAACTCCCATTTTCCATGTAATCATACACCAAGATCAAACTCCCCTTTTCTTTCTTACACCAACCTCTCAAGGATACCAAAGTTCTATGTTTTAGTCTGCCAAGGCTCGAAACTTCAGCCAAGAACTCCCTCACCCCTTCACTATTTTCATGAGAAATACGCTTCACGGCGACTTCTGCTCCTCCTGCCAATAACCCTTTATAGACCTTCCCATTCCCTCCAATACCAATAACATTTTCATCTGAAAAACCACTTGTTGCTGCATGAATTTGTTGGTAAGGAATTCTATGCGGCCAATACTCTATTTCCCAATCTTCCATTTCCGCCCTCTCCCTCGCTCTCCTTCTTCGCCATGTGATCAATAACAAACAACACACAAAAATTATAACAACTAAAAAGAAAACTCCCAATGTTATGCCAGCAATAAACCCTTTTGATTTAACAACGGGTTCTTTAGGCAGCTCAAATGATGGCAATCCCCTAGTAACCAATCCTTTCCATAACGAAAAATTCGAATTACTAAAGCTCCAAGATAAAATCATGTGCCTTTGGACTAAACCTCCCGTACCAGCTGTGAAACCAACAAACATTTCATCCTCAAAAACTTGAGAAAGATCAGTAGAAACATTCAACAATGGCTTTCTAGGCCTATTTACCCCAGCTGGTGCCATAGTAACACTCAACATAGAATCTCTATAATCAATCCAAACTTGATAATTCTTACCATTATTGAGTTTCAATTTCTTAAATGACTTCCCATCACCATACCAATAACCAGCCGTTTTAGATCTCATTGACTTGAGAGAATTTACATCAATCCCAACATGGTTGTCATCTATGTCATCAAATTCTTGATTTTTGAACACATCAAACTCAATTCCCAAAATATGATCATTTGGGTTCCCAATATTTGTACGGTTCAAAAAACCCAAGTTTTGAGCAGAGCTAGCTCCTTCAATTCCACTAAATGGCACAAACAAGAAAACTATGCCATGCCCAGGTAGTATATTCTTGAAAGGAGCCATATTAAAAATAAATGAAGTGGAAAATGGAAGTACCTCAGATGAATTTGCAACTTTTGTCACAATCTTTGATGGGTATAGACCACGGCCAATTGAAAACTGTGTGTTGTTTGTTAGAATGAGGATCCGAGAATTGATTGTGGCATTTCCATAGACTGTTATGCTGCTAGAATTGAACCCATTGAAGAGTAGTTCAATTGCTGATATGGGTTGAAGGGAAAAGAGAAGAGCTGTGAGAAGAAGTGGAAATAGCAAAAATATTTGTGGGTTTTTCTCCATTTCAAGAAAGATGGAGAAGGAGAGTTTCTCATGGGGGATGAGAGGTCAGAAATGTGAAAAAAAGGCTAAATCTTGGACATCAAGCTGGAGTAAAGAGGTTGTATATATGGTTTGGACTTTTCGAGAATATACTTGGTAAGGGCTTAAAAAGTCATAATCTAACCTGGAGATTTGGATGAATTACATGACTTGACTTGATAATCTAATCCATTATTTTCTCTTATGTCACTGATTTGAATATACCAGGAACTAAATGAAGCACTCCAGAATTCTCTTTCCCTTTTCATCTGTACTCCCTCGTTTCTCTTTTGCAAGATCATTTTATGAAAAAAACTCGTTTGATAAAAAATACATTAATTTTATGTTAAATTTATACGATTTTAATATTATTTTTTGAAAGTTTATTCAAAATAATGAAAGTCAAATAAATTAATAATAAATACAAGATTAATATAAAAAATTAAGCAATTAATATTTCACTGAAACTTGAAAGTAACATGTAAAAGAAAATTAATTTTTTTCTTTAAAAATACATATAAATATAAATGGAGGAAGTAATTTTTTAGTAAAAAAGAATAAAATTTGCTGTAATTTTAATTGATTTTGATTATTTTAACATAAACACAGACAAGGTTCCAACAAAAAAACAAACAAACTTTATTGTCTGATGATTTGATAAAATTATACTCCCTCTGATTCAAAATAACAGTTATTTTAAGAGAATTCATGGATATTAAGGAATACAATAATTAGGCAAATCAATAATTAAATATAACTCTAAGTTACAATTTTACCCTTATAATAATTAATCACATTTTCACCGTTTTTCAATTAATTTGCAAATTTCAATAAATAATTTAAGTATACACTACTTTAAAAACATTTAGAAGAATTAATTACATGTGGAACAAATTAAACTCATCACTAATAAATAAGGGTAACATAATAAATTTTCTCATCAAATTGTCTAGATTATCACAAAATGTCACTTAAAATAAAATTTTAAAACGACACTTATTGTGAATCAGAGGGAATGCCATGATTCTAATCATAGAATCTTGTGGTATAGTGAAAATAAAGTAAGTATGATGTTTCGAATTTCATTCATTGCAAATTGTACGACGTTTGACTTATTATATGTATTTTTAGATAAAATTTAATATATGTTAAATATTTTATTTTTTAAAAATAAAATTGAAAACTAAAAATATTTTAAATAAAGATTAATATGATATAAAAATTATAATTATATAAAATATTTAATATATATTAAATTTTATATAAAATTACGTGAAAAAAATCAAACCGCATGCATTTTTAAAATTGAGGTAGTATAACATTATTTGGCATTGTCTATGTGATGTCGGTGAAATGTTTCAGTTGACTTTTAAGGGGCGAATCCAATATCCTCTCTTGTCATTGTGTTAATAAGTCAAAAAGGACGGGAAAAGGAAAATAATAAAGGAATCAGGTTAAATTAATGGAAATTAATTTAATTATTGATATTCTTAAGAAAATAATTTATAGAAAAAGATGGTAAACATATAGTACAATCGAATTTTTTTTAGATTTTATTCCCTGTTTCCTTACTTTCATTTTTCATCATATTTTGTTCAAGTTCCAAAAATAACCTTGACAGATTTTCCAATATAATTTTTAATAATTATGTGTAATTGTCAAATTGATGACCACATGCCTACTCATATACAGAACTAAAGAAAACTTGCGCATGTCACTGAACGTCCATGCTTACATATTAGTAATAGATATTTGATTTATATATCTCTTCCCTTTTGTTTGTTTTCTCTTATTTCGAGTTCTTATTCATTTTCTATAGTCTTCATTATTAGATTTTTCTCCTATTATATGCAATTAAAAAGATTAAGTCAGACAAAAATAAAGGGATATAGTAATGTTGATAGATTCCCTTTTCTTGTTTTAGTAATATAGTAATGGAAATGGAGACTTTTTTTTCTTGCTTGCTTTCCTACTCCGTCTAAATAATCTACATCATAGTACTTTATTAATCTATTATTTTCCCAATTCCATAAAACTTATTATATTAAATATGTATTGATTTTTTATGATTGTAAGACAATATTAGACATCATTAAAAAAAATTCAAACTTCCATGTTTATTACTTTTTCAATCGTATGGTAGAAATATTTTTTTAAAAAAAAAGTGTGTATGAAATATAATATGTACACATCTACATATCCATATTGTCCTATTGAGAAAAATAGATATACACATCTAACGGTGTTGTAAACTAAATCATAGTTCAACATGAGAAGATAAATAAATAAATAAATAATAGATGAAATATTATTTATTTATTTTAGTAATATTGTATATGAGCTATCAATTTATCCTTTTGTTATCTCATATCACGAAGACTAGTAAATGAGATAACAATTGAAAAGGTGAAGAAGACAAGAAGGTAAAGCAAGCGACCTGGCGTTGAGTTCTAATGAAGAAAGAAATTTCGAGGCGGCTGACCAAATTAATTGTACAGATGCCCAGGGACACTAAGGGTTGTTATTTCTGCACATTAATATACTTTTTAATTTACATATTATAAGTATTTAATTCACCAAAATAAAACTTATGAGTAAAATGATAATTCTCTATTTTATTTTATTTTATTTTTGAAATAGGATCACAGAAGGAAAGAAACAAAAATAACGTTTAAAGTGAGTTTGTTGGGCTCACATCTTTCAATTTTTGAGGATGTAAAAATCAGGCAGGGTCAAGAAAAATTGGTTCAGTCGATAAAATTCATTAAACGCTTTTCATCAAATTGAGAGTTTGAATCTTAATATATATATTTTTTAGTGAATAATTTATAAATATCACTTATCTTCTCAAAAAAATCGATAACATTAATAGTCATAAACTAAAAAAGTTCTTCTCACTTAAATTTTAAAGAAAAAAAACCCAATACATCCATTTGGATCCGTAAATACAAATTGGTTGAGAAGATAAGCTACTTAATTAGACATGTGAATTTGCTTGGGAATTTAGGTGAAAACAAATCAAGTTAGCAGTCTAGTAGAGACAAGTCATCTGATTTTTATTTTTTTAGTTGTTGGGTTCATTATAGTTGCTGTCCCTTTATATATCTAAACAATACATGTGGAGGATTTATATCCTTTTCGCTAATGTTTGGCCAAATGAAATTAGTGAATAAAATTAGTTTTTGACTCTCTCCTAGTAGTATTGTAACATCGTCTGTAAATTTAGAGTATTATCTAATACAGTGCTATTTATTTGTCAACTAAGATTAATTTTTTGGTAATACCAATGAAGATTAGTTAAAATTTAACTATTGGAAATGTTCAAACTTTATTAATCATTATTTTTATTAAGTAATTTATACGATAAATTTATTAGCCAAATATATCTTCTTTTTTCAATTTATAAAAATCTAGGTTGAGAGTCTTGGAGACTCCAAAGTGTTTTTGTTGTTTCTTTATGTACACAAAAACCAAAAAACAAACAAAAACAAAAACACTTTGGAGTCTCCAAGACTCTCAAACTAGATTTTTATAAACTGAAAAAAGAAGATATATTTGGCCCGAGTGTATGCAATATTGTTGCGAACATTTTCCTAATGTCTCGTGTACATTTACCACTAGCCCCTCGGCTATAAGTCTGCTTAGAAGTTCTTATTGAAGAGTTTGTAATTGATACTTACCCTTTGTTATTATCTTCTAACTTGTACTTGTTTAATCTCGAATTTTAATTTCTAAAAGCAATCAATGTCATATCTAACTATTCAATATATACAGAAGACTGATGGAAGTCTATAACTTAGCACCCTCATGCATAAAATATATTTAAAATCATACTAATCGATCATTGTAGTTGTTTCGCTTGGTGTTGTTGGTTTGTTTTTTATGTTGGAGAATTGTAGCAAATTTCTGTAGGCATATTTGCTTTAGTTGTGATTCTTGTATTTTGTTGGGTTGTTTTTTATCAGGTGAGGTTGGTTCTGCATCAATTTACAAGGTTGGAGTTTTGCAGCTTTCATGTGGTGTTCCTTCTGTTCAGAGTAACATGATGTTTCAGATTTGAAGCTTGTTATAACATATGATTTTGTCTTAATATCAATTAGTTAAGCGCTATGTTTCAGTCTCAGAGTTTCTATGTATTTTGACTTCTTATCAAGTCAAGTCTAGAGGTTTTTGTACTTATTTTAGTTTGTAGCATTTTAATTTTTGACGGGGTTACTTTTTTTTTTTTAATCAGGAATGTCTAATCTTGTATTTCTCGATCCAAGTCTTTTTGGATTGAGTTTGTTTCAGTAATAATATTTGTTTTGCCTTTATCAAAAAAAATTTTAAAGGAGCGAGATTATGGTTAATTCGAGTGATCAGAGTATCAATCTTATGACATTGAAATTAAAACAAACCTCATTTAGATGATAAATTAGTGAATGAATTTAGTGAGAATTAAATTAATTATAGAAGGAGTTTAGTCGATAAAAAAATTCAAAATAGTAAATTGATTTTACTACTTACGAAAGAGATCTTTTATCAAGCAATTGAAACAATTAATGATGAAAATGTAACATAAACTATGAAAGTAAAAAAGAAAAAGAATACTTGAAAGTAAATAATTCAGTATGTAACAACTCTTGATTAAGTTCTTTACGTAATTAATTTTCATTGTTTGGTGTACATTTTAGTGATTTACAGTTTCAGATTATTCTTTCTATTCTAAAAAGAAAACATAAAATAAAATTTTAAGATTAAACAAATATATATATATATATATATATATATATATATATGTTTCTTTACCGTTATTTTGTTAACATAACGTGAAAGTTTCATATCTTATTTTTACGCCTTGATATTTGATGTTAATTTCTTTTCTCGCTACTATTTTATTCTCTTCGCTTATTGTTAAGTTGAATGTCATATAGTTACATTAGGAATAATTTCTTTTTAAATTTTTTGAGAATCCTTGATTCCTTTTTATTTTTATTTTGAATTTCAATATTTTTATATTTCAAAAAAAAAGAAATATATATATATATATATATTATAATTTTTGTTCTATATTGTAGTATGGTTTTTTTTTTTTGCATTATGTATAAAAATAAGTGACGTTTTTACTGCTTTAACTTTAATATATACTATATATATAGAGAGAGAAAATAATAGAATTGAATTATAATTCACTTTTATTAATTAAAACGACGTTGTTTTAGTTAAGTATATTTATTATTATTTTTAGTCTTAATTTGTAACTTATTATGACCAAAATAACTTGTAACTTATTATAAAATCTAAGATTTAATATAATTGAAAATTTCAGACGGCGATCTCAGATTTGTTCTAAAACTATTGGATTCAGAGCTATTTGTATTACGCGGTTGTCTGTGTTCATGTCGGACACTAACTCTTGAGTTAATTAAAGTGTGAATAGAAAAGTGAAAACTGGGTTTCATAGGTCAACTAGTGTCATTGTTTCAGAAAAATACTTGCATATTTTTGCAATGAAAAGATAAAAATTCTTGTTGGGGTTTCTGTTCTCGGTATTTTTGATAAAGGTTTGGTATTGTTTTTATTAATTTTTTTTGTGGAAAGTGAGGAGTGCCCCAATCATTGGTGCTGTTTTGCTGTACTGGGTCTGTTCCGTTGCTGGATTATATTAGTTTTTCTTGAAATTGAGAGGTGAATTTTGAGGAGTTAGGAGATAAGATTAATAATTTTTCCAGTCGGGCTTTCGATTTTAATTTTAATTTTTGTGATCTGGGTCTGTTTCAGAACTGGATTTGGAGCTTGTTCTGCATCTTAGTGGTGAATTTTGAGGAGTTGGGGTTGAGATTTTATCAGTTGGGGTTGTTGATTTGGATGTGAATTTGCTGTGATTTGGATGAGAGGAAAGGGGCGATGAGAGAAATTGCGGGATTTGGGGGACAGCAATGACTTCAGGGTCGTTGGGACTCCGATCAGGAAGTTATGGGTCATTGCCACAACAGTTTCCTATCAGATTGCAATTATCAAATCAATCAACGCCGCCATTATCTGCCCGAAAGCCTCAGAAGATGTTCAAGGAGAAGGAGAGATTGTTTCACTGGTTCTTCAAATTCGCCCCTCGGAAGAAAGTTGGAATGCTGCTGCTGTGTGCTGTCTCTGCCATTGTGTTTGGATGGGTATTATATGTTGGCAAAGGTTTGGCTTCATGCTTTGGTTTTTTCTTTGAAGTTATTGAAGTGCTCGTCATATGTTTCTAGTAGTAACAGTGCCAAACATATATTTAGATTAATCAGTAACAGTCAAGAATCAGGAAAAGATCAGATTTTTACATAGTGTTGGGTCTGAGTTTAAAATTCTTCAGTGTCCTGCATTGTTTTTTTTTCTGAAACTCTTCGATCTGGGGAAGAATTCACCAACTTTTTATTACATACCTACATCATAAACATGATATGGTTGTGTGCTTAGTGAACCCCAAGTGTGCTGCTTGTGGGATAATGGTTTACAACGTTAAAGTTAGTGGTTTTCATTGTATATATCTATTCTCTTATCTGGACTTAAAAGTATAAGTTGTTTTTCTGCTTGGCATTTCTGAGTTGTTAATATGTTAAATTACTTAATAGGTTTGCATGCTTCCACCCCTAGTTTGCATTCAAAGAAGTTATACATGACATATCTTAACAAGTAGTATTTGTTAATGGCTATTAGTTCTTCACCTCAACTGAACATGGATGTATTTTGCCATATTTTAGGTGAAGATGGACAGGGAGGCGTCCATATCCCAACCTTGGGGCTTAACGGCACTTCTGATTTAGACCATCCAGGTTATTTACCACCTAATAATGTAATGCATGTATCTAATTCCTCTCTACAGAAGAATGATGGAAGAATGGTGGTTCAGCCTCCTCCGCCTCCTGTGTATTTCAAAGGATACACCCTTCCTCCTGGAAATCCATGTGAGAGTTTCACATTGCCCCCTCCACCAGCAGATAAGAAAAGGACTGGACCACGTCGTAAGTTGGCCTTGTTTGATTTTATTTTATGTTGAATTTTGTATCAAACATCTTCTGAAAATTAACGTAACTCAGTGTTATTCTATGTAGAGGAAAACTTGTTATTTAAATAGTTGATGGTTGATGTTATGGCTTTGCAGGCAAAATGACTTGTCTTGAATTTTTTGTTTCAACGTTTTTTTTTTCCAGCATGTCCAGTTTGTTACCTTCCCGTTGAAGAAGCTATTGCCTTAATGCCAAATGCTCCGTCATACTCTCCGATAATTCAAAATTTAACCTACATTAGCGAAGAAAATTTAACTAAAAGTGAGTTTGGAGGCTCAGAATTTGGCGGATATCCATCACTAAAGCAGAGAAATGATTCCTATGACATAAGAGAATCAATGAGTGTCCATTGTGGGTATGGTTTATTATTTGGAAGATTGGTTTCTTTGCTTCCTTGCCTACAATTAATTGCGATGTAATAAATTTTATGGCTTATTATTTTTCAAGCTCAAAACTTTTACTGGTTTACCATACCATTGTGTTTTTTTGGCTCTTTTTGTGTTTGTGCTGGCTTCCAAAGATTTGTCAGAGGAAATAAGCCTGGACGTAAGACAGGATTTGATCTTGATGATTCTGACCTTCTTGAGATGGAGCAATGTCAAGGGGTTGTCGTTGCATCAGCAATATTTGGTACTGCTATTTGTTAGTAATTTCTGTTCTTCTTTCCATTTTTAAGCTTGAGGGTTAAGTCTGATGAATTCATATCTTGTATCAGGGGCCTATGATTTGATACAACAACCAAAGAATATTAGTGAAACTGCAAAAAAAAAAGTTTGCTTCTTTATGTTTGTAGATGAAGAAACAGACAAATTCTTAAGAAATTCAAGTAAACCGGACAGTAATAAGAAGCTGGGATTGTGGAGAATTGTTGTTATCCACAACCTGCCTTATGATGACCCCCGAAGAAATGGAAAGGTAATTTTTCTGAGTTTCTGAATGTTGGTATCTTTCGAATTGTTATGTATATTAGAAATCATCGCAGATGAATGTTTTCAGACGCTTTCTGTTCTTCATATGATTTTGATATGAGAAAATTGTAGCATTCAATTAACACACCCTTTCTTTATTGAGTATTTATCTTGGTATAAACTCTCCTCAACATACTAATGCAGCAATTATGTGCTTTTTTAGATATACAAGTATCAACTAATGAATTCTCTTGTATATCATGAACGGTCAACACTGAGAAATTTTCTGATAAGTTTGTAAGTTTCCTTAGATTTATGTTAAGTCATTTACCATGATAATGCAGATAGCTGCTGACATGTTACTTAGGTAGATATAAATTTGTTCATCTTGAGAATATTTATTTACCACATGGTCATGATCCTGAAAGCAGCAACAGACTGACAAATTTTTGAAATTTGAGTCGAAAAGTTTCCAGAATCTTGTTGCAATGGGCAATGTAACACTCCTACTAATCTACATTTGCAAGTAGTCAAGTACGCTAATGTTGCATCCATCAGTCCTTTTGAGATGCTATATCTACAAGGATATACATCTCATACTAAAACAGCATCATTGTCCAGTCTACTCATTACATGGAAATGGGGTCTTTTATTCAACCGACTGGCATAGAAAGGTTTGAGTTCCTACCATTTTCTTACAACTATCATATAGATAAGTGCGTGGTTAGGATTGAGCTCAATTATTCTAGGACATCTCCAAAATAAAAAGGGGAAGCTCACTTCAATTGGATAGGGGGTTACTAAACTATACTTTGAAAGATAGCTATAGTTGTTATGACTGATCCAATGTCAATTTCTAGTAAATATGTGTGTGTGTGTGTGTGTGTATGTAGAACTGGTGCTGCTCTGCAATTTGACTCGGTTAGGAAGTATCTTGCCTTATTTTTGTAAATGCATTAATTTACATGAGGTACTGGATGACAATACACAGGTTATACTTTTGGCAGGTTCCTAAACTTTTATTGCATAGGCTCTTTCCCAATGCCCGCTACTCACTTTGGATTGATGGCAAACTTGAGCTTGTTGTGGACCCCTATCAAATTTTGGAAAGGTACCTATGATTGTATCTGTTCTTTTGGCTCAAATATTAAGGTCGTATTTTTACTTTGTGTTGACACATAATATCTTGTGTTCTGCTTTCCCCATAATATCCCAAAACACAGAGAACTTCTTGTAGAATTACTCACAGTGAGAACACGATCACAACACATGCATCTATTAAACTTAGCACATATTATAGATACACATGTGTGTGGTTATACTATGAATGACTCATCGCTATTGTATGCCATGGTGGGTGCCTTAACACACTGGCATCCTAGCGGTTGTCTATTATTGTGACTCCCCAGAAACTGTGATAATCATGCAATTGAGAGGAAGGGATATTCCTCTAAAACCTTTTTCGTATTGTTGAAATTATATCGACTACAAAAACTACTACAAGGCCAAGAAAGAAGCAAATAAGACTACAAGGGAGGCTAAGATGCAAAATGTATAAAGCCTTGTAAAATTAATAGTATGAATGGAATACCAGAAAGATGTATATAAGTTAAATCCTGATTAAAGGGAGGGGGGTAGGAAATTAACTTGATTGACGAGCAGAAATATGATGACAAAAGGTTGAGGCTGAGAGAGATGGAAGGGTTATTTTGTTAAGCTATTTGATGGAGGGTGGCTTAAGGTATTAAAGAATTTGACACCCTTAACTCTTCTATGATGATAACAAATGTTTCTTCTTGGAGTTAAAAGCTCTCATGAACAGGGTAGCATAATATTGCAATTGATGAGATGAAGGTGTTATCAAGAGGTTAATTGCTTTTTTTTTTAATTAACAATCAACTCATACAAATTCTCTCTTATTTTGGCCTATTGAGTTCACAGGATTGTCATGACAGTAAAATATAAAGTAACAAATAACCTTGTTAACAACTTGCTCGATGCACAGCTGTTCTTTCTTAAGATGGAATAGACGATCAATTTTGAGCTATATAGGATATTTGATGTGGTGAGTGGTAATCAGCTTAAAATTATACAGTGTCTCTGTCAAGTAAAGGTTCCATTGTGTTCTCACTGATGTGAAAGCGTCTTCCCAAGTCCCGACCTTATATTTCTATTGGCGTCGACCAGATGCCTTGTTGTGATGTTCGGGTAGACCGGAAATGATCCTATATGGAGGCAAGAAAGTAGAAAAAGGGAATTGAATTATTACATAGATTAAAGAAAAATAGGGTGTGAGGATTGAATGAAATTTAAAATTAATATTTTTGAATTTAATTTAGGTTATGTTATGGTTTGTACACAACTCATGCCCTCTATCCCAACATGATTGGGAATTAAAAATATGATTCTTCCACCCTTTTGCTGCTACTTGTGTTTGACATAGAAATGTTTGTTGGGACCTCTGACATGCGCTGGGACTTTGTCCTATTCTATAGATTCAACATCTTTGCGCCATACAATAATTTGTTTGCGCATAATTTTCCTCTAGGTTCTTGTGGAGGAAAAATGCCAGTTTTGCGATATCTAGGCATTATAGGCGCTTTGATGTGTTTGTCGAAGCTGAGGCTAATAAGGCTGCTGCAAAGTACGACAATGACTCCATCGACTTCCAGATTGATTTTTATCGTAAAGAAGGTTTAACCCCATATTCTGAGGCCAAGCTTCCCATCACAAGTGGTAGGAGCACGAACTCTTTTTTCTCTATTGTTTTTGTTACATTTTTCTCTTTTTTCATTTTTCATATAAGTGGTCCAATTATTGTCGGTGCAGATGTTCCCGAAGGATGTGTAATCATAAAGGAGCATATTCCTATCTCAAACCTCTTTACTTGTCTTTGGTTCAATGAAGTTGATAGATTCACTTCCAGGGACCAGATAAGTTTTTCAACTGTAAGGGACAAGATTAAGTCAAAGACAAATTGGACCCTTAATATGTTCTTGGACTGTGAAAGGCGCAACTTTGTAATTCAGGTTAATTAATCAAACTCATTCGTAGATTCTAATTCTCTTTTGGTTCTATAGTGTCACAAAGAAAAGTTATGTTTCAACTTATACATTCATATTAACTTGTCAATTATGTCATTAGATTGACGTGAATCATTTTGCTACCACGTGATCACTATTTGTAGCCCTAAATATTTGCAAGACTGCCAGTTTCATTTTTCTTCTCCTCTTAAGCTTGTGTCTCATATGAGTTTCCTAATCTCTATTTCTCTAAATATGTACAGGGATACCACAGAGATGTGCTCGAGCATTGGGCCCCTCCTCCGCCTCCTGGCGCCATTGCTAATGTCTCACATCCTCCACCTCCTCTGATTCAAACACAGAACAAAACGTCGCTTGATATCTCTACAGGAAATGTTTCGACCAGTGTAACAAAAGTCCCACGACGAGCTAGGTACAGGAGATCTAGTTCGAAGCGACATCGAAAAGTTGCTGCTGGTATTAAGGATATCAGCTGAGGTTAAAATTTTGTTTAGGGACATTAATTTTTCCCCTTCCCTGTTCAAAAATCGTTGGTCCCGGGGCTAGGAAATTGGCAGGCTGAGCATTTTAGTTTTCTCCAAAATTTTCATTATTTTGCTTTTATATTTTCAATGGTTCCATTTTTTGTTGTATATATAGTTATTATATATGTAGTAATTTAAATAAATTATAACATGGGTTGCTCCTATTTCACAGGCAGGGACCCCATATTTTGTTCAGTTAATATTGGAGAGGAATATTATACTTGGAAACTAATTATACGCAGTGGGCAATCATTAAGGAATTCTTCAATTTATAGTTCTTTGAACTTCATTATTCTCCTTTTGGTTCTGTTTTATAATTTCCTCTTAGTTTATGGCTTTAATGTGGGTATACATAACCTTCGAGAAGATATGCAGGGTCAATATATGGGAAAATATGTGGTATCCTTTGTTTCAATTACAAAAATTTGGTTAAGGGGAGGTTAACCGAGTCTAGGCAGATTATCTGTCAAGACGGATGAAACTTGTTAAATTGACAGATTATCTGTCAAAGACAGATGAATCTTGTTAAATTGAATCAACTTTCGTTGGCAAGTGAAATTGGATGAATCTTGTTAAATTGAATTAACTTTCGTTGGCAAGTGAAATTGAAAAAATGGTATTATTTTTCATTTGTAATGAAAAATTATATAGGCAATGAATGGCATAAGCAGAACATTAGTATGTAGTTATGTTTATAAAGCAATGCTCCATCTCAAAAATAAACCAAAAAGAAGAAAAAGGAGTCTAAAAAAATAACATCTCTTAGAAACACAGATTATGATTCAATTCAACCTATCTCAAAAACACAGTGATATGTATTTATATAAATTAATTAATTAAAAAATAGAAAGAAAAATAAAAAGACAACAGTCAAGTGTATTGTGTTTGGCCCTTTTTGAGATGGTGAAGAAACTTCCAAGTTCCAACATCTAGGCATAATTTTGACATATTACGAACACACAGAGTAGTCTACCATTGTCTCTTTTACACTTTTCGTCTTTTGACTTGAACCTTTGGAGACACTTATATGGATTATCGGTTTTGGAAGGAAGTGAGTGGATATTTATATGACAAAAATGGTTATTAACTTTCTCTCTTTTTTGGTTTTTACACATTTATTCATATACTTAATAATTGAAACAGATGATCTTATATTGTCGTTTTTATATGAATTTGTAATTGTGATCATCTTGATTACATGTAGCAAAAAAAGATATCCAAAGAAAGTGAGAGCATGTCTGAAAGAATGGGAACACAAAAATCTATTATGGTACTATGTCACTAACTTATTTGTATGTGTATATATATATTTGAAGGAATCCTCCAAAGTATTATTTTTCTTAACAAAAACCACTAGCCAATGACATGATTTGCCACAATATAGATCTGTGCATTTTAAATGACTTAATAGTTAATTATTCTGACAATAAATATTCAATATCAAACATTAGTAAATTGGTAAACTTCATTAAAAAAAAGAATTTAATAGTAATTGGTTACAAATTAGTAAATTACAATTGGGTCGGTGAACTGAAACTTTCTATTTTTTTTTTATATATTTTTTTTCAGGTAAAAAGAATAGTCGCTTAACAACTTCACAAGCTTTATATATAAAGATCTACCTACAGTTTCAAGCTCGAAGACAGCCATGGAGATGGTGACTTCTTCTCCATTTCCATTCCCAATATCTAGGTTTAGGGTTTTTCAATTGAACCCTTTTCGAAACCCCAATTTCTCATTCTCCTATCTTCTCATCTTCCTCGTTTTCGCTCTTACCGTCAACTCAACAACCTCATACTCGGTTCAATCTAGATTCCTCCGAGTCCCATACTCCAAACACTGTGGCGATGTCGTTCCGGAATCCCCTCCCCGAAACCTTACCAACGTCGTCAATCTTCACCTATCCAACGGCATTTTCAGCGGCGGCAGTGAAATTTTTCCCCATCGCCCTTCGTCAAGCCATGTTCGTCCGGCTTTCGTCTCTCTTCATGTCCTAAAGGTGTATAGTACTGAAGATGATGATAAGGTGTTCAAGGTTGAGGGACAATTGGTGTTTCTGGGTCCAAGTAATATTGGTGTTTCTTCATCTAATTCGACTCACCGGAGATTATTACGGCTGATTAATTACCGGTCACCGAGACTTCCTCTTCGGAGGCGCCACGCAACTTTTAAGCTACATGGCTATTGGTCTTCTACATCAGGTAAGCTGTGTATGGTTGGTTCAGGTGGGGGTTCTTTAAGTTCTGTTGATGTTGTTTTAAAGCTTGATTATCCTGTTCATTCTGGTATCTTTACTAGTTTTGTTAATGGGACATTGCAAAGTTTGGATAAAGAGGGTGCTTTGAATTATTTCAAACCCATTAAGATATTGGGTGTTTCCTTAGGGAGGTATAGTTTTTCCTTGATAGAGAGAGAAGAAGAACTGGGAGCTTTTAGTGCTTATGACAAGTGGAGTAATGTTTCCCTTGGTTTTCATCTGGGTCAGGAGATGTGTTCAGTGATTAAGACTGCTGGTAGCATTGAACTGGAATATTTAGATGATTGTGATGCTGTTAATTGCAACGTTCTTGGCCAGGGCACTGGAGCAATTCCTAGTTTTGTGTTTTTTGATGAAGTTGAGTGTTTGGAGAATGGGAGGGTGAGGTATCTGTTGAAGTTTTTAAACTCTAGACCTAATGGATATCGTCTACCATTTTATCCAAGTACCATGTTGGTTGCTGAAGGTACTTGGAATCGGAAGAACAATCGTCTGGACTTGGTTGCGTGTCGGATTAATGTCACAGAGTCTATAAGCAAGGTTTCAGTTGGGGATTGCTCAAGTAGGTTGAGCTTGAGAGTGCCTGCTGCCTTTTCATTGAGGAACAGGAGTATTGTTGTTGGGCAGATGTGGAGTAACAAGCGCCTGGATGATTCCAGTTACTTTGGTAGAGTTGCCTTCAGGAGCATTAATAATAAACGTCCACAACTCGATGCTTTGAGATATGAATATGGTGAATATGGTAATGTTGGGAAATCCTGTGCTAAAAAGGCCAAAGCTAAAAGCAAAGGGAGGACATATCCTGGTGGATATTCGTCTGACATGAGATTTCACATGACAATGAGAGATAAGAAAGGGCACACAGCATGGGGTTACTCATCTCCGTTATCTGTAGATGATAAGTTTTATAACCCCTTCGGTCAGCGAACTGTATCATCCTTAGTTGATGGGGCTCAAAGTAACAACAGCGTGCTGAACGTTAGTTATGTTATAAGCTTCGAAAGAGATACTAACCTAAAATTGGGTGGTGGAAACTTTGATGAAATTTCTGCCGAAGGAATATACGATGCTAAAACTGGATTCCTTTGCATGATAGGCTGTAGGCATCTTCCATCACACAACAAGACAGAGAGAAATGATTCTTTAGATTGTGAAATTGTTATCAATGCCGAATACCCTCCGCTGAATGCTAAAGATGGAGGAAATGTTAAAGGAACCATTGAAAGCACTAGAAGCAAGGCTGACCCTAATTACTTTGACCGGCTCGAGTTTCAATCAAATTCTATTTACATTCACCAAGCCAAAGAATCAATTTGGCGAATGGATCTGGAGATCATGATGGTTCTAATTTCCAACACTCTCACATGTGTCTTTGTTGGTCTGCAGCTATTCTATGTGAATAAGCATCCGGATGCTCTTCCTTTTATTTCAGTGATGATGCTTATTGTTCTCACACTGGCCCACATGATTCCACTACTTTTGAATTTTGATGCAATGTTCTTCTCAAACCATAAACGACAAACCCTTTTTACTGAGACTGGTGGATGGCTGGAGGTAAATGAGGTGTTAGTAAGAGTGATAACAATGATAGCTTTCCTTTTGGAGTTCCGCCTTCTCCAAGTAACCTGGTCTGCAAGAATTGGAGATGCAAGCCTAAAACACCTCTGGGTTTCCGACAAAAAAGTCCTGTATTTGTCTTTACCATTATATGGTGGTGGTGGTATGATTGCTTGGTTTTTCCATCTGTTGAGAAAGCCTTCACAGAGCCAACTACATCTACGATACGATATTGCTCAGGGGCAGATATCTTTGTGGGGGGAAGTTAAGTCTTATGCTGGCGTGGTCTTGGACGGTTTCTTGCTCCCTCAGATAGCTTTCAACTTCTTCTGTGACTCCAGCACAAAGGCCCTCACTCCTTCCTTCTACATTGGGACTACACTAGTTCGCTTGTTGCCACACGCGTATGATCTTTACAGAGCTCATAGTTCTGTCTGGTCATTTAGTTACATATACGCGAATCCTAGAATGGATTATTATTCAACTTTGTGGGATATCATCATATCTTGCAGTGGTGTTCTCTTTGTTGTCATCATATTCTTGCAGCAACGGTTTGGTGGCCGTTGCTTTCTTCCCCAGAGATATAGGGGGCCTTCTGTGTATGAGAAAATTCCTGTAACTGGCACCTAGTAATTTACAGATAGAAATATATTCATGGTCTTTTACACGTTTACTACTCTTGCTCTGCTTTACATATAGAATGAAGGTAACTTTCAATATCATTGATAAGAATTGTGTGGGAACATGTCTTATATGTTCAGGAATTGTGAAAAAGAAAAGGTATGGTGAAAGTATTTGAATATCTAGACTCTAGAGAGTGAATGTTGCAATTCTGAAGTTACTTATTATGTAGGCTACAAGAGAATTGTTGGTACCAAGATTGCAGGCTACAAGAGAATTAATAAAGAATAATTTAGAACTTTGTGAAGTAGAAAACATTTTCACAAGCACTTTAAAGCAAGTTGGAACATTTATTATTATATTAAGGTGCTTGATATTCAGATTTAAACTTGAACTAGTAATATTTGTAAATTGCAGCTTTAATATTCTCCTGAAAACTCAAAAAAAAAAAAAAAGGGATTTTTGGGTAAATGATATTTGGCTATTTGCAATGAGAAATTGTGCTCGGAAATTCAAATTTTGGTTATATAAACTGCAAAAATGAATATACAATTTGTGAATATATAGTTATCTTTTGCAATTTGACTATTTACTTCACAATCTAATCGTAGGAAAGGAAAAGGAGAAAAAGGAATATGCTTGTTCTACATTGTTAGTACCCCACTCAAAAATGCTAATCTTACTCCGTTGAGTTAATAAAAGTTTACAAGCTCTTAAATTCCAGGATGCTCAATTGCTCATTTATCTATATGTTCATCAAAATCATGTTATATTTAAATTGTTCGTAGAAGTTATGTGAGTTCATGCTTCTACCACAGAATGCAACTCTAAAGTAATACTAACGTATTTTTACTATTTTGAAATTTTGAATAAACTATATTAAATTAAAGTCTGTATAAGTTAACTTGTAGAAATCAAAATTGATATCTGAAAAGGATGATTTACCTTGCTAGCAAAATGAAGTAAAACACAAGCAATACTATAGGCAGGTTGGTCTTCCCCAAAAAGATTGCTATTGAGTTCACAAAGATCTATCCACTAATAATATATTATTATTATTATTATTTATTTTATTTTGAAGGTGGTGCTTTGCCTACAATAGGACACAAAATATTGATAAATGAAACGAGAAAAATGGCATCAAAATTTCTAATTTCTGATTAAATATGAAGGTAGGTAAGCTAAGCTGCTAAAGTGCTAACTTCATATGGACAATATTTACATAGGAGAAAGTAATGGTGAAAAGAATGAACTCGTATAATTTGGAGTTCTGTACCAGTTGCCACATTATGCTGCGATGAGAAAAAAAGAAAAAACTAGAACGGCGACTAAAAATGAAAGGATTCCGTTCCTTCTTCGGCAACTTCTCTGTCATCCACGCCTCATTTCTAGAGCATAAATGTCTAACACCATCCTGTATATGTAATCTGCCACACCAACCTCTCGACTGAGCCTGAAAAACATCACTAACCTTTGGTTAAAGATATATAATATCCTCGGCACACAACTGCCATGATGGTAGCTATGCACGCGCAGGTGTGTGAGAGAGAGAGAAATCTGTATAACTAACATCCTACTTGTATGTTAGGACTTGGGAGTAATTGAACACAATTAAAACCAGTTTACTATATATGGTATTACTGTGTTTTTTGCTTCTTTTTTTTTTTTTTGTTGGATTATGAGTATGTTCTAATTCAAGTTTTCAGAACTCACGAGTGATATGAATATGTTTCAATCCCGCTGAGCCAAACCCAAGTAAGCATTTATTCGAGCAGAGTGTTATTTGAGCAACTCTCCAATAAAATTGGAGTCTGAGAGGACCTCGAAAAGCTAGTTAAGCCTTCGAGCCATATTCAAGGTTCTTTGGCTTCATTTGACCTGTCTTCAGCCCTAGTTCTCTACTGGTAGAATAATATGTTAGCATAACCAACACTTCTGGCATATTTGTTAAACATAATGAGCCAAACTCAAAAAGATATGATATAATTATCGATAGGGAAAACATGTTGAGAAGTTTACCTCAAATCAGGTGTCAAAGTTAAGCTTTTTGCCAGTAAGAATGCGAGATATCTGGAGCCCCCTGCTGAAAGCTTCATTAAATAAAATTCTTGTCTGCATTGCCTGAAATCCAGGCATCCACGAGAGCAATGCTAGAGGTGTCATAACAATTATTCCAAGCATCAGGTCATACACCCGAGCCAAGGACACAACAGTATCCCAGGCCACAGTTGACTGCAGAAAAGGCCTGAGAACCTGGGCAATCTGTATGATCCCCCATCCAGTAGGAAGGAATGCCATAAGGCTTGTGATAAAATCAATTAGGCTGAAAGGAGTGAGCTCCAGCAATAAAACAACCACAAGTACCACAAAAACAATGACAAGAAATTGAACCAGGCGATAGTAGATGTGGGCCTTCGCAGCATATTTGTCTTGAGCATATGCCATGACTATGTAAATCGCAACAGCAACGACCACATAGATCCAAGAGAGCAAGTAAACAGCAATACTAGTGTTATGGCCAGTAATTTTCAGTTGGTATACAATACCATACTGGAAAAAAAAGAAACGCAGATCTAAAATTATCTCCAGCATCTTTCCCCAAAGACCAGTTGTTCTCAAGTGGTCTTGTTCCTCATACCACCATGTTTCCCAACTCTGATCTGCTTTTGAAAGAACTCCACGATTACACCATATCCATTTCACAAAATCATCAAAATCGTAGACAGTCTTCAACCAATCAAAGCCAGATGGGTTAAAGACAAAAGGGGCCATCATCCACGACATAACAAGAAACCAACTAGAAATATTCAGAGCTACATAAACAAAGGTATTTGTAGCCAAAGAACTATGGGAAGCATATACTATTAGAATCACCCCCAGTTCAGTCGCCTTCACAAAATGGCTGCGAGCATACAGTCTGTAGTTATCAGCAAAACTCTTGTGTTGCACAACAAAACCTCTTCCTGTTGCTCTATATTTAGCCCCTCCATGAAGAATAGTCCGACCAAAGTAATGTGCACGAGTTCCCATAGAGAAAGTGTAAAAGATTGAACCAAGCTGCAACTGCATTGTTATAAAATCCCAGACTGCAGAAATGAACCCATGCTCTAAAGAATTCTCCACAATCATTGGGAGTGCAGTGAATATACCCATCTGGATAACGAATTGCTGATTTAGTATGGCACCAAGGGCTTTGTTGTTGACAGTGTCATTCATAGCAGCTTTCTCAACACCACTAAGTGCAAGATATAAGCGACCCCACAAAAATGTATAGACCATAACCACCACCATCATTGTGGTGAAGTAGTATCCCACAGTAGTGTAGAAGAATGAAAGCATTCGAAAGAAATCGAGTCTATGACCTAACCTATATACATCCCTACTCAAAACCTGCTCTCCGTTCCCACTAGCAACCTTGGCCTCAAACATGGAGATCTGATTCAAGCCGACATCCCTTCCCTTACCCACTTGTATGTATTCATGATGTGTTACATTGCCACCCCGCAACGTGCAATTAAAACCAGCAAATATATCTTCGCTAATGTTGATCAATCTGGAAGCTTTGCTGATGCCACCACGACTTATGAACCAGAATCTATCGAACACATCTGGATGACCATAATGCATTCGCACTTTAAGAGGGTTTGCTAGAACGCGCTGTCCCATTGTCACAAAGCTCATCTCCTGAGCAGACATGAACCAAGCAAGTGAGGAAACAGAACCTGTAAAGATATTTTCTCGAACTCCCAAGATTGTTGGCTTCCGAACACCGTAACAAGTTTTGAATTCCTCCAATAAGTTCCGCATCTTAAGTGCCTCCTCAAAATAATTGTCCTGGTTCATATCGATGGTCTGAATTGCATCACCTCTTGTAAAGATGATGGAATGGTTCTGATTTTCTGGCTTTCCTTCCCCAAGCTTCAAAGGACCAGGCAACCTGATGCGATAGATTTCCACTTCTTTCTTCAGTTGTTGATCATACTTCACAAGAACAGAATAATACTCCACCTCATCTCTCCCCAAGTTAACCTCATCAACATAAGCAACTCGAAGGGCCTCATTGTTTTTCATCAGGTATAGAATTTCCTCAGCACGCGAATCTCCTTTGGCTTTATGAACCCCATACATCTGACACGCAATTACATATGTGAATTTCATCAAAGCGCAACCAAACTCATGGCCTTTAAGCAGAAGACTTACACCACTGGTGGCCTTATTGAGATTTTGGGAAGCTAGAGGCGTATCACTGCCTTGAGCATCCAAACTTTGTGCGCCATTCAGTGAACACATGGATGCTATTTGTTGTGATCCCTGCCTAATATCCACTTCAGATGCAGAATCAAGATAAGCAAGCATCTTCAAAGCCCTATAGTAATACATCATTCCCCTAACGGTACGCGATAGAGTCTGCCCTCTGTATGACGCCCAAAGGCGTAGATCCCTTGCTTTGGTTGTCCAGATCTCCTCATCATCCCGCATTCCTTCTCTCCGCATTCTCTCTAGGAAATGGACCCATTCATCTGCATAAATCTTCTGCAGATAAAACAAGGTGGAAATACCATCTTCATTTGGACTTCTTAGATTTTCTTTTCCATACAAAACCTCTTCATCGTAGTAAGGTGTCAAAACACTAAAAGCCATCATTTTCTCAACCTGAGGAGCACGCGGCATGTTCATAAAGAGTGAATTGCTAAAAAAGGCAATACGCCTTCTTGCTTCTCCATTTTGTGGTACATTGAGCATTCGGTCTCTAGATGTAAGAATTGTGTGTAGACGTCTTAGCTGCTTAATAAATAATGCATCCTCGACCACAGAAAGATGAACAGCATTTTCAAAGAGCAGACCTGCATCAGCAGCACGATTTTGAGGTGCCAAACCTTCCTGCCTCAATTGTTCGATGGACTTCTTCACCTTTGGGAATTCCCGAACAGAAAGCTCATACAATGCCTGTAGCACATTCACCACTTTGTTCATGTCTTTCTCAGACATCATCAGAAGTTCAATAAGAGATATCAACTGCATATGGATTTTGGGTAGAATGGTTGTCTTGTAGGTCGCAGTGAACTTTCCCATCTGAATGAAGTGATCAATCTCCGAGAATAAATTTGTAACAATAGAGTGTTCTTCTGTACCATATGCAATTATATCAAGGAGCAAGTACTTGATACTATCAAAAGCTTCAATGACTGCACCTCGGCTGTACTCATTTTTGCATATCTTAAACCAGATCCACCTGTCAGGTGCATCCACCAGTTCTTTTGCCTGGTTGAGTGCGAGCAGTAGCTCATTGCAAAGGAAGCAACATGGCCAACGAATAACCCTAATATCCCAGCTGTTTGGTGGCAATTCCATTAGTTCCACTTCTCGATCACTGATGAGATCTTCTTCCCTCAGAGTTATAATTACCTCATTCCATATCAAGGCAAACCTAGCTGCTTCGACCTGGCTTGATTCCATCTTCTTGTAGGGTTGCCCAAGTCCATATCGTAGCCTTACCCGCTCAACTGCATCTCGGAGCTTGTGGAAAAAGGTATCCTTCAAGCTTATGGTCTGTTCTTCTGGCATCAAATTAAACTGTAATGCACTTGCAAAGAACTGGAATCTAAGTCTTAGTTGTTGGAAATTCCGAATCTCACCCAGATGTGAGAACAATCCAATTGCTGCCCCATAAATAGAGGAAATAACTGAATACCAGATTTGCAAATCCACTAAATAAATCAAAACAATTGGAGCCCACAATAGAACTACTGCCACTCTGTTAGTGTTACCGAAAAACTCATGCCAATTGTACTTTGCATTTTTCATATTTAGAAGACCCCTTGTCGGGGCAACCAGGGGCTTGATTTGGAGGAAATAACTAAATGAGAATTTTGAAACTAAGACTAAAACCCAGAAAATCGTATACTTGATGTTATCAACTAGCCCTTCCCTTAGTCCACGACCAACAAAAATTCGTGAATTGAACCACCATGTCAACAGATACAATATTGGCCAATTTGCAATCTCAATCAAGTTTCTAACCCATGGAATAATAAAAAGAATTAGAGCCAGCAACTCTGGGATGACAAACACTAGCGCAGCCTTCAGAAACATAAATATCTTTTGATTTGCAGCATCTGACCACGTCCCATCAGAATTCTTTTGGAGCCAAATCAACCCGTAGAACACCGCAAACACAGTAGTCCAAGTCACAGCAACCATGCTTTTCAACACCATCCTCACAAGAAGCAACCTATTTCCCCTAACCAAACTATACTGAGTACCAGCATCAAGTACAGATTGAATAACTCGAAGACCACCCCACGTAATAAAAACAGTAAGCAACTCCACCTGCACATCACGATTATCCAATGCCTGCCACGGAAAATCTGTATCCTGCCAAGCAACAATCACGGCAGCTTGGAAAACCAAAATTAATAATACCCACAACCTATCAAAACTCCTATACAAGTTCCAAAATGTCCTTTGCTCCACGAACCCAGTCTTCCCCACTCTCTTATACTTATCCTTATCCCTACCATCAATGTGCGCGAAAAAATTACTTGAAAGATCTAGAGGCCACTTGAGACTCTTAAAGCACTTTCTTCTCCAAAAGAATTCATTTATATCATCATAATTCCTCCAAGCAGAATGTGGGGCAGTCCCATTTCGACTCCTCCCAACTTCAGCCTTAACTGTTTGATATATCGGCATAATTACATGAATCAAGAAAGCATTTTCACCATATATGGAAGGGATAAAAGGGCGGCCAGGATTCTCATCAATAAAATCATCATCAAGTATCTGATTCAATTCACGGGCCATATGATGATAAATGTAACATAAACATTCTGGGGCAAAGCGGAGATTCCCCGCTTCACCCCAAATCAAGAGATAGAGACATACATAGAGGAGTTCACGGCGGTGAGCCTCCGGATTCTGGCTAGCAAAACGGAGGCGAACTTCAGATTTCTTGTGGAGGTAGGAGCACCAGGAGGTGTAGTTCTGGAGGAGCTTCTTTCGGAACTGCCGGAGAACTGATGGGTCAAGAACATCCACGGCGGACGGCGGCGGCTGAAGCCGCATTTGGGAATTTGCAAGGTGGAGTACCAAATGCTCCCTCTGGTTCCTCACGTTGTCTCTTTGAAACCCAAAGTAAGCACCCATTAAATCCATGAGGTCCATGTCGTCCCTCCACTCCGCGAACGGCGGCTTCCGGATACCCCCGGTGGCGCTTAAGGAGGCTGCGGCGGCGCGTATCTCCGGGTACCGAAGTGATGGGTGGTCAGCCACCAAGCTGTGTATGGGTATTATGTTAAAGGGTTCCTCATATCTAGGCGGTGGAACCGGCCGAGCACCATACGACGGTCCACGGCCGCGCGTGGGCACTGGGCGTTGCCTCATACTCATCGCATTAGTTTCTCAAACAACATAAAAACTCTCCGAGCACCCTGAAATCTTGTTCTGAAACTTAAAAACATGAAAATTTAGTAAACAATCCAACTAAAAATGGAAAGTAAATCCAAAACACATATCTGCAAAATCATACTAACTGGTATATTCTCTCTCCGGAAAGTTGAAAAAGATGATTGGGGGTGCGAAAAGGAGAACACCCTTGAAATGGTTTGGTAACTTTCTAGGATTCACAACTGCTCTGCATTATTAACAATATACTCACACGCGCTGATGAGGCGCGTGAAGAGACAAGGACATCAGATAAGTCATAAAGGTACTTAATTAAGTGGATAGTGGGACTGAAAAGTTAACCGCGCCTACTTTGTCAGTTACGAATTAAACAAACTTCAAATCGAATACCACGTGCAGATACACTTGGTAATTACGTATATTTCTCGCTATAAAATGTAAATTTTCTCACTAATTACTACCTCATCCCCAAAAAATATAACTTAATTACAATAAAATTTTATCGCAAAAAAATAACTTAAATCCATCAAAAAATTATATAATAATTAATTCACCCTTTAAAATTGACTCACTTCCTTATTTAAAATAATAATAAGTACAACTTTTATATTTAAAATGTTAGACAAACTCAACTCAAATATATAATAAAAATTTTACTTTAAAAAAGTGATTTTATTAAATTATGTGCAGATTATAATTCAGTCATTTTTTTTGGAACGAAAAGAATATTAAAAATGTAAATTTTCTAACTAATTATTTTATCCATTTTGGCAATTAGAGTAGAATTATTTTTTCTCCATTAAACCACTATTCTCACAAAAAATATTAATTGATATCTCATTTTGTATAACATAAATTAGCTTTATAACTTGATGATCTTGTGAAGGTTTTACGTTCCATAAATTTTAAATGAAATCATTTGGAGGAGTATAATAATTTGGACAATGGGAACTCATTTTTATAATCCTAATTATTTGTGTTATATTTTTAGCTTTTTAAACATATGAGAAAAAGCTAACGGCAAAGATCAAAAGAATATGTAAAATAAATACTATACTATATGTAGTTTTTCAAAAAAAATTGAGCTTATTTACATTATTTTATAATCATGTTAAAATTAATATATTTTAATTATTAAAAACATACAAATTTTATATTGTTATAAAAAACAACACAAAATGATGAGAAAACTTATATACTACTCTATCTTTGTTATCTTTTCAATTCGTACGATTAAATTTGTTAAATAAATTATAAATTAATAAATATTAAATTAACAATTCGTACGATTAAAATTTTTAAATAAATTATAAATTAGTAGATATAAAATTAATGTTTAATATACAAAAAAATAATTTATAATTCAATTGCCTTACTCCTAATAATTTTATAGCATGCTTATATTAATTACTAACTTCATAATTATGTTATTTCAGCATAACGTACTGCAACAGCGGCAACGATAAAAATAATAATAATTAATATTTGTGAATACGGGTACGTGTGTGCATATTTTTTTTAGGAATTTTTTTTTCAACGATTCTTAAAAATATATGAGTTTTACGTATTTGGTTTCTAAACTTTTTTCGTAACTTATTTGGTGTATTAACTTATTTAGTGCACAAACTTTTTAAATCTTGTGTAATCGATAAATTTTGTCAATATCTCGTTAAATCTGACAAAAAATACACTAATGTAAGTCGTACATTTAATTTTTAGTCTTTATTTTATTGAGAAATTATCTTGGAAATTTCCTAACCAAATTTGCAAAATTGATGTAACTCGAGAACAATCAGAAACAAAGTTTACATGTAACGTAAACCAACCATTTCATTCTATCAAAATTATATGTGTGATTAGCATGAGTATATTTTCTATCAGATTTAATGAGTGATTGATGAAATTTCTTAATTACACATATTTTAAAAAATTTGTGTATCAAACAAATTACGAAAAAGTTTAAGAACCAAATATACACAACTGATATAATTTAAAAATCGTGAAAGAGATTTTCCTTTTTTTATTAACCTTCTTTCCATCATGTCATTGTTTTTTCCTCTCAAATATGTGACTTGCATTTTTTTTTTCTGTTACGTAAATTATATACTCCGATGATTTTATGGACTAAATCTTTAATAGATAATAATAATTATTCAATACGATAACACCAATGTTGTGTTTGTTTTGTCATTAATACATTTGAACAGACTAAGAATCTAAACGTATGTAGATATTGTATCGTTTATACTGTTTATTTATCATACCACTTATCTCTTAATATATTCAATTTTATCTAAATTTAGGAAGTCAGAAAAATGAAATTTAATGAATTAAGACCAAATAAAATAATAAAAATATTTCAGGTAAATATTAAATAAATAATTAATTTATATTCATATTCAAACATAACTACTTAACTGATTCAGTAAATTTAAATATAATGAGTTTATTTAGATTTAGACACTTAGGGTGGTTTGTTTGTCTAATTGAATTATGTGGGATTAATAGTCCCTCAGACTATTACGTAGAATTTGACTATTTTATCGGATTAAATTAAAAAAATTTATTTTTGTGATTGTTTGTTTTATTTTAAACTATTATTCCGGATTAAGTGAAATAATACACAAAAATTTAATTCTAAAATCAGAATTAGTTAAACCAATTTATTTCCCCCACTTGTATTTAATCCCTTGTATGGAGGATTTTTGTTAAATTTGATTAACAGTCTAATCCAATTTTTATTAAAAAATAATATTTTAACTTTTAAAAAAGAATAATTAGTCCAATCTCATATATAAATTCTAAAACAAATACACTCTTAATGAAAGAAACCCAGCCGAAATATCATAAATCTATACGATCATGTTTTCGGAAAAAGTGAAATTCATGGATAAACTATAAAACATTCCCCCTCCGTCACCCTTCCATATAAACTGATAAACACGATAGGAACAAATCAATAGAATGAAGGGCTGTTGAGTGTAAGAAATGAAAACATATATCAAATCCAACACGGCAATTTAAGCCAATAAATATGAAATACATATTAGTGTAACATTAATATTCTTTATTTATTTCTGTTTATTCGTCTAGTTTAAAAACAAAAATTTCT
Source organism: Centella asiatica (assembly GCA_014636745.2). Taxonomy (NCBI): domain Eukaryota; kingdom Viridiplantae; phylum Streptophyta; class Magnoliopsida; order Apiales; family Apiaceae; genus Centella; species Centella asiatica. The sequence continues at coordinate 57,852,659 of CM025780.1, forward strand.
TTCCATGTCAATATTGAAGGATAATGACAATTAAATGGTATTTCGCTCATTTAGAAAACAAAAAGAAGTCTATCTACATAAATAAACTCATAAAAATTATTGAAATTTGACATGTGAATATATTTGAAAATTTTTCTCATTTTCTCCAATGGAATTTAGTTGTATCGGTTTATATTAATTTACAAGTTAGTGTTTAAATTTGTTCATACACAAGAATTTGTTTAAAAAAATAAAACCAAAAATAAGGAGAATGAACAAAAAGGGACACATCAAGTGCCATTACTCTGTTGTAATTCCTTAAGGTATCTAGTCGAAATCTAAAATAACTCCTTCACATGTACTTGCATAGATGAAGGAAATATCTGCGCAAACCCTTTATATATGGAATATTTGTTTGAATATTATATTTGAATTTTTGACAAGTATCAATATGATATATTTAATAAAAAATTATATGTTCAAATAATAAAAAAAATCATAAATTTTTTATTGATGTTCAATTAATGGTAAAATAAAAGGATTGTAATAATAATTTTTTTGAAAAAAATATCATTATGGTAAATTTTTTAATGAAAATATAATTATTTTTGTGAAATAAATTTGAATGTAACTTCTTGTTTTCTTCCGAAACGGAATGAGCATAATATGTCTTATATTACATATAGAGTACGGAGTATACAAAAACAATTTAGATTTCGTAAACATCATTATCATTATATTTGTTTAACGGATGCCTAGCCACGTCTGATGTGTCAACACGTGTTCCATTAATTAAATAAACGCAATTTTCATCTCATATTTTTATTACTACTTCCATTTCAAAAAAAAAGTATCTCAACGATATCTGAATATGCATACTAAAGAGGGAAAAAAAAGTGACATAACACATAGTATTTTTAAAGACAGTTTAAGCGGACATTTAGGCGTAGACAGCTCAAGAACGTTGAATTTTTTTATCTAGACAACTAAAAAACGTTGAAATTAGATTAAGTAGATTTAGACAGGTTTAGGTGGTTAATTAAAAAAAAAGATTTTTTTTAATTTCTAATGAGAAAGATTATACATATACAGTAAGAACATCATAAGAAGATAATATTCTTGTAATTTAATAAAAAAGTTTATGTTTTTTTTAATATCTTTGAAACTGTTAATCCTCATATGATGATTAAAATGGTTGTTCAAATAATAAATTATTTAATTGTATATAATTATGTGTCAATTTTATTAAATTTATGAAAAAAATTATAAATCCGTTCATCAATAAAAATAAGAATAATAACAATAAACTGCCTAAACAAACGCTTAGTCCTTGTCTAGTCTATCTAGACACTAGGCTTGTTGCCTCTCGATCGTCTATCTCTGCCTAATGTCTTTCATATCATTGAAATAAATAAATAAATAGAGAGTATAAAAAATAAATATAAAATGTATACTTTTTTTGAACAACTTTTAAAGTGTATTTAATACCTCATTTTCAAGACTGATAGAGTATACGAATGATAATCACTCAAGTCAAAGAAATTGCTTATCCTTTTCAAATAAATTCTTTATTTTCATCATTGCAATACAATATTGTTAAACAGTTGATAGGTATTGCAATGCCCATGTGATGAATAGTATTATCGTGGATGATACTGAGTAGAAGGCCTTTCAAATAAATTCTTTATTTTCATCATTGTAATACAATATTGTTAAACAATTGATAGTTGATAAGTATTGCAGTGGCCAAGTGATGAATAATATTATCGTCGATGATACCAACTAGAAGGGGGTGGCGTTGCAATGTAATATTCATTTGGTAGGTATGTTAGAGTGTATGCGTTAGTGACTAGTGACCAATTATGTAATGATTGTGACACTATATTTATGATATGTTTTGGTTAAATGATAATTTCTTTTATTATATTTTATTTACTGCGTTATATAAATGTTAACATAATAAATGTTTTTAGAAAAATGATACTAATTATATGGATTCAAGTATGTGACTTGAATATGAGATCATATAAGTATGTAATGTTTCATTATTCTTAAATGTCCCTAGTTGAGTAACATTGTCAGTGGGACAACAATAATACATTGAGACTAGTATGTTGATTAACTGATGGCCATATCTCATTGGTCATAAATATATACGAGATATATTAAGTTGATACATAGGTACATGTTAGAGAACATAGTACTGGACAGACCCACCATGAGAATTCTACATGGAGCGTTATGCGATGTGTCATAAGTAATTCTCATAGTGACAATGATGTAATGATCATTCGACCTGAAGTCATGAAATTTCAACATAAGGAGTTATGCGTTTTGACATTATCAAAAGTCACCTTTAACCGGGTGGACGATAAAGGTAATTGTTAGATGCATAATGAGTTATGTGAGAAATGAGAATGATGTAGATGAAATTTAACCCTCCTATAAATTAGGGGTGATATCTATAGGCTTCTTGATTGAGTGAAACTATGAAATGCATAACCATGCTCAAATAGAGATTTGTTTCATATAATTTACTCATTAATCAAGAAAAACTGAGATTAAATTATGAAGAGTATGACACATTCATGCCTTGAATTTAATCTTAGATATCATGGTTAAAAAGATTAAGTTACATTGAAACATTGGTCACGAAAGGTAACGTCGAATCTATGACTTTATTATTACTTGGGTAACAGTGATGTATTACTAGATGCCGCTCACTGTTTATAATTTTGTAATATGATTTAAAATTATTGTCAACGTAATAATAATTTACAGAGTCACACACAAAGAACATTTGTCAAGGAGATATAATTTAAATGTCAATGATTTTAATATATCAATAATATTGATTTAATTAAATCATGGCTTTAAATTATATATATATATATATATATATATATATATGTAATCTGTATGAAGTAGAGTCATTTGGAAGGAAATACGAATATATATTTATTTGTACATATATATATATATATATATATATATCAACGTTTTACGTAGCCGCTCATAAGAGAGAGAATAGAGTTAAAAGAGATACAGATCATACAGCTAATACTGTAACTCTTCTTGTTCGAATCGTAAGACGGTTCGTGGGTGTTTAACTTTTCTTGTTCGAATCGTAAGACAGTTCGTGGGTGTTCGTGTGGATACCGTAGAGACGTTGTCCAGTTGGATTGCGTTAAAGATTTGGAGACGATCAACACCTTCACCAAATCTTCAGATTCGCACAATTAATCGGTAAAATCTTAAACTATCTGTATTAAATTGTTTTTCATAGATCCTTGGGTTTAGGTTTTGTTTTGTTTTATTTTAATCGTATTTTTTCGCTGCGTTTGATGATACGAAACCCAACAAGGTATTGTAGTGGCTAGGTGATGAATAATATTATCGTCAATGATACTGACTACAAGTCATTCTGCATAAAATATTGTCCGCTTTGAACACGTAATGATTGGCTTTTACGACTTTGTCTTTTGGAAAAAATGGCCCTTATAGGAGAAGGGTGATACTACCATATATAAATGACAAACCCTTAAACTATCTAATCGATATGAGATAATATACTACCTAACATAAACCCTCTAGTAGAGGGGCTTGGGAAGCCGAAGGCATGTTTTTAGGCAGCCATTTTGTTCAGTTCCCACGTATGGCACCGATGATGAATGGTATTATCATCAATACCGACTAGAAGTCGTTCTGCATGAGATATTATTCGCTTTGAATACGTAGTAGTTGACTCTTACAGTTTTATCCTCTAAAAGAAAATTCTCCTAATAAAAAAATGGTGGTACTATTATATATAAATAACAAATACCTAAACTGTTTAGTCAATGTGAAATAGCATATCACCAAACACTGGGCCTCGAAATCTTCTCTAAAATTGCATCAAAACTTGAATGAACTTCAAGAATAGCCCAAAACTTGAACATTTGCTATAGACAAAAATTCTTCCAACTTTTGTTTGACTCAATGTTGCACAACAGATAAAAAGAAGCGATTTAATAAAATTAAAAATTGTGTATCAAGCCATGAAGGATTTAATAATATACGTTCTACCAAACAAACACCTTAATTTATTAACTAAAATCAAATTTCTGGAGTTGTTTCAAAGGATGAAAATAACCGAATATAAGTAATATCCCTTAAAAATTCTCTATAATATACTCGTTAGGCCGATGGTTTAAAATAACGAACAACGAGTGATTCTCTCATGCATTATATATTCTCTTATTTAAGTAAATCTCAAGATAAGGTGCAGTATACGGTACATAAATATCGAAATATGTAACAACATTTATGTCTAATAACTAGAAGCGACAAAATGATGTGATTAATAAACTAAGATTTGACAGAAAGAAGATTAATGACGCCATGAAGTGAATATATCACAAGTAAAAGGTAAAGTATTGAGGCTATGAAACCAGCAATAAGAGCTCCAGTAACACGATCACAGAAGTTTGGGACTTGGTCACATATTGGAAGCCAACCCGCATGAGTATTCCCTTTCTTCCCCACCTGGGCTACCCCTAATGCTGCAGATATGCTTGAAATCAACAATGCTGTTATCACCTGCATATACATATATATATATTTACTTGCTCAAATTTTTCAGTATAAAATCAAGCACACTTCACATTTGGTTATATGAAATTCGTGACCACTATAATTACATTAGGTAGGGACAATTAATCAGGAATAAATGTGAAGAGAAATAGCGTAGATGTTCCAATGAGATCGAACCAATTCAATTTTTACAGTGTGATGGAACAAGATATTTTCCGAAAAAAGTCTGTGATATTTTAGCTCAAATTTGTGTGTTATACTCTATGCGCCATTCCTATATTGTGTATAAGTCAATTAGCGTGTAGTCTCGTAACATTCAATAGTTCTTTTAATTTGCCTTGTAGTACTATTTCATGTGGGTTTGAAAGATTTGGAAACTCCAATTTCTTGTTTTCCTAGAAATAGTCTTAACTATCCTGTTATTTTGAGATTTATATTATATTAAAAGAATAATATTGTATTTATAACCACTTTTTAAAAAAAGATATCTCTAATTTTTCAACCCAAGATCGAGAAATTAAAAACAGAAAACAACTCATACCAAGTCTAGAACCGGAATGAATCTCCACAACAAGTTCTTGGAAGGTAGAAACAAAATTATGAGGCTATATCCGCTAGCAATCGCATTCGCAACCACAAAATATCTGCATCAAAATTTTGAAATTCAAAGAAAGATAATACTAGTGTATGTTTAACAATTGAATTCCCAAAAAACTTAAATTGAACTCCATAAATTTGATCCAATGAAATTACAAGTATTTTCAATTTATATTATAAAGTTTGAAATTATGGTGTTCCTAAACAAAGAATACAAGAAGTTATGAGGTCATCATACCTTAGTGTTGGAGCATTAGTGTAACTTGCTTTGAATGTGAGGTTCAATACATGAGAGGAGTCATGGCTCGTTACAGTGACAATGGTGGCAGAAACAGTTGCAACAAAGGCTAGGAGCCTCAAAACAAACATGGGTATGCTCCATGTCTTAACCATTAATAATAATTATACTAAAATAAAATTCAAACAATGGTATATAATTTGATCTGGGGTATCAAAATTTTGAAGTTTTACTGAAACTAGTAATGGAAAACTATACCCTTTTTATTTTCTTTTCCTCGGTAGTAATGAGCTACATAAATAGAAAGAAAGAATGTGAGGGGGTAGGAAAAAAACAGATATGTGGGTGGTGAAATAGTCTTGCTTATGAATATTTTCTAGGTGGTGTCATGTTCTTGGTAACCTAATAAGTGTACTCAATTTGTTGCCATATGTACCTACACAATTTGCCTAATAAACAGAAAATTACAATTACATAATATGTTGGAAAGATAACAACTTGAAGCAGTTTCAGTACAATTTCTATAGGATGAAAGTTGAAATCAATTTTGTTTAATTATACTTGTGAGTTTTAGTTCACCTAATATTAACTCAATTTTACTATATTAAAATATCGAGTTGTCCAATAACATGCGAAATGAAAAATTGAAAAATTAGATTTCTCCCCTCCCCTTATATTCATTTCCCTAAATTCGAACTTGTAATAGGTCGGACTATAAAAAATAAATCTAGCTCATTTATTTGGTTTAATTTATTTATGATATATAATGTCATAATAATATAAACTAATTTGTCATCCAAACACGGCCCTATCATCCGACACCGCCTCTAAACCTTGCATTCGCCCTTATATAAGATGATGTTCTCGTTTCTTTCTTCTCCCTCAGACCGAAACACCGAAAGATAGAGAAATTTAAAATTTTCTCTTCGAACAAAATAGGGAAAAACTCATTGCAAATCTGAACAATAATAATAACAAATCACTTAAAAAAATAATAAATCGAAAACCTTAAAAAATGGATCTGGAAGAAGAGTATGATCAAGCGTATAACTACGGCGATGAGGAAGATGAAGATATAAACCAGGAAGATGCTTGGACTGTGATCAGTGCGTATTTCGAGGACAAGGGTTTGGTTCGTCAACAGCTTGATTCGTTCGATGAGTTCATTCAGAACACTATGCAAGATGTCGTGGATGAGTCTGCTGATATCGAGATTCGTCCCGAGTCTCAGCATAATCCGGCTCACCAAGCTGATTTTGCAGAGGTCTTTGCTCTATAATGACTTTGTGATTTTGTGTTCTCTCTGTTTCTTTCTCTGGTTGATGGAAATCCAGATAGATGACCAGAAAATTTGGACCAAATGTTACATGTGATGGCTACTTGGGATTTTAGGGTTTCTGGTTAGTTTTTAGGAACCCCAATAAATGGATTTGAAGTAACGTGACTTGATTTTTCCAGGAGGACTTTGGTTTTGGTACATTTAATTAGTGTGTTTCTAACGTTCAGGAAATTGGGTTGCGCATGGGGTTTATGGATTGTTGATGAAATGCCCAGTAGAATACATCAAGGGTTTGCAGATTCTTTCACTGGAAACCTACTTTAGGTGTTAAAAAATCAATATAATTGACCCTTCTTGAGCTCTGAGCGGTTTAATGACATAATGTGTGAGCGTGTATGTGTCTGTATGATATTTCTTTTACTTGAAAATTAATTACTCCTAATTCATTTTGGACACTAGTAGTTCAACACATGGACGTCATCTTCCGTTAGTTACGACCAAAGGCCAGTAAGGACCCATCAAGAGCTACCTTATTTTCTAGAGTTGAGCTGAGGGCCATTTTTGGCTGTAGCGCATGAAAAAAGTTGGTGAAAAAATTTATATCGTGTGATTTAAATATTAAAGTTATTGTCAGATCACTTTTCCAGTTTACTGACTGATTTTGTTATCAGGTAGCTGTTTTTATCTTCGGATATACTTAGTCTTATTTATTTTTATGTACACATTCTTTTTCCTATTTTTCTTGTTACATAGTAGTTCTCTGAAAGTCTGATATTTGTGGTTGGTGCTGAGATTGATGGAGATGGATATAATCTGTAAAATTTGTTGTTAATTCGACTTCTGCCCTTACTTTTTAAAGCGGGTAGTTCATTAGAAAGTGTAATGTTTATGATCGGAACTGGTGGTTTCAATCTTGTGCACTTTGACAAAGGATAAAGTTGTGTCTTTAAATGGCACCAATGCTTAGAGGGGCTTACCTCCTTTCACTTCCAGCAGCTTTTGTTCTTAATTGTCCACACTTTTTTCCACTACATACCAGTTGAGCTTTGTGAGTAACTATTGATGAAATGGAAAGCAAATATAATCGTTTATTTTGACCTCTTATTGTTGTGTTGTTATATGGTGGCGTAGGCTACTGATTATAAATTTAGCTACTGGTGGATATTGGATATAATGAATTTAAATACACTTGGTAACTGTAAATTTTTTGTTTGCTTCCATGTGATTGCTTGGGATTAAAATTTAAAGTGAAACTTTAGAGTTTAAGGGCCAAAATCACAAAATGCCAAACATTAGCTAAATTCGTATGTTTCTGATTGAGAATATTAAGAGCATGAGCAATTTGTTGGGCACTGATGGCTTTGATTTTGTTTATTGCTTTGCTTGCAGACTATTTACAAAATAAGTTTTGGTCAGATATACTTGAGTAAGCCAATGATGACAGAGTCTGATGGAGAGACTGCAACTCTGTTCCCAAAAGCAGCAAGGTTAAGGAATTTAACATACTCGGCTCCCTTGTATGTTGATGTGTCAAAAAGTGTTATAAAAAAGGGGCATGATGGGGAAGAAGTAACTGAAACTCAGGATTTTACCAAAGTGTTCATTGGAAAGGTACGTTGATATAAACCCTAATTGAATGATTGGTGATTGATCTAGAGCCTGAATGAATGATCAGTGGTATAGTTTCTTTGTCGACTCCATGTTTTTTTTGTCCCATGTCAGGTTCCTATAATGCTTCGTTCAAGCTACTGTACTTTGTATCAGAATTCTGAGAAGGATTTGACGGAGCTGGGTGAGTGTCCGTTCGATCAAGGTGGGTATTTCATCATCAATGGGAGTGAAAAGGTTCTAATTGCTCAGGAAAAGATGAGCACCAATCATGTCTATGTGTTTAAAAAGAGGCAACCAAACAAGTATGCCTTTGTTGCGGAAGTCCGCTCTATGGCTGAATCCCAAAACCGGCCACCAAGTACTATGTTTGTGCGGATGCTATCTCGAACCAGTGCCAAAGGGGTAACAAGCATTAATATGGTGCTATTGTTTTAGATTTTTCTAAATGACCTTATACATTCCTTATAAAATTAGTTTATTATTACTCCGTAGTATTTATTTTTTTGGTTCCATACATACTATACTATATTCTAAAAATTTGTTCCTACAGGGGTCATCAGGCCAGTATATACGCGCCACCCTTCCATACATCCGGACTGAGATTCCTATTATTATTGTCTTCCGGGCATTAGGGTTTGTTGCTGATAAAGATATTTTGGAACATATTTGTTATGATTTTTCTGATACTCGAATGATGGAGTTGCTACGACCATCCTTGGAAGAAGCATTTGTTATACAAAATCAACAGGTCCTTATTTTATGCTAACATTTGACTTTCTTTATTGTCTGTGAGAGGATTGTCAATTCTGAAAATTTGAAATGTAATATGAATTTTATTAAAATTTAAAATATCAAAGGGTTTTTTAATTGTAATTTTTATTTAGTTTGCAATATCAATATTTGATTTGAATATTAATATTTGTTATGTGGCAAATTATGTTAAATTTTATAAGTACATATTAATGTCAATATGATTGCACAAGTTATTATGGTCTGAGATGATAAACGCCACACAGATATAAATTTTAAGGCTTCAGTTCTCTAAATTCCGTTTATTGGTTTAAATGCTAATCAAATTTTTGATAGAGAATTTTAGGTACCTCCTGTGTAATTCTTAGTCTTTTTTCCCCCCCTACTGATTGGTGGTTTAAAGTTTTACTAGATTTTCTTTTTGCCATCTCTCAATGCAGGTGGCCCTAGATTACATTGGGAAAAGAGGAGCAACTGTTGGTGTTACAAGGGAAAAGCGAATCAAGTACGTATGATCTTAGTAGGTTTTCATGGGCTGGAGGGCTTCAGATGTGTTCAGATTCTTAAAAGAAATATATCCTGTTTACCTGTTTTACAGGTATGCCAAAGAAATCCTTCAAAAAGAAATGCTTCCTCATATTGGGGTTGGAGAATATTGTGAAACAAAGAAAGCATATTATTTTGGGTATGTTCCAGATTGGTATAAATTTCTCGAATTTCCTAATAGTTTCAGCAGAAACGTAATTGCTGTTTTACCAGATATATCATCCACCGCCTTCTACTATGTGCACTTGGCCGAAGACCAGAAGATGATAGGGATCATTATGGCAATAAGAGACTGGATCTTGCTGGACCGTTGCTCGGGGGCCTTTTCCGGATGGTTGAGTATTTGCTTATATTTGTAAAGAGTATATTTTCATTAATCTTAGGATCGTTTTTAAAATGATGGGTGATTTACTTGAATGCAGTTGTTCAGAAAGTTGACAAGGGATGTTAGAGGTTATGTTCAGAAGGTTATTGCATCCTTCAACTTGATATATTCTACATGCTATGCTTCTTTACATGTTATGCTATGTCTATGGAATTTGGATTCTTAAGTTTTCTGGTGCTATACAGTGTGTTGATAATGGGAAGGATGTCAATCTACAATTTGCGATCAAAGCAAAAACGATTACCAGTGGCCTCAAATACTCACTTGCTACTGGGAATTGGGGACAGGCAAATGCAGCTGGTACAAGAGCTGGTGTTTCACAGGTTAGTTCTATCTCTTCAGCAGTATGATGGTCTTCTGGATTAATTTAAGTTATTTGATTCATAATAGTATTTTTTATTTTATTTTTAACTTCAATTTTTTTTCCCCTTTTTCTTGATCCCTGAAGTATGACATTTCAACTTACGCAACAGAGAGATACACTTTGTTAGTTTATGTTGTCGCCTGTGCATACAGTCATATAAAATTGTTTCTGAATTCCATTTCAATTTCTTACACACTTAATTTTGATATAACTTCAGGTGTTAAATCGCTTAACTTATGCATCAACTTTATCGCACTTGCGAAGATTGAACTCTCCTATAGGACGTGAAGGTAATGTTTTGTTTCTGGGTCAGCAGTTTGTGTATTTCTATGATCGGCATAGTTGAATTTCTTTCTTTACCAGGGAAACTGGCAAAACCTCGGCAGTTGCATAATTCACAATGGGGAATGATGTGTCCTGCTGAAACACCTGAAGGACAAGTAAGCATGATGCATAACGGAATGTTGCACTTTAAGTTCTTTTCTAGATATTAAAGCCTATGATGTGATTCGTATGTTAGGCATGTGGACTGGTAAAGAATCTTGCTTTGATGGTATATATAACAGTTGGATCAGCAGCTTATCCAATTCTGGAATTTTTGGAAGAATGGGGTACAGAGAATTTTGAGGTTGAGCACATTTACATCATGTGGATAATAGCTTTAACTTTTTTTAAAAAATATTTGGTTCAAATTGTTTCTTCTGTCCTGAAGGAAATTTCACCTGCGGTGATTCCTCAAGCCACGAAAATTTTTGTCAATGGTTGCTGGGTTGGTATCCACCGTGATCCTGATATGTTGGTGAGAACATTGAGACGGCTGAGGAGACGGGTAATTATACTAATTCTGTACCTTTATGTTACATTGTAGAGGACTTATTGAAACATGAAATTTAACTGGCAAAGCCAGACACTATTCCTTGCAATGTTTCTTACCTCATTTGAATTGCTTGCCGATTCTCTATATCTTTGTTGACATAACATAGATTGGCGTTCAAGTATCGGAATATCTGTATATATTCTGATTGTCACTCATCAATAGTTGTAACGAACAGGTTGATGTCAATACTGAAGTTGGAGTGGTTCGAGATATCCATTTGAAAGAGTTGCGGATCTATACTGATTATGGTCGTTGCAGTCGTCCACTGTTTATTGTGGAGAATCAAAGACTTCTTATAAAAAAGAAGGATATTCTAGCATTGCAACACAGGGTATGCATGTTTAGTTTTTTTTTTGTGGGGGGTGGGGGGTAAAGAGTATGAATATTTAGGTTTTGATTATATATTTATATGGTTCCTTGTTTGTGGTTATAATTACATAATTTATTTCAGGAAAGCCAAGAAGATTGTGGCTGGCATGATCTTGTAGCCAAGGGATTTATAGAGTACATTGACACAGAAGAAGAAGAGACTACAATGATTTCCATGAACATTAATGTGAGTTCAGAAATATAGTCTCAATGTGGTTAGATCTCCCATATCTAGCATATTGCTTGTTAGTTTCTTGCTAAAATATGTTCTGAATTGTGTAGGATCTTATAAATGCAAGGCTCAATCCAGAGGAGGCTTATTCCGATACTTATACTCACTGTGAAATCCATCCGTCATTGATTTTGGGTGTTTGTGCTTCTATAATACCATTTCCAGACCACAACCAGGTAAGGGACTTCGCATTCATTGCCTTCATCTTCTCATGATCGTCTCACCTTATGTTCTATCATTCTCATTTTTTTTATTGACCTTCTCCCTATGGTTCTCTGTTTTTTGTTAGTCTCCACGTAATACCTATCAGTCAGCTATGGGTAAGCAAGCAATGGGCATTTATGTCACCAATTTTCAATTTCGAATGGTAAGAAGTTGATTACCTTTCCCTGGTGTTCTGCAATGCTTTTAGATGCTTCTGGTCTATCATGAACCAAATTGCATTATATCTCACTTATTCTTTCAGGATACATTAGCCTATGTTCTATACTATCCCCAGAAGCCACTTGTCACTACCCGGGCGATGGAGCACTTGCATTTTAGGCAGCTCCCAGCTGGCATTGTAAGTCCTCAAATCTATTAGTGTTGCTTGCTTCTTCTCTATGATGATTGTTGTGACGGGGTTCTGTAAACTATTCTATGTAGAACGCAATTGTTGCCATTGCCTGCTATTCTGGATATAACCAAGAAGATTCTGTTATCATGAACCAATCATCAATAGATCGTGGATTCTTTCGATCACTGTTTTTCCGGGCATACAGGTAAGAAGTTGGTAGTAATCTGTCGTAATGAAATTTTTTATCAATTACCTCTTAGTGTCATATATATTTTCTTTACTTACCATGAATTTCATCTTCTCCTTTAAAAGGGAAGAGGAGAAGAAAATGGGAACCCTTGTTAAGGAGGATTTTGGCCGTCCTGATAGAGCTAATACAATGGTGAGTAGGTGCTTTTTCTATTTATTTTTCATTTTCAATAGAATTTTATTCTGACTTGATGTGTCACAGGGCATGCGTCATGGTTCGTATGATAAATTGGATGATGATGGTCTTGCTCCTCCTGTGAGTATATAATTCTTATGATGATGGCTCATATATTTCTATCAATTCTTGCTTAGCTTGGTTAATTTTTCTGACTATGAGCCGTCGTTGGTTATTAGGGAACAAGAGTTTCTGGTGAGGATGTTATCATTGGGAAGACCAGTCCCATTAATCTGGATGATGCTCAGGGACAGGCCACTTCAAGGTACACGCGTCGTGATCATAGCACAAGCTTACGCCACAGCGAAACAGGAATGGTGGATCAGGCAAGTTTTGAATTTGAAATTATATATGATCTGATGTATGTTGTCCATGAAGTTTTTGGTTCTTTTATGCTCAACATGTATACTCTAAAATTAGTTGTTTTGATCAATTAGTAAATTATTCATATGCTACTAACGTAGGTACTACTAACAACAAACGCTGATGGGTTGAGATTTGTAAAAGTAAGGGTGAGATCTGTTCGCATTCCTCAAATTGGAGACAAATTTAGCAGTAGGCATGGCCAGAAAGGAACTGTCGGCATGACTTACACGCAAGAAGACATGCCATGGACCATAGAAGGCATCACACCGGATATTATTGTGAATCCACATGCTATTCCTTCTCGAATGACGATTGGTCAGCTTATTGAGTGCATCATGGGTAAGGTTGCAGCTCACATGGGGAAGGAAGGTGACGCGACTCCCTTTACAGATGTCACAGTGAGTTGGACCTTCTTCATACTCTCACATATTGATAAAGTAACTTTAATTAGTGTGTTCATGTATGTCCTTGTGTCAACTACAATTTTTAAATTTTAATGTAAGCTTACTTTTTGTATAATTTGATTTGAATAGTGATTTTATGAACTTTGCTGGTTCAGGTCAACTTAACTTTCTTACTCGGAGGCTATAATAGAGTTGTATTAATTTTTTTTGTGATATTTCAGGTGGATAATATCAGCAAAGCACTTCACAATTGTGGGTACCAAATGCGTGGGTTTGAAACCATGTATAATGGTCACACAGGGCGACGACTTACAGCTATGATATTCCTTGGCCCTACTTATTACCAAAGACTTAAGCACATGGTGGATGATAAGATCCACTCCCGAGGACGAGGACCTGTGCAGATTCTGACTAGGCAGCCTGCTGAGGGACGGTCACGAGATGGAGGTCTTCGATTCGGAGAGATGGAACGAGACTGCATGATTGCACATGGTGCTGCTCATTTTCTGAAAGAAAGACTGTTTGACCAAAGTGATGCATATAGGGTTCATGTATGCGAGAAATGTGGTCTGATAGCAATTGCAAACCTCAAGAAGAATTCCTTTGAGTGCAGAGGATGCAAAAATAAAACTGACATAGTTCAGGTAATTGTTTATTTTTCTTCTTATCAACCCTGCACCTCCTGTTTGCTTCGTGTCATAGATCTTCTTAACCTTTTTGGCCATATTACTGAATTATTCAAATGCAGTTCGAATATCTTTCTTTTTTTTAAACCCTAATATATATATTATATATATATATTTATATTTTGCCATTATGAATAATTTAAATGCAGGTTCACATTCCTTACGCCTGTAAGCTGCTATTCCAGGAGCTAATGTCGATGGCTATAGCTCCTCGAATGCTTACCAAGGATGTGAAAAAGGCCAAAGACCAAAAGAAGAAAGGAGCTTGATTGACTATCTACACGAGCTGTTTTTCTCCTGTGCTAGACATTAAATGTTCTTCTTACCAACAGGATGTTAGCATATTTTGGGGGTTTCCAGTTTGGAGTATATTTTAGGTGGTAGAATTTTATTTATTTAGTTTTTGTTTCTTCGGTTACAAAGAGAATTTCATCTTTGTACTTAATAGTGTTGAGAGTCGTTTTCCCCTCCATAGAAGCTTAATACTTGTAGTTATATGTTAGTCTCAAATAAATAAATAAATAATGGTATATATGCTGATTTTACTAATTTGTTGAAGTTTTCTGTAAAAATCTTTTTAGAAAGTGTATAAAACTACATGTACATAATCAATTGCTTCTTACCAACTTGTAAAAAAGTTGAATCAAAAGTATTTTGAAAATTAACTAAAATTTTGAAGCTTAACACTCTTTTACATGACATACTAAAATCATATGAATAAATAATCAAAAAGCATACTAAAACGCCATTTGAGTTTGTCCCGGAGCCAAAGCCCAAAGCAAAGTAGGAATTTAAATTTTTCGCTAATGATCCGTTCTTGAACTAACTTATTTCGAATTTGACTTTTAGTTAATACATTTATAACTTATATGTATTATTTTTAATCGAATATGCTTTTGAAAAATGATGCATAAGTTAATTTTTTTCTTCATTATTTTTTGTGAAGTGATGTAATTTCGTTTCTTAGAAATTACTTTTTCAGTAATTTTTAGCTTGAAAAACTCAAAAAGTCACAAAAGATAATAAAATTTCACTCAAAATTAGAAGAAAAAATAGATGTATTTTCTAAACAAAATCTTGGTGGGTAATTCACTTATTTTCAATTGTATAAACCACATCGGAATTAGGGTGGACGTTTGGACTCGATTTCCAATCAAAAGTTCAATTTCATTTCAATAAAGAAAATAAAATATTTAAATTACAAATCTCTATATTAAAGTTTGAAACCTTCTACATTTTACATTTCAAAAGAATAAAATAAAAATTATTTGAAATTATGGCATCGTTAAACAAACCTTACTCAAATAAATTTTGCAAGCCATCTGTTTGATTGATTTCGGCTAGTTTACGGGAAACTGAGATACAGTCCGTACTATACAACAACCGAGCTGAATCGGAAGCTAATCAAACCAAACCGATTCTCAGTCGCATTCCGGCCAGATAATCCGACGGAATTAGAAAGAGGGGAATTGACATATAAACCCAACCACCATTACTAGCTCTCGAGCGAAGCAGAATGAGCACAAAACCAGAAGAAAAAGAAGAAAACATGGAGGCAGATGAGGATGAGGAGGAGGAGGAGAAGGAAGAAGAAGAAGAAGAAGAAGAAGAAATAGGGATGCCACCAGGTTGGGAAAGTTTTATTGAACCGCGGCCTCCAACCCCTCCTACTCCCTCTTTACCTTTTTCTCCAGGTGAGTTATACACTTCTCTATATCTTTTCCCCTTTATTCTCTCTCAATTTGCATTGTTGTTGCTTAATTTTCCAATTTCTTACATTGTTAACCCTTTTTGTATAATCTGTTTTAAACCCATAAGAAAATTACTTTCACTAGATTAAGGTTTTTTAGGAAGAATCCCTTTTTCTCTTTTATCCATTTTTTTATGTTGCGTACTATTTCAACAGCTTTCCTGCATAATTTATATGTGTAAGCATAGAAATTAGTACAATCTACCAATCAGATTTCATACTATAAAATTGGGAACATGGTTTGCATGGGTTGCTTCTCTTAGAGGAATATGATGCAATCTATTAGAGAATATGTTTGCTTAAATGCTTAATCTAACTTTTTGACATGTCAGATATATATACTGGAATTGATCATTTAGAGGTTGAAGATGAAGAAGAGGGACCACCACCTGGGTGGAATTCCATGACTTCACCAGGACAAAAAGCAAGGTGTGAAAATCATGAAACTGAAGAAGAAATTCTGGCAACTGGGATGGATTCTGTGCCTCCACCACAATCAAAAACAGAACATGAGCATCAAGACATCGAAGAAGATGGGCCACCGCCTGGGTGGAATTTGACACCTCCATTTAAATCAAAAATGGGCCTTGATAATCAAAATTTTAAAGAAGAAAAACCTCCTCCTGGATGGAATTTTATGCCTTCACCACAATCAAAAATGGGAATGGAAGATCAAGACAAAGAAGGACCTCCACATGGATGTCAGTCCATGCCCCTATCACAGCCAAAAATTGTGACTGGAAAACATGACATTGAAGAAGCAGGGAGAATGGCTAGGATGCATTTGGAGCCCCCACCAGTGTCGAGAATAAGGAGTGAACTACAAGATGTAGAAGAGAAAGAAGTGGGGTTCCCACATGAAGAGGATCCCATGAATGAAGCACAACCAGAAACAGAAAGTAAAAGAGATATCAAAGAAGAAATCATTCAATTACGGTTGAATGGTAAACATCTGCCACAACCTCAAGTGACACCTCCAACACTGGAACCATTACCAATGCCATTTGCAGGTCCTTTTTGTTAATCTTTTCTTCTGGGCATTAATCATTATGTATTTTTGCTTATTTGTCGTCTATTTATGTTCACTACTTCGATAATTATGAAGTTGCCTAACGTGTGCTCTACGTAAATTAGCTGAACCTCTTATGTAGTTGTGTAATTACTTTCTCTTCTCAGTTATACAATCAGTTTGTATTTCTTCTTTGTGTCGCTGGATAATTTTGTCGAGCACTCTCACATTTCAATTAGAGAGCCCTTGTGCATGTTGGCAGTTTCAGAGACCTTCAGGTAACATTCTGGCAAAGGCCAACCAAGATTGGATATAGCTGGTATGCCATATAGGGTCAAACATAATATCAAGATGCGATACATGCCTTCTTTCTTTATATTTTTCTAGGCAAATTTAGAGAGCGGGAGAGTTAAATTTCTTAACTTATGTAAATGTAGGTGGTCTTTTGAAACTGTTGTTGGCTAAAGCTTAAAGAACATGTTTTTTTGCCTTATTGAACTCCAACTTATCACACATACGTTTATTTTTTTTAATATTAGAAAGCTTTCCTTCTGTCAGTTGTTTGACGTTAAAAGGAACTTTGGATAAGATGTCCTGGCAAAGCAGCAATTTATTTAAACATTTTCTGCAGGCTAGAAGTACTTGAGTAAGTTAAAAGATAAAAATATGCAAAAAGTTGATAATTTTCTGATTCGATCCTGCTAAGATGAAAATTTTATAAGATTCCTCAAAGGGAAGACCTTATTCTTCCTATAAAAGCTGTAATCTAATTGATGGAACATTGCATAAAGTTCAGGACTTTAGGTTCAAACATAGTAAGGTTGTATAGGAAAAAATATTATAATTTATTATTCAAGAGTTTCTCAAACTGATCTAAACATTTATAATCTACTTAATCTAAATGAAATTTTGATAGCAATTTATAGGCTCTTTAATGTGTGTGGGCATGTTCAAATTGAATGACAATTTTAGTCACTAGCATTTATATATAATATAAAACCTTTTACCATCTATTGAACAGATTTACCTAAATGCTCCATTTCTTTCTTGTGTTGATCATGCTAGTTTATGCTTCAGACCTACACAATCTGAACTTGTTGACATCGCAGATACAACAAATATGAAAACTGAACAAGAGGTTGATGATGAAGAAGGACCGCCACCTGGGTGGTATTCAATTGCTCCAGATCAACAAAAAACGGACAATGAACATCAAGACATTGAAGGGGGATTCCCATTGGGATGGCATGCCATGCCTCCACCACAACCAAAAATAAAGCTTGAAAATCAAGATATTGAAGAAGAAGGGCCACCACCTGGCTGGAATTTAATGTCTGTATCAGAACAAAGAACAGGGAATGAAAATCAAGATACTGGAAAAGAAGAGCCTCCGCCTGGGTGGCAATCCATCCCTCCAACACAACCAAAAATTAAGCATGAAAAACGAGACACTGGAGAAGAAGGGCAAATGGCAGAAGTAGATATTGTGCCTGAACCACAACCAAAAATCGGTAGTGAAAAACAAGATATCAGAGGAGGGCCACAACCAGGGTGGAACTCAATGCCTCCACCACAACATCATTTGCCACCTTCAATACTGACAACATCATCAACAGCTTCACCAATACCAGTGCAACCTGAAAGTCATTGCGGTAAATCTTTTTTTATTCTGGGCATTAATATTCCTCTGCTGTTTCCTTCATTTTCCCCCCTTTTTTGGCTACTGGAGAAGTACGCCATACAAGGTACACAATTTTTGTGAGGCACACCTGCTTTATTTAATCATCTGAGACATTATTCTGCTTTTAATTTTACATTTTTCCTCCAGGCAAGCTATTACTAATTTTCCATTGGATTCTTCTTGTTTTCTTTTTTTATTGATGAAAGACACTCAGTACTTTGGATTTTGCTAGTTGATTGTTGATTTTCAATTTGTTGATTGAAGTTGTAATTTCTTTTTTCTTGCCTAATTTGTACCTCAGTGCTCATGTAGTATAACCCAAGGTTATATCAGTTCAGACTGAGTATTACATGTTGGGTCTGCTGGATCCAGAAATGAACTTGCAGAATGATGTAGACATATATACTTGTTTGCTTGTTTGTGTGTCCTGCATTTCTATGTGTGTTTGTGTACAGTGCAAAATACTCCATAAGACGTGCCAAATTAATTCTACTGATGTTCATGATTCATATTCTGAACGAGTGAGATTTAACATTTGACTTTATTTCACTAATTATGTGTCAATGGATTTGAGGAAAGACAGGATATTAGTTCTTGGAATTCCTTCCTTGTCCATGTATTTGTTATTATTTGATTTGTTTGGCCTGATTTATCATTTGAAGTCAACTGAAGTTTTTGTGATGTTTCTTTTCATATACTCTCCATAACCTTATGTAGAAATGGGACAAATGGTGTGTGGTTCGTGCCGTCGCTTGCTTAGCTATCCACGTGGAGCTAAATATGTTAAATGTTCATGCTGTCAAACAGTCAATCTTGTTCTGGAAGGTAGGTTATTTTCCCCTTCCACTAAAACATATTATCAGTTCCTGAGAGCTATTGATGATCCAGATTACATTATTTGTTTTTCAAACTTGTGAATGAAAAGGCTGCTGTCTGAGATTCATAAAGGTACATATATGATATAAATTTCAAGGAACGAACTTTGAACCCACCTTCTGTGTCCAGGGAAGAGGCATGATAGTGCAGTGGTAAAGCAAATAAGTTTATCCTTCAGATAAAATTTGCATGTCAAAACTCTGAATCATACTAAAACATTCTGGTAATAGTCTCTTAAACATAGTTCTACTTTGACTCCTGATAGCATTATCGTGGTACATTCTGATTCCACAATGAGGGTTAAGGTGAGCTTGAATTAGATTAGCCGTCATGAGTTGGTTCTCACCTGGACAGCTGGACGCAATTATTTTCAATTGAAACATTTGATCTATATTGCATGGTGAATCCATTGAATATCTTATTATTACCTCAATTTCCTATAGCATGACGGTTTCAATATTATAATTGGAGGTCTATTTTAGTAGTTAACGAGTACCAAATTCTGCCAAACACATGATACGCTGAAACAATACACATTGCTGACAGCCTGGAAGTCTGACATGCTATACACTTAAATTTCGTTTCCCCAAGTGTAGGAAGAGCAAGAGTGAGGTTTAATTTGTTTGTGTATGCGAGATACATTACCACTATACTAAGGCACCAGCTGAACGTATAATTTGATGCAAAAAAAGGGTATGTCTAAAACCTATTTCCAAATGTGAAAGCTTTGGGTTTGTAGCATTTGGCATGATTGGTAGCTTTGGAAGATGAAGATTCTTCAATTTCTTGCATTGCAGCTCGTATGGTTATTATTTTTTGAGGTAAATCTCATCGACTCTTTTTGCAGCTTATCAAGTTGGGCAGGTAAAATGTGGTGGGTGTGAAGTATTGCTCATGTACCAATATGGAGCATGCTCAGTTCGTTGTTCATCTTGTCGTCATGTAACAGAAATTGGGGTGTGTGTCTATTTCTTGCAAACTCTCACACAAAAAAAGCCTGCAGGCGCTAGATTAACTTTACGGTTCTGATTTTCTTTTTCCTGTACGGATGAAGGTACACAATAGGCGACCTCCTCTTTCTGTGCAGCAAGTTCGTCGACCGCAACTTCGAAGCTCCAATCAACAGACAATTTAGGCCTTGCTCTATTGGCATATAGATAGAGTTGTTCTTTGTACCTTCTGTATTGGAATCAGGACACGAGCATACTAGGCCAGCATAGTAAAAATATAATTATTGTAATTTTGTAACTTTTTCATTCACAACTGCTTAGTACAAAGGTCTTTAGTAACGTTATAAGACAATTTTCTCACACTATGCAGTTACATATGATTGTAGATATTGTGGCTCTTCTTTTTTTTTCAAGTCAAGTTAAATTATGATTGCCACGTGTGATGGTTGAAATCATCCTTATAAGCTGTACTTTTAGCTTAATACTAGAATGGTATGTGAGAGCTGCTTATGTGACTATTTTGAATCCCTCTGGCAAGATTGTTCTTTTGGAGCTTGGATGCTAAAATCTTGCAGCTGTTCGTCTCAACACAATCTTCCAAAGTTATATGATAATGCATGTTAGCTAAGCTTTGTTGTATGTGCTTGTGCAGTTGTGTGCGTTCCTCTGTTTTTGGGTTACATGGAGGGACAAAAAAGTCCCGAAAAAAGAAAAACTAGCTATATAAACACAACGACCATTCAAAACTCCAACCAAATCACCCTGCAAATAAAGGAGCAATTTCTGCAGGATAATTGCAAGAGTCAGAACAATCTTACAGCTTACGCGTACACATACACCTGACATACAGCTTACTGAGCACAAACTTTTTTTAAAAAATTTTATGAACATATTATGCACCCATTTTTGTCATAGTATAGCATCTCTTTCAACAATTTGCGCGACTCCTTTTCTAGGGGTTGGCGTTGTTTACTTTAACAAATGTTGGTGCCGAGATACTAAACAGTTTATAATATCCGCTGCAGTCCCAAATATATGGAGTATAATACATCAGAATAAGACGAGCAAAATATGTAATGCAAGCCAACCAAAAGACAAGAACTTAACAAATTTTAATCTAGTCCAAGTTGAAATAGTACAGATGGAAATTACTATGCAAACAGAAATCAATTCTCAGACTATCTAATCAATGAAGTATTCAGAAAATCACAAAAGACTACGAGATGCGGCAGAGAACACAACATTCATAGTTCTTTCCTTTCCCTTTTTTCTAATGCTACATACAATATTTTTAGTTCAGCATTTTAAGCAATTATAGATTGGTCACCAAACACTGCAGTGCTTTAGAATTCTAGAGACATTCTATGTTTGAAGTCCAAGCATTTTGTTTCTGTTTTCAGTCATCAGCAGGGAAGTCTTCGTCAGATGCAGGTTCCCAGATCGAATCTATAGTTTTTCTCAACATGATAAATGTCTTGTTATCCTGTGGAACAGAGCCATATGGTTTAAAGTGCAATTTTGGGGTCAGTAATGGATGCATAAGATATTTACCTGCTTCTTCTTTTCAAGTGACATTTCCTCTAGCTCAGCAATTTTACTAGCAAATGCTTTCTCGTGTTCTGAGATCATACCCTTTTCCTTCTTCCCTGAATTAAAACTTTCAGAGTTCAGCTACATGAAAGCAAGCAGAGACAATTTCTCATATGATGAAACCAAGCAAAGATAGGGTAGTGTTCAGTCACTCTGTTGTTCATATCGCATAAATAGCCCTTCCTTCTCTTCCTCGTGTCTGGAAAGGATATCTGCACGACATAATTTATAGTCAACAATGAGTAAAAAGCAGTTGTGCAGAACAAAGTTTTCTGTCAACCTATTGAAACTACAATATGATCGATTTTTTATTGCACCTGATCATTGTAACATTGAAATGACAAGTAATCAGCAATTCAGGATCAAAGTGACATGCGGAAATTTAAAACTAGCTGTTTCAGTGACGTCCAAGTACTCGTATCTGTGCATCGGATGGGACATGAATACTGTGATCCAATTCTATTTAGTGAACAAAATCAACAGCATCCAACATGCAGTCCACCCTTACCATATGATGAATAGTGATGGACTTAAATCAGCCAGATATTATCGGGAAGATACTGACACACACACACACTCAAAGTTGTCATGATTTGAGTATTTGACAATTGTCATTTCAAAAATGATGATACATTTTATATTTTTATCTATTTTCTTGGGTTGTAGAAGAAGTTTAAAATATTACGGATGTCACTTATGGGTGCATGATATATCTCTCTTGAATCCCAACCAAATTAAACCGCACCTTTTAGGGCCTGGAGATGTGCATCTTTCTCATTGCGGTATCTCTCGTAAAGGGCTTGAAATTTGTTGGTCTCACTCTTTAGTGAGTTTTCACACTGCAGAGGAAATCAACTTCATATAAGCCCAAAGTAGCAAGTACGTCAATAGAAATTTCATCATCAATATTCTCTTAAACACTCGGTTTCTGTGCAGACCTCTTTTGAGCTCTTTGAAAGTGCCTTAGCAAAGCTTTGCCTGATGTTACAAAAGGAAGTAGGCTTAAGGATACAACACGTGCAACAAAGAGAAAATTTTTGCCAAATCACAACTAAGAAATCTACTGCAACCCTTTTTTTAAGTTTAGGTTGTCTGGATTCTTTCTCACCTTTCTTTTTCAATTTTTGACTTCAGTTCATCCAGCTTAGATTTGATCTCCGAAGTCACACTGTTGGATAACCAATACTAAAAGTCAAAAATAACTTTAGAAGATAGTTGGCACAACATTTTTTATAATGGAAGCCTGCCACTCACTCCAAACTTGAAGCCTCGCACTCTCTCCAAAAGACAATAAACTGCTTCCACATATTTTTAGAAATAACTTAATGATGAGAACTGAGAAAAGAATAACCAAAAGTGAGAAAATCCTATAGATCACCCCTTACAAGAATATATTGAACAAAATCTCCCTAAGGAAATCAGCAACCTACAATCGCAACTTACTGAGCATACTGTGCTGCAGTTTGAAGTTACCATGAATGTACTCTGAAGCCCATGTCAACTTCATTTGCACAAAGCATCAAATATAATGTAGATGAATTAACTTTAAAAAGGCACAAAGTTCAGAGATGAAGCTACAATTCAACTAAAATTGTGCCTATCAGCAGATACCAATTGTTTTATCACTTGCGGCTGCTGATAAACAAACATGGTATGAATTTTAGCATCTGAATTTTCCTAAAAGATATTGCATATCTAATAATTGGCAGAGGTTAGTATTGATAAACAGATCACACAAACATCTCAAAAAACATTGAAAATAAATGATGAAAATCAAAATCCAATAGGGATCATCTGAACTGGTCAATCAACACTATGTAGTACCACAACTAATCAATAAACTTATACAGCTTTCATTATTTGACAAAGCAATCCAAATCCGCATCCTCAAACGGAAGCAGAAACATGATTCACAATAATACGTAAAATTTCAGTCGCGTTTCACCGCATTCAAGATCCAACAGATTTAGTCAAATGCGTACATCCGGAAGTGACAATAACTCTGTGCAGAAAATGTAGTTTCATTTTTTAAAACACCGATTCAATACTCATATTTTGGTTATAAACAGAGTATTAACCAGAAGATCACTAGATTGAAACATATAAACCTGGTATCGTACACATGATTCATATATGAAAAGTTCTACCGAGGGAGAGAGAAAGTAATGAAACTGAATAGAAAATAAACCTGGAAATAGTTTCTTCCTTCTTCTTTCGGCCGTCCATGTGAGCTTTCTCTTTGATCTGCTGCAGCGCAGACACGAGTCCTTTGATATCACTGGAATTTCAACAAAATTTACACAATCAATTCATTTTTTCAGCAAACAAACAATATTAAAGGTGAAATGACAGAAGACACGCTAAGAATGAAGAACTGACTTGGAGATTTCAGGATCGAAATCATCTTCGACAAGTACTCGCTTGCGAATCTCCGATTTTGAAGTCTCGGACTCCGAAGATCTCCTCTTCTTCGAGCTTCCTTTCAATCTCGACATCTCGAAAATTGTGCACAGATCACTATTCACGGAAGAAACTAGAGAGAGAACGGAGAATGCAGTCGCGCTAATCCGAGTTCAAACTTCAAATGAGGGTTTATTTATGGGCGAAAAAAAGGCAAGATTAGAAAAAAGAAATACAGTGTAACCTCTGAAAATTAATAACGTAGGACAAGAGAATTTTATTATTTTAGAGATGTATTAATTAATTGATAAATTAATATTTATCAATTTTATAGAGATTTTATTGTAATAAAATTAAAAAATTATTATTGATAAATTTATTATATTTATTGTATCCAGAATTTTTCACAACTTTTTAATACAATTCGAGAGGATAAAATTAGAATTTTTTGATACAATAAGAAAAGTTCGAGATAAATTCCAACTAGATATAAATTTTAAGAGAAAAAAACACTAGAATTATATTTTCTTAAATTGTTTTAAGTATATTTGTAATTTTAAAGAATTATTAATTTATATTTTTATTGGGAGCATACATTTATATAAAAATCTCTCGAAAAATTATTATTTTATTATCTTATCAAAATTTTGTAATTTTTATAATTGTCCCAAGTCGGAACATGATAAAATTATTAATTTAAAAAATTTATTAATTTATCAAAAATTAATTTATAGAAATTTTATGTAATGCGGTGAGTTGAGTGATCTACTGGCATGTCCAACTCCACTGAGTTATTATTATTATTTGTTTTTTTTTTGTTGCTAAATATGAAGAATAACATTAAAAATTTAAACAGGGACAAGAAAATGTTGAATAAATTACTAACCTAATATGCACGAAATTGTATTTATTTTACATGGTTTGAATAGAATAAATTATCATATGTATCCTTCTAAAGTTTATAACCCGATAATTCACGGTTGAAAATGTCCAATATTCAAGTCATGGTGAGAAATTTGAAGTAATTAACAAATTTTAGAAATTTTACATTAATTTAATTAATTGAAACTGTATATGGTTAAATAAATTTTAGTGTAAAATGTGAAATATGTTTTTAATACATAAATTCTCTAAAAATACACAGAGCAGTCAATTTTAAGATTAGAATAGAAACTTCTAGTATCGCACTACATAAAATACGAAACGAATGCAAATTATTTGTACGCCTACTAATGAAATTCAAAAGAAAGTTTGTTCTCATTAATTCATGATACCCGAACATGAGAAAGAGAACGTATGTATAAATAGAATATGTTGATAACATGTTCAGGAGCTACTGTTCTAAAATTTGATACTTTGAAGTTATATTTTGACTTTAACTTTAATTTAAAAGCAACTCGCATTTGTTTTTTGTTTTTTAATGTAAACTAATTTTTAAGTAGAAAAAAAAAATTACAGAAAAAAGTTAAAAGCAAACACCTTAACATTAAAATCACATGAGACAAAAAATAAGTGAAAAGAAATTGCTCTTAGATAGGTCACAAATACATAGTAAAGGGGGGAAAAAAGAGAACAACACAACTTTACGAAACTACGAAATACAAATTTGTTTTCCCTGTCCATTTATAGCTTCTTCCTTTCTTTCTTCTTCTTTTTTTTCTGCAATTATTTATTTTTATAGCTTCTTTATCTGTTTACAACTACTGATTAATACAGAATTACAAAAAAATTATAATGCAGCCCATTTCTGTGTCCTTAAACCCTAACAAACCCTCCATTTCCAGCTAAATCATGGACTTAAATCAGTTCCAACATGTCGACGATCATACATCGATTGAGCAAAATGCAAATTATCAGTCGATACTCCAAAACCCTAATTTCAAACCCCGATTACTTAGCGAGTCGATCTTATTATACCAACAGACGGAAGAAGGTAACGTTGTACAACAAAATCAGTCCTTTGGGAGATCCTAGCGTGAATTTAGCCTCAGAGCTCGATAATTGGGTCAAAAAGGGAAACAAGATCCGATTCGCCGAGCTTCAGCGCATCGTTCTCGATCTTCGCAAGCGTAGTCGCTTCTCTCAAGCACTTCAGGTTAATTCAATTTATCCATTTTTGTGTTTGTATATGTCTAATTTTGAAAATCTTGCAACTTTAGTTTGTTTTTAGTATTTTCTACATTTTGCAAGTATGGTTTCGGTATCTGAATTATAAGAAATTCCCACAATATTTTTTGAGTTCAAATTCAAGTTGCTGGTGGAAGACTAGAGCTAAAATGAACTTGTTTGGACTTTATTTGTGTATTTTAATGAGGAGTTGCAATTTAGGTACGCTATCAAAATTTGGTGTTTAATGTAATTTTATATGCTAAACATCATGTATTATGGTTGGGCTATATTGATTTGAGTTGTTATCGTCTCTAGGTCTTTATATTTACCGTTTTTAATGTTTAGCTGGATCTTATGAAATTAGTATCGTACAAAATTAGTATCCGTTGAAAGAAAATTATGGCATCTGGACTTCGGTCAGTATGGATTATGGAATAATTAGCTACTAGCAGGATATGGTGTAATCTGCACCTCAATTTCTGTTACAATGAATCGCTTTTGACTTTCCACGAGTTTAAAATATGCTAGTCCCTGGGAAGTCTATAATAAAGAAAAAGGTTTGTGATTTGTGATTTGATGTCAATCAAATCCAGATATTTGAAATTGGAGGTGCCTATGCCATCTCCATTTTGTATTTGGTCTGTGTTCTTTTAAGAGTTGGGTTTTGTAAAAAAGATTTTTGCAAGTGATCGAGGGGATTTGCTCATCGTATATTGTATCAGTCATTTATTTTTTTGGTAAGATTTTTTTCCTTTTGGTAAGTAACAATTATTTCTTTTTTGTCAAATTAAAGGCTGAGATGTTCTTAAAATTTTCTACCACTTGATTCATTTGTATATTTAATGGATTGTCTGGCAGGTTTCTGAATGGATGTGTGGTAAAGGACTCTGTGGATTCTCACCAACTGAACATGCGGTGCAGTTGGATCTTATCGGTAAAGTCCATGGATTTCTTTCTGCGGAAATCTATTTCAATAACTTGGAGGACCGAGATAGAACTGAGAAGACCTATGGTGCTCTTCTTCATTGTTATGTTAGACAGCATCAAACTGACAAGGCCCTGTCACATCTACAGAAAATGAAGGATTTGTTTTCCACATTATCACCTCTTAGTTACAATGACATAATGTGCCTTTATACAAACACCGGTGAGAATGAGAAGGTTTATGATGTGTTAACAGATATGAAACAGAATGGAGTTTTACCCGACATTATTAGCTACAAAATCTGTATCAATTCCTATGGAGTAAGATCAGATATCGCGGGAATGGAAAGAATCTTGAATGAAATGGAGAGTCAACCCCACATTGTCATGGACTGGAAAGCTTATGCCGCTGTTGCAAATTATTACATTAACGCGGATCTGAAAAAGAAGGCAAACGATTTCCTAAAGAAAGCTGAAGAGAAGCTAGATAATAAAGATGGTCTTGGCCATAACCATCTGATCACACTCCATGCTCGCTTGGGAAATACTTCTGAGGTCCTTAGAATGTGGAATCTTGAGAAGAGTGTCTGTAACAGATGCATTAACAAGGATTATGTAGTCATGCTGGAATCTCTAGCTAAGCTTGGTGAGTTCAGAGAAGCAGAAAAATTGCTTGAGGAGTGGGAGTCATCTGGAAACTGCTACGATTTTCGAGTACCAAACGCTGTGATTTCTGGATTTACTAATAAGGGATTATATGATAAGGCCAAGGGATTACTCAAAAAGTTAGTGGATAAAAAAAGGATGACAACACCAGATAAGTGGGGAAGAGTTGCAACAGGCTTTGTGGAGGTGGATGAGATGGACAAGGCTTTGTATTGCATGAAAGCAGCGCTTACCCTACATGAGGGGAAGAAGAAATGGAAGCCAAACCCGAAAACAATTACAAGTATATTGAACTCATTAAGTGAGAAAGCCAGTGCTGAAGATGTTGAAACTTTTGTGGCCTTGTTGAGAAAGGTTGGCCCGTTGAACAGACAGATGTATCATACATGGATGAAAGCTTATATTAGAGATGGTAAAGAAGTGGATGGACTCCTTAAGAGAATGAAAGCTGATAAATTAAATGAAGACGACGAAACAGGGAAGATCCTTAGCATGAAAGCAGATTCCTGTTTAGATCCCCAGAATTTCTCTCGGACAATTGTATAATACATGTATTTTGCCATAGTACCATGTAGAATCATATTTGTTTTGATCAATTGTT
Source organism: Centella asiatica (assembly GCA_014636745.2). NCBI lineage: Eukaryota > Viridiplantae > Streptophyta > Magnoliopsida > Apiales > Apiaceae > Centella > Centella asiatica. The sequence continues at coordinate 57,881,450 of CM025780.1, forward strand.
GATGTCACAGTCTTTCCTTATTTTTTACAATGCTCTCCCTATCCTTATAAGATAGCAATCAAATTCCTTGGTGTAATTCAACCTAAAAATGGACGTGTTTAATGTTTTTTGGGTATTATTAAGAAATCTTATCTATTACAATAGGGTATTTGAACTTTAGTCTATTGACAAGGGAGATGAGCTTTTGCTTAATTTAAAGGATCATTTTGTGCTTAAATTAAAGGATCATTTTGTGCTTAAATTAAAGGATCATTTTGTGCTTAAATTAAAGATCATTTTGTGCTTAAATTAAAGGTCATTTTGTGCTTAATTTAAGGGGTAAATTTATCTTTGGGCAATGGTCGACAAACCATGGGATACAACTCATGTTTAAAATTATATAAAAGTATCTATATACAATGTATAAAATCTTAAAATAAAATAAATAATTTTAAGATAAAAAGTAACATGAATATAAAACAATTTTACATTAAAAGCTAAAAACTAAAAGAAATAAAAATAAAAATAATGCACTATAATTAGTAATAAATGAATCTCATGAATAAACCATCTAAGTGAATTTTTTATTCAATGATGACAATTTAAATGTGAAATTCTTGGATACTCTTGTATATAATATTAACTTAATTGCTTATTCGTAGGGAGGGTAATGTAATTTTCAATTACAAACTATCGTCCAAATCCGCAGCAGCACTTGCAAAAAAAAAATCCCAAATTGATATATGCTATAGCAAAAAAAATACAGCATGCCATTAACAAACACTTACAAAAATTCCCAAATTGTGGGGATGTATGCCATTAACGACTCCTGTTAATCTCTGAGTTTCACATTTAATTAATAAGATATCTTAAGACAATATATTTTGACATTTTAACTAGTTTTTATTTTGGACAATATAATTTCATATTTTAATTAGCCGATTTATGACCGTCATCTCTGTTATTTCATTGATATTATCACCATTCTTATCATCAATTTAAAGTATTTAGATTGAAATATATTGAAATTAAGTTCACGCACGAAATAAAAAACTAAAAACATTGGACAAACGATGAAGATGGAACATAAATGTACAACTGGCTGAAAAATAAATAACATAAACAACATTTCATGTACTCCGTTAGCATAGACTTGTTTTTTTAAAAAGTTCAATTTAGATCAAAAGGGTCTTAGAAAAAAGTTAAAAAGGGACACTATTCTCGTTCGTAGTACAGGCTTGTCATCTTTTAATATTTAAAATTAAGACAGAAATGATATGGAGGAGAAATACCGAATTAAATAGTAATAGTAAATAGAGTCTAAACCTATCCTGAATATTTTAATTTATATATTCTTGTACAGATAAAACACATTTAAAAGTCTTCAACAAATCTAATCCAAATTTGAAATAATTGGCCAAGGAATGAACTTGTGGAAACAACTTTTCTCAAATATTAAGATGGCATTCCTATTTTTTCTTGTACTCTCTCTCTCTCCCTCTTTCATCCCCCGGAATTCTGGGACTGGAATTATAGTTTACTTGAGCAAGATCGTGTAGTGACACTTCCCATGCCACAAGCTTTATGTTTCCATGATCCAACAATACAGTGTGTAACATAGCATTTTTGCCTGCTATTATATCTACTAAAAACTCTCCCTCACTCTCTGAATTCCACCGATGAATCTGAATTTCATAACTAAAATACATTATTAAGTTAATTTGTTCATGAGTCTCTCATTGAAGGAGCAGTATAAAAGAGTTAGTAGTAGTAGTGTTGAAGTAATGAAATCAATCAGGACTCCACAAAATGAATGTGGCAACAAGAAAATGGGCTTCTTTGGCCATAGTAGCTTTACTAGTTAGCTTAGTACTTGCATATAGAGTTGAGAGTGCAATGACTGTCAATAGTAGAAATGACTCACATACACCATCTCCCTCTCCTGAGGAGGCTGAGGTTGTGGGAGCAATAAATGGAGATGACTTGGATGCCCCACCTCCGAAACCATCTGCCCAACTGGCTGCAGTACTTGCTGGTGGTGGCGGCGGTGGTTACGGAGGTGGTGGTGGGGGGGGATACGGAGGAGGGGGTGGCGGCGGTGGTTTTGGTGGTGGTGGAGGTGGCGGAGGTGGAGGCGGAGGCGGCGGTGGTGGTGGAGGAGGCGGCTATGGTGGAGGCGGTGGTGGTGGCTCTGGTGGAGGCGGTGGCGGAGGCAGTTTTGGTGGAGGAGGTGGTGGTGGTGGTAGCTCAGGTGGTGGCGGTGGGGGCGGCGGTGGTGGTGGCGACTACGAAGGTGGTGGTGATTGCGAACACGAAGGTGGATGCACGGTTCTACTCCCTCCGCGAAATGTATTCCCGAGAGTAATCCCTCCCAGACGTGTATTCCCCATTCCGGGGAGGATATTTCCTCCTAGACGTGTATTCCCCATCCCCAGAATAGGCTGCCCACCCGGAATTGCTATGGCTGCGGAAGACCCTGATAAGACGATAGAAAAAGATTCTTCTGCTGCACAGGACATAATCAAGCTCAATGAAATTAATCATGACCTTCATCAATACAAGCAAATGGGCATCAATGCTATGCCACCACAAAGTAATTAGGCAGCTGTCCATGCCCAAAGCTTGTAGCTCCAACAGCCCAGTTTTAATAAATACTGTTTTTACACCTCCAGTTGCTGATATTACTGTCTGTGCATCAGTGTATGTGTAACAGAGATCCTTTTTTTTTCAAACCCACAAAATAAATAAATAAAAGAAAGAACTAATCACCATCTTCAAAATAAAATTTTGTTATTTATAGCAATTTTTATGACAAGATCAGTTCAGTAATCATTCCAGACTAGCCACGAATTATTTGTTAGCTAGTCTCCTTCAACAGCAGTAACACCAGACCAGTTTGAAGCACTGCCGCTCCGCGGGATGCTGGGGAGTCTAGTGTACAAATCCACTTGAAATATGATTGCACCAATTTTCCCTTCATCATCTTCGCGGACAATTGCTCTTACCTTGTATAATGGGTTATCAAAGCTGATCAACCTGTTTCCATTCATGAATAAACATCCTGCAAAAGTCGACTCAAGAAACATTGAACAAGCAATCAGAAATAATGTAAAGTTCAGTCATATTAAGCATGTTAAGTTTAAAATGAATCAAATTAAGAAATGGAGGCTAGCTTTAAAATGTGACTGCATATGGCCTGCAGCTAATTGACACACTAGGAGTTTCATATTATAGAGTAATGAACAGAAGGTAAATTATAAACATATCCCGGATCAAGAACTCAATCACACCTGGAGGAAAAGGTGCACAGCAATTTCCACATGCTTCTGCAATGATCTTTGCATTGTCGGAGCAGATGAAAAATCCATCACCTGCCATTCCCCAATGCAGTTCCACACATCCATCGCGGTCCTTATAGTTGAAAACGATATTAAACATAACGTTATATGTGGCATCAAAACTGACTTATTTTTTAGCAGTCGGTTGTTATAACAAGACTCGGAAGTTGTCAAACACAGCCTAATTAATAATAGCAACTTTTATTTGCTAAACCAGAAAATTTTTGCAATCATTAATTTTATGAGTTTTTTTTAGAGTTGTGGATATATGACTACCAAAATTTTAACATACCCTGGCCAAGAAAAGCTTGGCAGTCAAAGAGAATAAAAGCAAATTTCCCTTCAAGCTCCTTTATGACTTGATCAGGAGGGTAAGGTGCCCTATCTCTCAAGACCTTATAAGCTTCAACAATGATCACGGCTTCTGTGGCTTGTCTCCAGAGGCCATAATATCGCCTTAGGTGACAAGTGTTGTCTAAAGTTCCGTTAAAAATGCAGAAGATGTCGTCCATTACAACAGTTGACCTGATGTATATATTGCAAACAATTTCATGAATAACTGGTCCCAAAATTCATATCTGACAACTTCACTTAATCAAAAACAAACAGACACACACACAAAAGTAAACAAACTTATGTTACATGGCCTGTGTTAAATACTAGACATAAACAAGAGCGCGGGCGTGGAGCACTTAATTTGAGTGGAAAAAAGCAGGCAAAATTAAAGTATACTCAGTGTTGGAAAGTATTTGTATTCAACTACACACTACATCTGAATCCATTTAACTTGAGACGCAACTGTCTCTTAATCCCATACAGTTTTGTTCAGCAACATAAATTAATTTAAGCCACCACGAAAATTAAATTAGTTACGAAAATAGATCTCAGTACCTTGGATGTGCTAGAGTTTCCTCCTCATGTGACAGAGCCATAAAATTACCATTAGTTCCGAGGTGGTACACAGTCGAGGTTGGCCTCCTTGACTTGAAACTCTCCGCAATATCTTTCCCAGTTTTCAAACACGGCATCCCCTCCAAAGGAAGACTAAGATCCTCCGGCGGATTCGCTATTGATTTCTCGTAAACCGCCAACATTTTCCGGCAGAAGTACTATATCAGTTTCTGTGTATATATATATATATATATATATATATATATATATGAGTCCGTAGAACAGTTTCTGGATGCCGAAGGTAAGCTGCAACATGCTTATCTATTTGTTTGTTGTAACTGATAAAAATAAATGAAGTCTGCTCAGTGATGTGGCACTACAAAATGGTTGTTTTGCGGTGGCAGTTCGGGTTTTGCTTGTGGAGTACGTGTATAATTGTGGCTGTGCATGCAAGCAAAAAGACAAGAAGATATATAGTCTTTTTTTATATTGTCCGCGGGAGACTCCCGAATACACATATCATCATTTTATTAAATTATCAGCATTGAAATTCTTCTTTTAACGTACTGGCAACTTTTTTCAGGTAGCAACAAACACGGATAAAATGCAATGTTGCAAATGATGTTAGGCGATAAGGACTACTTATTACTCAAACATACACATAGATTTAGTTAGAATTAATCGGAAATATGCAGAATAACAACTAGATCTAGAGATTAATTGGTATAGGTGGGAAATTTACAGCAATAATAAAATGACAGATAGGGTATAAGTAGCTGGTGCAGTGTGCCTATATTATCCACAAACTGTCTAAAAAAGTATTGCTTCTCTCCTCCATCATCCAAAGAAAAAAAATTAAAAAGAAAACGGCACACATTCTACTTCGTAGATAGAAATATAAGCATGACTTTGTCATTTGATTCCGTAGACAGAAAAGCAAACATGAGGTTTTCTCTCTTTTTTCTTCGGAAACTGCAATCCGGCCATTGCTTAGAGAATACATTCCTTGGCTTTATTTTCCTCCCTTTGGTCGTATTATTAAAACAAAGGGAGACTTTGGGGCCATTCAGGAGCTACTTTTTAGTAGTTTTTAATCCAAAAGTTATTTTTATAGACAAATAATAAGACTTTTAACTAATTTAATATCTACAAAAAATAAAAGCAAGTTTCTCTTACCCTTTCAAAAGATAATTGTTAATTTTAAAGTGAATTATAATCTATAAGTAAGCAGTAGTTCCGAACAGGGGGTTGGCTATAAATAATGGACAAGAACTGCTTAAATAGGATGTATCTGCAACATACGAGATTTTGCTATTCATATTGAAAAGTTAAAAGCCCAGCAATTCATTTTCTGTAGGAAAACAGCTACAGATTCTCCATCTGATATTCCGCTACTCAAATTAAAGCACCAACTGAACTGAGAAACTTTTTAAGGAACAGAGACTGAAAGAAATTTTCAAAAAACAAGCCAAAAAATTACAAAAATGATGCGCAGATAATCAATCATAAGATTTCAGATATGTTTATTTACAACACTATTACTGTACAACATATTTAACATTCACTTTATGTAAGCAACTGTACAACCGTAATTCATAGGACTCTCCTGTTCAAATCTCTCAACTCGCGGATGATCTCTCAGTATTTCAAGGGTGCACTCTTTAATAATTCCAGTGCCCATACCGTGTATGATGAAGAGAACTGAATTTGATCCTACTGTACCAACTGCCATTTTTAGGTGATGAGATGCTTCATCCACTCGCATACCTCGTAAATCAACGGTGTTCTTTGATGTCTGTATTACAGGTCCATAAGAAACCCCCTCGTTATTGCCGGCCTCGTCTGGATCCCTTACACTCCTGCCACGCTGACCCTACATTGTCAATAAAATTGCTTTATCAATGTCGACAATGTTCAATTCAATCCTTATATACATGCTTAAAATGAAGAATTACAGGTGGTCTATTACTAGAAACTTTTTTTCACTATCCAGTGTTTCATATATGTGCCCTCTGACAGACAAATTCAAGAGTATTTACAGATCAATAAAATCATTTGTAATTAAATCAACAAAAAAAAAAAAAGAAAAAAAAAGAACATGGAAGTTAAGCAGGCAGTAAGGATTAGTGACTCACAATCATGTTCAATACAGAAAAAATTGGCATGTTTATGGAAAGATCTCAAAGTGAAACTTAGGCAATCTAGACGATCTATAATATGGGTTCATATGGACACAAAACCCGCCAACGGTACCCTTGTCACAATTGTTTACCCTGAAGAAGAATGTTTATCTTTGGTTTGTACTTGGAGAATATTGTTCAACATCTATGCACAATAGCAGCTGCCCAAAGAACATCTAAAATTTACTGCACATTAACTAGGCATACCTGCTTTCTCATATGTGTTCCAGAGCTTGTTGCAGAATTTTTAACAGTACGAGTTGTGATGTTACTAATATCCACGCGGACCCTCATTTTTCCATATTGAACAAGGACAGTGTTATCATCCTCTGCTGCTTCAATTACGGTAGCCAGCTTATCTCCTAGTCCTTTCACATGAACTTGCTCTCCCAACTGTGGCATGTAAGAATTGATACGTATTCCTTTGGAAGGTAAATTTTCTGTGGGACGGTAAGATTCAACTATGGATGCAACTTTAGATTCTGATTCTTTGAGTAGTGAATTATATTGGTCAGGACTTGCAGTTCTGAGCTGATTCTCAAATTCATCAACCGTCGTTTCTAGAAGGGATTTTGCGGCAATAATCTCTCCCTGAATTTTTTCCGTCTCTTTGATTTTAAGAGCAACCTCCCTTCCAGAAAGATCTTGTGCCTCATCTTGAATCTTCGTTGAAGTAAACATACAGTTGAGCCAAAACAAATAAATTATAAGTTTTGCAGTGTTCTTGAAAAAATCCAACCGGACTGACAAAAACAGCATTAAAAACTAAAGGAATAGGCAGATTTCACAATTTCTTATGGTGTGCAGCACAGTTTTATACATGCAAGTTGAACATGATTTTTAGAGTAAAATTTTCTTACTTTCATAAATTATAAAAATTATTCAACCCATCACAAAAAAATGTGTAATTTTGAAGAAAAAGAAGAAACCCTTACTCCAACCTATTTTTCAAATAGTTCACAAGGAAACCACTAAATGCTAATTCCAACTACTTGGATCAAGTACAATAACCTATCACAGTCACAATGTAACAGGGGATGAGGAATGAGAAAGCTGGAAATACGAATTTTATTGCAATATGTAGTTGAATTTGTGGAGTAACAATTATAAAAACTGCATGTGAAAGCTAGACTTATGAAGCACACCTCATTGTAAAGTTGCATAACATCTGAATGAAGAGATGCGGCCTTTCTTGCCTGAGTGTCCAATCTGCTTCTTTCTTCCATTAGTGACTGATAGAGCAAACCCTGTCGCTTTTGCAACTTTTCTGGCATCAATTTCTCCACCCACGTATGTGCACGTTGAATTATCTCTTCATCAAAGCCAATCGACCTAGCAATACGAAGGGCATTTGATTCACCTGTACTTCCCCATATTATACGATAGGTAGGCTTTAGGGTTTCCAAAGAAAACTCCATTGCTGCATTCTCAAATTGAGTATCCTTCTCCTTCATAAGCGATAAATCTGCATAATGGGTAGTTACTACGGCCAAATTAACTCTGTCCTTCAGATATTGCAATATGCTGGCAGAAAGTGCTACACCTTCTGAAGGATCAGTCCCACTCCCAATTTCATCAATAAGGATAAGTGATTCTTTCGAGGTCACTTCCATAACCTTACAGAGCCTTGAGAGGTGCCCACTAAAAGTTGAGAGATTTTGTTCCAGAGACTTGAATTAAAAGTAAATACAGGCGTAATTATTACCAAATTATCAAACAGATAACTGAAAGGAAAACACAATGTGAGCATATTGCATATCTACATGCATACATGATACGTGTGTATGAGTGTCAAATATATAGAAGATTCATTCATGACTGGCCATCGACACTCTTTGAGCCACCAGATCTACCACCCCTTTATACAACTAAGATAGATGGCCAGGGTTAAAAACTTTAAGTGCATCCCACTACTAATACTAGCAAAAGGCACTTAAATTATTATTTAGTTAACTATCTAAAAGTGGACAATAGTTGTGTAAACTACCAGTACCCTATATATATTACATAGAAAATATTTTTACGCTCACACACACTCACTCACTCACACACACACACACACACACACACACACACACACAGAGAGAGAGAGAGAAAATTAGATCCTACCTGGTGATCACCGATATCTGCAAGAATAAGATCAAACCATGGGAGTGATGGGCGGTTTTTAGCAGGCAAATACATGCCTGCTTTCAGCATGACAGATGCCAGACCTAGTGTCTTCATGGAAGCAGTTTTGCCTCCTGTGTTAGGCCCTGAAATCACCACCACTCTCACACCACATCCAATCTTGATGTCAATAGGTACAGGCGACTCAGATTTGCCAGAACATACTACAGAATTTGGTGTTCCATTCCCCTCATTGAATTGAACAGGACTCGGAGGTCTGGAGCTTAAATGTTCCGATGAAGCTTTCAGATATGTCTCAAGAAGCAAAGGATGTAGTATACCTTCAATATTTACGTTAAGATAACTATCTCCACTTGATTCAATACATTCAGAAGTCTCTGATCTTAAATTTGGACAGACTGCATTTAACCAATGAGCATGAGCAGATCTAGCAATTGCAAAATCAACCTCCAATATTCTGTCCAACAAATAAATGATCTCTGCTTTTGATTCAGCAATTTCTGATGTAAGCAAACTCAAAATAGCTTTCTCCTCAGCCTTCTCATTATTTAAGAGCCTGACTTCCATGTTGTTCAGCTCAACCGCCTCTTTCGGTTCCATAAAGTAAGTCGCACCAGAGCTGCTTACATTTAGAATTACACCACCTGGAAGTAAATTTCTACGGGAAGCCCGAATACCAACGCACATCCTTGAGCGGCGTTTTGTTACCAATGGCCTGTCTATTCCTCCAGCCCGGAAAATCTCAGATGAGACTTGCTTCAGAAGAGATTCCAACTTTTCCATGTTATCCTTTCTTTCTGACCTAATGATCTCTAATTCTTCACTTGCTCTATCAAGTATCACTGAAAAATTACAGTCTATACAGAATTCTATTTTCTCCTCCAACTCCGTCAGAAAGTTGCAATTTTGAAGAATCTCAATCAAAGGACTGTACCTGTTTGAATAATAGGAAGACGCAATCCAATGAGATTTATCTTTAGAACCGTAACTGGTATTTTCATGCAGCAGCTTCTATGTTCAGTTAAGTAAAATATGAGGAGAAACGAGCACTGCACTCATGGTCCATACATAAGAATTCTGTCAAAAACAATTTTTATTTTCAATTACTGAGACATCATCATGAGAATCCATCATAATCAAATAAAGCTGCCACCATTTTGTGTCAACTGCAAAGCAAGAAGGAAGACCTACTTAGAGATGCATCTCACAATGAGCACTGCAATATATATACAAGTTATATCGGTCCTATCGATATTTTATTTTAATTGACGTAAGACAACTTAAACTAGAGAACTGATGGATCTCATATGAGAATCCAACTTTGAACTAGTTCTGCAAATTTCCTCCTCTTTTCTCGTTTCCACTAATTCATTTGCTTTATAGGATATGGGGAAAAAATATTATTCTTAGAGTCTAATTGACGACTTCAAACACTCATGATACTTGACAACTTTTAAAATGGAGTGGACACTCATAACTTCAGCAGAGAGTAATCACAATGTTTATAACATGAACAAACAAACAAACATATTACCAATTGATCAAATGTAAAATCATTACAAGAAAATGAATAAACTGTGTCTATAATTTCTAAAGGAATATATACCTTTCCGATGAGTTACTAGTTGATGAGATCTCCCGCAATTGTTCTAACAACTCTCTCGCGGATTTCAGAGTCCGCTTCACCGCACAAAGCTCGCCAATCGAGAGCAATTCGCCGGCAATCGAATAACCAACGATCTGGGAAACATCTTCGATTCCTGAGAAATCCAACGGCCGAGGAAGCGCCACGGCGGCAGTGGTCTGGGCCAGGAGCTTTCTGCTCTCGTCGGGATTCCGGCCCAGCGGAATCCGGCCGCTTTGGGCGGCGTCGAGACCCATGGAGGTAGAAGTGAAGGCTGAGAGCTGATTGCAGACAGAAGGCCATTCTAGGGTTTTCAGGGTCTCCTCTTGGAGGGACTCGGCGAGTCTGATTCGGTGAGTAGATGCGGATAGTGAAATGGAGGCGCGTGGATTGAATGGACGGTGGAGATTTAGTGGTGGGGAAGTTCCGATGGCGGTGAGAGTATTGCAAAGTTCCATTGGAGAAGCTGAAGCTGGAACTGGAACGGAGCTTCAAGTGGAGTGGAAGGGATTGGGCTTTGCTAACTTATCCATTTAATTTGGAGGGAAAACTGGCGGTAATGACGAAGAGATTGGATCGGCGGCAATGGTCTTTTTTAACAGATCGGCGGTAATGTTAACACTTGGCACTAAACACATGGATTACATGGAGTGAAAAATAAATTAACTTTATTATTCCCTTCCTTCTATATCAGGTATTTTTTTTAACTCAAGTTATGCATATCAATATTAACAATTAATAAATATAATAATATTAAATTTATTAATGTTATTTTATAACGATTTTTATAAAATTTAGACGAAAAGGATATATATTAAAATATATATGAGAAATAATGTTATCTCATACTAATCTTTAGAAATATGAAAAGAATGATAAAGAAAAAGTAATTTAACTATTATTTAAAATACGAGAACAACTAATAAAAAATGAAAAATAAATAAACTATAAAAGAACAAATAGTTATATAGCTTGTAACATAAATTATTAGAGCAAAATTCGTATCAATAGCCAATTCCTTGTCCAAGTTGTAATATTAGCTTGATTATAATAAGTATGTTAATTGTGTCACTTAATATAAATAAAAGAAATTTATTAGTTATTGATAAGTCATATTAGCTTCGTTTGTAGTCTAAAAAACATCTAAACACTTAAATTAAAAAATAATAATATATTTGTCTCACATTTATTTTGGTGAAACTTTTGTAAACGTGACATAAAATTCATGGACTAAAGTGATAAAAAAAAAAAAAAGGTGATAAACCCCAACTTACTTGATATAATCGTCTACAAAAAGTATGTAAATTCCCATATTTTAATTAATTAAAGACGAAAATGTCGAAAATTGTGTGTGTCGTATAGTTTCTCATAATACGTCTTAGTTAGATTGAACCATTTGATATCTTTTTTTTAAATTCGTACATCTTTTGAAAATATTTTTTTCTATTGTGTTCTTAAGATATCCAAAAAATAAAGTATTAACCTTTATTATTATTAAATTAACTACAATTATATTATTAAATATGATTAATAATTAATTTAATGAGCTTTAAGAGTGTATGAGATTTTGTTCATATAAGTTCCTAAAGAGGTTAATATTAATGTCCTAGAGTAGAATTTTGTAGATCAAAATATCTTGCATCCCTTTTCTGTGATTATAATTATTTAATAAAGTGTGTTTAAAATTCAATAGCAAAACATTTTATTTTAACATCTAAAATTATAAATTATGTTAAAATTTAAATATAGAGATGAATATATTATGTAATCCTATGAATTTTGATACACATCTCATATTCTATCAATCACTATAAAGAAAATGGGTAATAAATAATTTATTAAAAAATATGTTACATGGAGAGAAATTGAATGGAACCCCTACAATAATTAGTTAAGTTGTTTTTAAAGAATTGCGCTTAGGTTTTATAAGAAAAAAGAAATAGAGTAAGGTTTTAGTCATCGTAAAAAAGAAAAGAAAAGAATTGGTATAGGGTTTTGGGACTGCGCATCTTCATCGTCCCGACTGACTTCAATCTCGCTCCTGTCGTTCTTCCTTCGTCATCAATCATCCTTTCGATGGAGATCGCCATCAGGTAAGAAGTCCTTCATCTACTCTCGGATGTTCTCGTTTCTCATTTTGCTGTCGCCGCGGCGTCGATTCTCTCGCTTTTTTATGTTATTTACTTTGTGGTATTAATGTGTCTTCAGAGAATCTCCTCAATTAGTGGCAGTGCTGAAGGAAATGAAAGAAGGATTGGATGCTGTGACGAGTAGAGTGCAAGCTCTAACCGCTAAGGTATCAAATCTATCTGATTTCTAAATGTAATGTGTCATTGACTTTATGATGACAGGCTATAAGCACTGACACCAACTAGGAAAAGGTAATATTATTGAGAGAACATTGCTATCAAATCTCACATTCAAAAGTTTTGTGCGAAGCACTAAATTTTGTTTCCCCAAATATGCATAGTAATGCTTAGAATTGATTCGCATCAACAACAGGTAAATACTGAACACCAATATAAGTTTGAAGGCGTGGTCGTACGGTGCCAACGATGCATGTATTGAGATGAAAATGTGAAACGATGGGGATTTGTTATGATTTATTTATGTTAGTTTATGGAGTAGTTTCTTGTGAGCTATCTTCATTTTATTTTAAACAAAACAACTATTGTGAACCATCACTGGGAACAATAAAAAGTAATGCCGCTCAAAGAATATACTGGTAAAAAACTTCAAACTTTAGGCACCTCCGTCTCCTACGCCCACATATTTCTAATGCTGTTATACGGGGTTATTTGTATACAGAATACTTCTGATGCAGATAGCTAGTCAGCTCTGTACTCAGAGCCACATCTCTATCGACGTCTCCAGGGCTATCACCACAACGCATGCTTTTAATACCACAATATATGTCATTTCTACATTATTCTCTTGGCAATTAATGCTACAGTAGATGATTGGTTTCTCTTTTTATTAGAAGCACCTCACCAATGATTTTCGCCCATTCTCTATGCATTGGATATATAAAAATATGTGGTCCTTTAATACATCTGTTGTTTTCATAAAATGTGCTCTATTTCTATTAGGTCAAATCTGATCAATTTCCAACAGCAGATGGGATAAGCTACCTTGAGGCGAAGCACTTGCTGCTTCTCAGTTATTGCCAGTCACTAGTCTACTATTTGCTTCGCAAGGCAAAAGGATTATCGATTGAGGGACATCCTGTTGTTAGGAGCCTTGTGGAGATCAGATTGTTCTTGGAAAAGGTATGCATACAAATTCTCACAACTGTGTTGATAACTTTTATCCATATTGTCGTGTTTCGTTTTGAGTGCTGCTGAATAGGTATAGCAAACTTGTAACTCCATGATAATTCATATGTTCATAAATAGATACACTTAGTTCATGATTTCTGCATAATTCGCCCTCTTGTCTTGTACAGATTCGTCCAATCGACAAAAAAATGCGATATCAAATCCAGAAGCTCACAACTGTTACTGGATTTGAAGTGGGGAGTGTAAGTCTGGGTGAGAAGGAAGGAGATGAAACTCAAAAGGCAGAAGATCTGCTGAAATATCGCCCTAACCCTGATATGCTTGTTAGCAAAACAACTGCGACTACTGAGGTAAGTCTTAGATAATTAATTAATAAGTTTGACAGAAACACAGGCGTACACATATGTTAATCCATATAAGTCTGCATGGTGTTTATTATTATTATTATTATTTTTTGTTGGGGGTGGGGGGGTTGTTGGAGCATGTGTGTGCGTGTGCACACGTGCTATCATTGATACAGAGAGAAGTGAAACTGCAAGCAAACCACTTGTTTGCAGTTGCACATTGAATGTGCACCACTGTTGTCACTCTCCTGTTTTACGTATTTCTCAAAAGAAACTACTCAACCAGATTTAGAAAAGAAAATATTGAAGTATTGTATACATGAAAGCTCATTCTTATCAATTTAGGATGGTGATGGCAAGTATCGACCCCCAAGATTTGCACCTACTGCAATGGAAGAAGATAAGATGTCAAAACAAGAAAGAAATGCATTGAGAAAAGAGAAAGAAGCTCTACGACAAGTTAGACAGAGCGCTTATGTGAAAGAACTGATAGACGATCTTGAAGGAAGGCCGGAAGAGGTGAGTCGTAACTTCTTTTCATGATGTTATTACTTTGGATTGCTCCAATTGTATCATATGCTAATAATGTCACTTTTCACTGAATTTATAGCTGAGAGAGACTGTTGGAACTGAAAGTAGAGAGGCCATCAGGTACAAGGCAAAGATGGAAGAGCGCGCTCGTAGAGAGGAGGACCTATTTACTCGTGCTCCTCTCACGAAATTAGAGAAAAAGAAGATGAAACATATGAAGAAGTCAAGAAATGGGTAAACTCAATTAATAATATCACTCACTTTTATCGCTTAAAGTCTAATGAAAGAACCTGGTATAAAGCTATTGCAAATTGTCTTTTATTTAATTAGCGCTGGTTCTTCTTTGTTGGTTTCATTAGGTTGCTAGGTATGTCGGAAAGTTTCTATGATGAGGTTAAAACTCTTCCTCTAGAGACCAGCATTGATGGGCAAACATCAGGCTTCGAGAATGATGGCAGCAACAGAGTAAGAAAGTTCAACAAACGCAAGGTAACTTAAATATTATGACTTGATGTATTGTACTTGCTTCTATTTTAAAGCTCTCTGGTCTATTATTTGATGGGTTGATTCGATACTTCTTCTTAACTGATAATTATTTTTCATGAATGTCAGACAGTCATAATGTCTGGTGAATAAGCATAATTATATGTAGTGGGTATTTTGTTTTTGATGACTTTTGTATAGCATAACAGGTTTGATGTTATCCATGGTTTAAAGTTTGTAGGGGGTTCAAGACCTCCTCGCGGATATTCCACCCTTTGTCCTATGGTCCTATCTATGATTTCACTGACCTTTCAGAAGAGATTCCTTTGACAAAGGCCTCTAAATGATCGTTATATTTGAACTTTTGAGAATTTGATAAACCAAATAAACAATATCGCATATTTCAAGGGATAACTCAAGAAAGTATCATTTACACTTGAGGCAAAAAACTGACAAATTGGGTAACAATGAAACATGTATAAAACTATAAACCAAATACTTCAAAGCAATTTATTAGATACCTGAAATTTACTATTTAAAATGCTGTTGACCTAGGCCAGATTGTTGTGATAGGTTGCAGTCCTCTTGACATGAGGTGATCAAAAGCATGGGCTCCGGTAGAATTCGAATTTGAATCATGTTCAAGATTTTTATGGCTGGTCCCTACCCTAGTTCTTGGAAGTAACAAGGTCTTCACTCATTTGTTTCAAAATTCTCTCGTCATTTTGTTTGAATGTCTTGGTCGGTGGTGTCCTTTTGTATGCAAGTTGTATTCTGATTTAACTAGTTATCAAAGACACTATATATCGCGTATTGAAGGAAATCTTACTTCATTTATGCCCATTTGCAGAGGAAGCACTGATGGAAAAGCAGATTGGATCTTTACTACCAGCTCGACCAGCTTTCTTAACACAGAGAAAGTAAATTATCGGTTCAATTTGCATACAATTTATAGGAATTTCCCTTAATATGTTGTCAGATAGTCTTCGCAGTTCAGGTGAACTTTGATGGCTTACATAAGCAGGAAGCTGTTTGATTTGTTTGTTGTGATCTTTTGCATTTTTTAAACGGCATGTAAATTAAGTAAATTATTGTGATGAGGTGAATTTTAAACATTTGTTTACGATGGCATCGAAAATTTTGATCAACTTACTTGACTATTGGAAGTGGAAGAAGTGTATTGTGCCTTGTTCAAAACAATAATAGGTTAATTCAACATTTTCGACGAAAGAATTGTACTGTATGATTTAATATCTGGTTATTAATTAATAATATCAACTAGTTTGAAAACCTGTCTATTTTATTATTATTGATTTAATTATAATTATTTTGTTTGAATAAATTAGTTTAATTAATAATTTATATTATAAGTGACTTACTTAGCATTGATTAATTATGGAAAATCATATTATTATTTGTGATTATCAATTTGATCATAGGAATTTTACTCATATGCATTAGATTAAAAATTAGTTTTTTTATGTTGTGATTAATTTGATTATAATTTAGTCTATAAATAAGTTTACTTCAAATAATCTAATTCGGAAAATGTTATTGTTAATATAAATTAGTATAAATAGATTGATTAATAAATGAATAAATATAAATAGTATGTAAATGAATATACTCTTGATTAGTTTAATTTGTGATGAATAAATAAATTAGTATAAACATGATAGGTCCAATTTGTATAAGTAAATAGATTAATATTGATAAATAAAATTAAAGAGTCATATTTTCTTATTGTGAATCAATAGATTAACATAATGAAAGAACATGCAAAAATATAGATTAAACTGAGGTTTTTAAATATTATTAGTTTGGAACATGTATTATTCAGTAGTTAAGATTTCTGTTCCCACACACTCTCTGCTACAATTTTTTTGTTATACACTGCCAGAGTGGTTAGATTTGTTTTTAAAATCTTAATATAGTTTCGGTTTTTGGTGATATATCCAATTACCACTTGCAGTTGATAATAAAAAAAATTTAAAAATTACAGATGTATTTTATTGAGTTCACTGGAGATACTAACTATATCACTAAATTGAATTGAAGTCAACATTTTTTCTGTTAAAATTCTCAAACGAAAAGATCGTACCAATTGAGAGATATTGAAAAGAAATTAAAATATGAGGAAGGGGGGCATCGCAGTCGCATAGTAAATGAAATTGTCATACATTTGTAATATCATTACAATCGAATAAACACGGTTCATATCTCGACTGCGGATGGAAAAATATTGCCTAGTCAAGCATCTTCCGTTTGTTTCTCTTAAAATATTACACATATCAAATAACATCGTGGATCTTATTATTATTCTCATATTTACCATAAGAAATGTTAAATATCAACACTAACCTTATTTTAAGTAACTTTTCAGATTTTATATGAATATTACAATCTTACTATTATTATTACTCCGTATTAATAATATTATCTTCCCTTCCCACTAAAACGTAAAAAACTCCAAAATAGACCCTTGTCCTTTGGCCTTTGGGAATAGCAATCTCCAATTCTCCATATCCAAATGACCAAAATGCCCTAGGGACCCGTAAGTTATGCCTCTGTTCTCCTCGTTTATTACAGGCCTTCTGATCCCCCTTTCCCCATTTCCTTTTTTCTTGTTTACATACATTCAAATAGGACTTGTAGAGGAGAAAGCGAGAGCGGAAGAAATGTTACCGCAGGACTGGACACCCCCTTGTGGAAATCAATGCACCCACAAATTCGCTGCTCTCACCCAAATCCCATGTAACATTAATTCCGCACTTCTCTACATCGTTTATGTGTCCATATTTACACATATATCTTTGTCTGTTGTATATGTATCCGTTTTCAAAAAAGTTCGGGTATGTTTTAGCGATATTTATTGATTCGGTAAAGCCATTAATGCTTCAAGATATGGTGTTGACATGGATAAATTTGTTGGGCCTTTTACAACTGATAACAGTGTTATGGTTCCTGATATGCATGTAATGTATTATTATTTCCTTTTAGATGGTAGGTGACTTGCAAAGTTGAGATTATATAAGCAGGAATAGAGGTGTGTAAAGTGAAAACCCACAGGAGCTAACCTTTTATTTCGAATTTGATAGATGTAAATAACATTGTTGGGAGCAATCCCAGGGCTCTGACCGAAGTGCTGTTTGGATCAGTCGAATTAGCTATTGGAACCCAAAAAAAGTAAAAAATAAAATGTTGTGCTTGTTTTTGTTAGGGCGGCTCCAAATCCACTAGCTCAAATGCATCAACTTGGGTTATCCCAGTGTGTCACACGTTCACCCAAAAGGTCATAACTTGTTACTTGAACTTCTATGTACACACCCACGAATTCACAATTTCCGATGTGGGATGCTTGACAATCCACTTACAAGCTCTGATACTATATATGTAACGATTCAGTCCAAATCCATTGGCCCAAATGCAATCAACCTGAGTCATCTTAGCCCACCACACAGGCCCACCCAAAAGGTCATGACTTGTTGGTGCAAAAGGTAGTAGACTTGAACATTTACATACACATTCACACAATCACTTATTTCTAATGTGGGATGTTACATTTACAACCTTTGTGCTTCTGCCTAGTTGGTAGTGGGCATACACACCAATCTCATATTAGAATTTTAAAAGCATGTCTATGGGAAATCTTGAGACAGATAACTGCATTCCTAGTACACTTACCATTTATAGGTAGTAATTGTTAATAATGATAGTTATTTAAGTTAGTACTAACCATCCTCCTCCATTTATCTTCATAGTTTGATATATTATCCATTACCACTCGTATGTTCATGTATTGCCCAAGCTTAAATCCTCCTCCTCTTTTAGTAGAAAAGAATACTCAATTTTTCAGTTTAGGCGATTAGAAAATAATTGTTATTTTTTTCAAGTCAATTTGCAAATCCTAAAATGTGAGATTGGTATGAATTTATTTTGGTTTCAAAATAACATACATGATAGATTGATAGTTAATGGCATCTTGGATCTAGTTTTATGGGTATACACTCCAATTGTCAAATCTAATAATTTATAATTCAGTTATTCCTTTCGGATTTGAATTTAAAGATTTTGTGGATCCTAACCATGGAACTAAGGTAGTAATTGATTTGTGATGTTTCATCCTTATCATGATCTGATCGATCTAAAAGTCATAATGTAATGGAGAAGGTAAGTGAGTGCTTGAATTTTTTTCATGAGCTTGCTTTCCTCACACAGGTGCCAAAATGTCATATTGCTGTGCCAAATTGAACTTATTCTCGGTCCAGCTTGAAGTCATATATTTCTTGCCTTAGGTGTTCAAGTTTTTATTGTTGTACGTTATTTTGTAAATGGTGTGATTCCAAGAGTGGTAGAATTATTATAGGGTAAAAGATGGCTTTGATTGCCTGCACATTTTTGTAGTTTTTGTGACACCCATTTTCAGAAATCTTGGACTTATCTCTGATCTTTTATTAGATCCTACATTTCTCGTGATTTTCTGTCATTTTAAAAGGTGCAATGCAATTTAGCTACAATAATTTGGAAAATCACTCTTTAGAATTTCATTACTAATAATGTATCTGTGGAAGAATCTCATTACATACTACTCTGGGTTCTTCAGGGAGAGTTTTTTGTAAAAAAGGATGTGCAACTGATGGAGAAACATGGGAAGAATGTAAGTAGACCTTGCTTTCTCAAAATTTGTGTAGTTTCCCATATTTGACTTCCTTAAAGTTGGATTTAGGAAATCGATAATATGATTGATAGAACCATGGACCCAACCCTTGCCATTTATTTTACTTGATATATTTTTTTCTTTAATGGATTTAACATGGAAAGAGATTGGGAAACACTACACATGGTATTTGTAATTATATCATTTCATTCTCAAAGTCGATACAAAATTGTGTGCACGAAACGGCATTGTTGAAGACCACTAGGGCTCTATTGCAGAGAATTTGTGATTCACCTAAGTTCTATCTATTTTGTGTTCTTCTGAAGCCATTGCATCATATAGTAATTACCTCTGGAATTCATTAATTTCATTGATAAGTTCCTTATGAATATTACTGTAAGATGATTTGTTCATTAGTAAGTGATGTAGCATGATTACAATTATCTAGGCGTCGGAGAGTGTGAAGAGATATGCTACAAAGACCCAGTTTTAAAGGACCAGCAGTGGAGTGCTTACATTGATCGTTCTCCTGGTGCAGCCACCTACTCTCAGGTTCTCTATGTGCTCCTGTCTTACCATCTTTGTCCTACTAAACTCTTGCACAGAAGGAATATGTTTGTACTACCTTTAAATTTAAAGTTGTGCCATAGGTTGCTCAAATTGTGGCCAATCCCATCCTTCCACTATAGGGCTTGCTTTTTGTGTTTGAGTTCTGAGGATGTAAGACTTGGCATAAAAATTTGAAATTGACAGTTAGGTAAATGCCAGATAATCTTCGATAGTTATTATTGAAGTTCACAATGGAAGTTTGAATTAGTGACATCCCTAATTAAATTGATATCAGAGCGTGAACTTTGTAGCTCTATTAAGCCTGATTTTATGGTGTATGATCAGTAGATGCATTTTCACATCTATCCTCTGACTGGTACAATTGTTGCTTTTTTTTGTGCAGAATTGCTTTCATGCTTGTGTAGCTGGCTGTGGTTACAAGGTGTGTGGTTGTTTACTGTTTCCTTAATTGAAAGGCGCCGCTTAAAATGTTCAATAAGAAAGAAATTTCACAGTAGCATAATCGAATACTTGGGTTCTGCATGACATTAGGTCTAGTCTTAGTTATACCTCTCTCAATGTACTTATAGTTCACTTGCACCAAATCCATGTCGCAGCTGATAATGGCATTACTATGTTGAACGATATTGTTATCGTAATGTGACTCATTGAACGAGGCTAATTTTTAACCTTTTTTTCCTTCCCCAAAAGCTAGCATTCCCCCTCCCCATAGATTGTCTATGTGCAGATGAAAATAAATACAAGTCCCCTTTATGTCGAAGTTGCTTTTTCTACCACAGATTTCTTTTCTCAATCATCAGGCGTTTAGCAATTCTTGATTCTTGATTCAATGGTAACATATTCTTTGTGAAGTGCAGTTTGATATTCCAGCAGAGAAAGTGGATCAAGTTCATCCGAACAGGCCAGTCGAGCCTCCTGCTGTGGAGAAACAGAAACCATCATCGGCCAAAGTGGTAACTGCTAGTCCACCTCCTGAATCAAGTTTGGCAACTGTGGACATACCCGGCACTTCAGCATAGTTACTGAAAAGCCAATGTTATAAAACATATGGACTCCATCAATTTTTCCAACTGAATAGTTTTGAGGAACTCAGTAGGCGTTGGCGCAAGCCAATTTTATACCTGCTCTGACCTGGGGTTCTGCTCATTACTCATTTCTGATAATCTCCTTGTACAACTGATACTAGAAAGTAGAATTACCCCTTGACATGGGCTTACGTTTCAGATTCTAGGTTCTTGTTAGTCTAAATTATACTGTCAGCATCTATAATCTTTAAATTTTAAGCTGAAACAAACGGACCGTATCTTTTAGATGAAACAAATGAGGTTAACTTCCGGTGTAGTCTTCACATTTGATATATGATATATGTCTGATATATGTATAAAAGACCTGTGATATATATATATCACCTGTGATGATGGTTGCCAAATTTAGTGTAGTATTTTTCATTCAATCATGAGATTCAGTGAAGTTGTTTAGCAGTTGGCACTGCACTGTGAATTCTCTCTATCCCCAACATCCTCAGAAAGAATGCCATTAGGCATCCCTGGAATTAAAGAGAAATCTCAGCTGCTCTCTAGTATCCAGAAAATTAAAGACATTATTTTCTGTCACCTTTTCTGTCATGTCATAGTCTAATAAATTTTCTACTAAAAAAAATAGTCGAATAACTTGAACTTCGGTAGAATTGAACGTGCAATGCTTCAAGCACCTTAAACAAGAATTCCTAACATTTTGCTAAAATTATACTTATAATATAAATTGTAAGTTTAATATTAAAATTGCCTCTGATTATTTTTCCCCCCCTTCATAATCCACTTGTTCTAAAAAAGAAGAGTTATATTTGAAAAATTGACAAATATTAGTATTACGGAATGTATGTTATGTTTGATTGAAAATTATATAAACAAATAAGATATTTTTCTAATGAAATTTTATTATAAATATTCAATTAAAAATAAGATTAAAAAAGTTGTAATAACAAATGATTTATTTTTTGAAACAAATTTTATTTTAGAATAATTTTTTATTTATCTTTTAGATCGGAGGGAGTAATATTAATCTCTTTATGTTTAATCGAATTATATAATTATCGACCGTATCACACACCGAAACTCTTCAATACTCCGGGGAAAAGAAATTAATAGAAAGAAAAACGCTAGATTGGGAGATTGATATTGGCGACGAACTCCAGTTTCACAGATATCGGAGCAACTGATTTTGGGAGTTTCTCCGATCCAACAGTCCGCTGTTTGTAGAAACCCTACAGTTGAGTAAAAATGCCGCAAGTAAGGATAATTGCGAAGAACTTCATGGATATGGTGGCTTCGTTGCCTGCCAAGAAGCTCGACAAGTTGTACGACAATGCCTTCATCTGTGAAGCCATTCTCAGGTTTTAAAGGCTTCTTCAATTTTATAATTTGTATGCGGTGTATACTAAAAATGAACTGGACTGCAATAATTTTTTAGTGGATGCATCACTGAAGATGGTGACTATATGTTGTGGCAATTTGGTTCATTGACAATTTGTTATGTTTTCCTTTTAATTTCATGTGTTGCAATGTCTAAACAGGTGATCAGTACTCTTCTCTGTTCTACAGAAAGAAGTAAAGAAGTAAATGTTTTTTGAGTTTGTTTATATTTGGGTTGTGAAATCCTAATATTTAGATCATGAACTGAATTTGTTGGTTTTACTTTATGAAAATTTTAAAATTCGTTTGTAATATTAACCGTTGGATGAAGATGAACTGTTCGTAGAGCTGGTGTATATGTGTTTCTTGTGGTTGATATTTGGTGAATTAGATGATTGAAGTAAATAGACACTTGTGAAACTTTAATCTTTGAAAATTGAATGACTTAGAGAAAAGCTCCTGAGAGGGACAGTATGTGTATGTGATACACCCAGAGAGAGGGATGGGGGTTGTTTAAAACAGTCAAAACTAGTCGGGTAATTTATTGTTATTGATTTGATTATAATTATTTTGTTTAAATAAATTAGTTTAATTAATAATTTATATTATAATTGATTTACTTAGCATCGATTATTTATAGTCACATAAATTTGATCAGTTTATCAATTTGATGGTAGTTATTTTAGCCGCATAAATTTGATTAATAATTAAATTTATTATGTTATGATTAATTTGATCATGATTTAGTTTGTAATGGGATCACTTCAATCAATTTAATTCATAAAATGGTATTATTAATTAATATATTAGGATAAATAGATTGATTGATAGATAGATAAATATTGTTCATTCCGTTCCAAAATTAGAGATACATTTTGACTTTTTTGATCAAACGACGGCATATTGTGTTTAAAGGTTTTTGTTATAAACCTTAAGATTATAGTAGTTATATTAATTATAATCAATTAAATTGATAGTAATTTAAAGTTTAATATGTCGTTGTTTGACTTAAAAAGTCAAAACGTATCTCTAATTTTGGAACAGAGTATGGTAATAGTTTGTGAATGGGCCTACTTTTGATCGGTCCGATCCATGATGAAAGAATAAATAGATAGATTAGTATATATATGATTAGCACAATTCGTATAATTGACAAATAAAATTAAAAAGTTTTATTAAACGTGTTCTCTTGTTCTACTAATTAGAATTAGTAGATTAGTATAGATTAGTAAGATACGGTAAATGGTGAGACATATGGCAAGCAGGATACAGGTGAAGGAGGTATACAAGGGTGAAACTCCATAGACCCATTATCTTCATTCTTATATCACCACTCCACCTTTATTACATTATAATTGACTAAGTGAAACTCGCTCTTCTAGCAATGCATCGTGGCATGGTCTTATTAAATTAGTGTGGTTAATATATATTGTTTTGTTTCCGTTTTTGAGGTCATGCTGCTCTTCTGTTGGTTGTTTTTGGTGCTCAGATCCTTGCCGCCTCTAGCAAAGAAGTATGTGATGCAAATGTTGTATCTTGATGAACCTTTATCGGCCAAGTCATTGGAAGAGTGGGTGCTTCCCGATGGATTGTCAAAACATAGAGTTGCCATTGACAGATTAATTCAGTTGAGAATATTTACCGAAATTGTGGACAGGTCATCAATTTTCTAACTCCCTTATCTATATTTAAATAAAAAAATTATTTCTATTTCTTTATTATTTTTACATTTTGGTTGGTTTGGGTGCTAGCAGTACTTTGAGGACCTGCTAAGACACATATAATAGGTTTTAGAAGGTGGTTATTTTTTCCTTATGCCCTTCAATGATGTGCTTCGTCTTTCAAATCAATGGACGATTGGAAGATCTGGTGATCTTTTATTTCAAAACTTTGATCTGTATTTTTCCTATTCTTTCTATGATCTCAGTGTTCTTGTTGTTCTCTGTCTGAAACAGAAGCGCTTATACATCTTGAGATCTTTTGTCCAATTTTCCTTTTGAAGTCTCCATGAATTGATAAAAAGCAAATAAATATCTCAACATGAGAAACTCACTAGGGAGTGTACGCCAATCCAATATTTGTTGCTAATATGCTGAAATTCTTATAATATTGGCAGGAAAAAGGAAACCAGCTACAGATTAAATCCTACATTTCAGAAAAATATCCAGGACCATATAATACGGGGGTAAGTTTGAAGTTCGTATATGTGATTTTGATCACTCCGCTTGGTAGCTGCAGAGAGTTGTTGCTTCCCATGATTACATTTAAATTTTGTTATCTGTTCTTGTTTTTTTTCTTGGTGTTGTTGGTGAGGTAGATATATATTTAGCTAATAATGAAGTTGCTTGAGATTTGACAGAATGGGTTTAGCTGTATTTTAAACTAATAAATCTCCTCCCCCTAAACATGTGCCCATGTATTTGTATGCAATCACAGTGTAAACAACATAAGTGGGTAATAATTGGCAGCATAACAAAGATTTGATTAAATACTTCTATAGGCATTCCTATGCCTTCTTGTTTTCAGAACTATAAGGGATCAGCTAAACAAGAAACTAAATTTTGGACAACTCGTGCACCATCACATAAATTTCTGACTTAGATTCATTCTAGTTCAATTTTGAGAAATAAAGAAACTAGACAAAATACATAAATGGTGAAAGGGACCTCTGGTGTTAGATGCAGCGGATTCCTCCACTATATAAAGTTATTCTGTTACTACTTGCTACACTTAGATTTTTCTACCACATATTTTTTGCACAGATGGATTTAACTTAAATATGAGTTCGGATCACAATGGCCAGATGGGTTAGCTGGCGTTCTATAGCCTACATTACTTCATTTTGTATTAATTACTTCTCTACATGCATGCACACAATGGCCTACACATATTGTTACATATCTAATACTTCATCACTAAATTGGATATTACAGTGGATTCTTACCAAGGGAACCTATGCCCTCAAATATCACTGTGAGGCTTCCAAGCTCAGTTGATTTAGACGCCTATGCTTCTGAACAATGGGAGGTACCTGCAATATCTTACATTTTTGTTTTCATTCCCTGTTGTAATTGCATATTATTTCAGCTTGTTGCCTCTTAGTTACCTTCTCAATATTTGTTACAAACAATATATTACTTTTCCTCCACTTTTGGCTGTCGCAGCATATTTTGGCCACTCCTCTCATAAGTTAAATTTTGGCAAATCAGAGTTTTCTGCTGCATCTTATAAGCTCCACGGAAGCTCAAACGACAAGAAACATTAGCTCTTCTATGATGAAAATATTTCAGAGAGGTCTTTTGAGTCAGAGGTCCATCTATTATCTGTTCTATAGTTTTTTGTCCCTAAATGTTCATCTCTCCATGTATATATGTACTTGGGGAAATGAGGATATAAACATATAGTCTTATGTTTTGAATGTGTTCTCTCCTCAGAGACAAAGAAGCTCCGATGTTGACAGAGAGTGGTTTCCAGTTCTTGGTATGGCACTATCAGTAGTAATATTTTTTCACACTGTCCGACTAGAAGAGATATTGACCTAGATTCATAACAGCTCATGGATACAAATGCACAACTTTGGTATATCATCAGGGAGTATATTACTCATTCCGAGGTATTGTCTTGTTTTATTCCTCTTCCTTGTTTTGATTTTCATTATTTATGAGGTATATTTGCCACAGGGTTTTTTTGATATGGGTTAACCAACTTTGCTGAACTCTTTTGGTTTCAATATCTCGAGTGCAAAGTCAACTGAGACCTTTTTTTTCCCCTTCCTTTTCTTTTGTCGAGTGTGTTTTAAATTTTAGTATTTAATGATAGACAAGATATTTTTTCCAGAGTAAGAAAACCCGCAAATCTGGGGATTCAGATCAGAGTTGTAGGGCTTAATACAGTATGCATCCTTATGATATTTGCCATATCTGATCAATTGCTTTGTTTGGTTCATAAGCTAAATATTATTGGAAATTTCCATCTCAGTTATGCCTTTGTGACTTTCCATCTCAGTTATGCCTTTTTTATCATAGATATTTTTTGTTTTGGAAATTTCTAATATAATGTAAATACTTGATTTTATACAGAAACAAAAAATAAATTCCCAGAACAACTTGAAACTTGATGAAAGATAAAAAGTTTTTATTTGTTCAAAAACCAAATTTCACTTGTGCGTTTTTGCTGCAAGTCAACTGTTGTTTAGCATCTTATATTTAGTAATGGTAAACCAAATCTTTGTTGCAGGAGCGAGGCGTTGATACATCAGATCTTATTTCGTTCCTTCTGGAGCTCAGCTTCCATGTTGCTGGCGAGGTATTAAATCACTATTATGTATTATTCTTCTTGCTAATATTTTGTTTTGCCGCGATTGGTTAATTCAGTAACTCTTTTTATTGAAACCTTTTATTAAATTGACAACTGAAATATTGGATATTTTTTACATCCATTATTGAACACCATTTTCCAGAATGCTTCTACAATATTTTTCAAGTCCAAGAATATGTGTTAAGAACTTAAGGCCATATCCTTTTGAAGCTTCTATTTTTTTTTTGGTTGTAGTTTTTACATATTTTCTGCACTTGTAGGCATATAATATCAACACACTGAGTGACACTCAGAGGAATATAGTTAAGGATCTCGCAGACCTGGGACTAGTCAAGCTGCAGCAGGTAAATGTTACTAGTTCACACACGTGGACACACCACATACACGCTCATATGTGTATACATACACAATTGTTTGATTATCTCTCAATATTATTCTATGTATGTCCAGGGCAGGAAAGAGAGTTGGTTCATTCCTACTAAACTAGCTACCAATCTTTCAATTAGTCTATCAGATTCATCATCAAGAAAACAGGTACTTATTTATGGTTCAATACATCCTAAATCCTTTTGAAGTTATAGGGTTTATACTTGGTAAAAATTGTGGTGTATTTAATATTCAAGACTAGTTTTGCAAGTTCTGACCTCAATCAAAGAAGTTTCCTTAAATTAATGATCTTTATGAAAATGACTTAACCTACAAACTGCCAATGTATATTGAGTTACAAAGAGCCAGTTGACTGCAGAGTCTGATATATAGCACTTCAAGGTACAAGGGGAGAACAAATACAAATCAAGGGAAACAATTCTATTCAAAATTTGAGATTAAACTAAAGAACTGGAAACTTTTCTTCTTTTCATCTTTATGACTTGATATATAATTTATTCTTGCATGCTTGGTAGTGGTTGTAAATTTAGGATTTCAGAAGTGGTTGAACTATATTTAAAACCACGTGTTACCAATACCGTCGCCAATTCTGATGCCTGAGGGATAACTTTTTTTCTTCTTCTTTTGAATGTTGGTGTAGTTATGCCAATGCTCTGTTACAGAGAACTTAAGTGGTCGAAAATGTTACTGATTGTATATTTCTTTTTTCAGACATCTATGTGAGTTCTTTTAGTGACAAATTATCTTAATTTCTACTAGTTATGACACTATTGTACCTTGGGTGGGGGCATTCTGATTGTTAAAGGAATCAACCCTTCTATTGGCGCCTACAAAATATGAGCCTAGTGGGTGCCTACTTTCTTCCATCCTAAGTGTGTAGCACCATAAATAAAATGGAAATGGAAGTTATGGAATCCAAAATATTTGCAATATTTTATAGCCCTACCTATTATATAGCACTATGGTCTCCATGACATAGGGAGGAGAAATTTAGGCACGCCACATATCTTGTAGGCACCAAAAACTTCTCTCTAAAAGGATTTCCTTGTCAGGTATGGTTGGGTGTTTAATTGATTTTCATTTCGGCTATTGAAGGCATCAACCTACTTCCTATGGAAAAAATGCAGTTTCCTGTGTAAACCCACAGATTTTCCTTGTAACTGTTCATCAACTAATTGTTTTGTGCATTCTCCACATATACTTCTATACTAGTATGATGCTGGAAGCTCAGTCCTCTCAAGTGACTCACATCGCTGCGTGAAACCATAAAATATATTTTCGTTTTGAATTTTTGATTGATTGAACTTCCCTGTGTTCCTTCTACTGATTATTAAATAGAGGTGATCAAAGGTCTTCTTCCTACCCTTCTTGTGTTCTGCACCCCTATAGAGATCATCCACAATGGTTTCCAAGTTTTGAATTTTGTTTCATGCACAAAGCCTCTGTAGCAATAGTCGGCCACATTATATCTGTATCTCTTCTGCTTGGCCCTTCTGAAATGTTGATTCTGATGCTAGGGCATGCCAAGTTTAAATGTACAATCTCTTATATGGCTATTATGTACAAGTACAACACTTGTAGCATCCCAGAGGCAATGTAAAGCATTAAAAACCACACAAAGAATTCCATTCATTATTCAATCAGTATATTAGCTGCTTCTATTAATGAAATCTAGATGAGCATCTTGAAGAAAGTTCTTGATTTGTTAATGTCATCCGAGTCACGTGAGTGGTCGCACTTCTTATGTCTAACCTTTACTTTTTACTTTAGATGGCATTCAAATTCTTCAATGATCTTCTAAATGGATATATACATACATAGATATACTGCTGATTGGCAAAATAACTAGCACTTCTTTTGTTCTCCTCAGGGCTACGTTGTCGTGGAGACAAACTTTAGGTTATATGCATATTCAACATCCAAGTTACACTGTGAGATTTTACGCCTGTTTGCAAGGTAAATAGCTTGCTCATAATCTTCTTATGGTTTGTGGAAAATCCTTTCTTGCATCAGGGATATATGATTATGCTAATATCTCTTTGACTTCTTTACATTAATGTTTGAATTATTTTTTTGAAACATGTTATTTATTTGTTATACCGGAAAGTGTTCTGTTTTTT
Source organism: Centella asiatica (assembly GCA_014636745.2). Lineage (NCBI taxonomy): Eukaryota > Viridiplantae > Streptophyta > Magnoliopsida > Apiales > Apiaceae > Centella > Centella asiatica. The sequence goes on from CM025780.1 coordinate 57,910,690, forward strand.
GCTGATATTGTGTAATAACCTCTCAAACTTGATAGATTTTGTGCACTCTACTTACCAAAATAACGATTGGGAGGGGTTTTTTACAATGATAACATATTTATTTGTAATCCCCAATATAATATTCTTGTTCTTTTGTTTCTTAAATTCTTTTGGTTTGGTTCAATGTGAGAAACTTGTTATCTTCTATTTATTAATATTGGAGAAACTTGCAGGGTCGAACTCCATTCCCATAAATTTATCCATTCAATATTCTATTTCTTGTTTTCTTTATCCACTTTTTGACACTTCTGAGTCGATGTAGCTAACAACATGAACTAATTGGATTTAGGGGTTATAGGAAGGTAAGATTTATGGTTTTTATTTAGTTCAGTTGAGTAGTAGTAGTAGTAGTAAATAATTGTTGAAAAGTTGTTAATCAAATCACACAGTGGATTGGTTCCGAGTTGAACGTGAATAATAGCTTATGACATTTAGGTCAGTTCATGAGTAATGACATATTTCATTGTTCTATATTATTCTAAAGGTTCTTCACAATATTACGTTATTTTGAAAGTTGTGTTATTTTCCAGTTTATTATATAGTGTTAAAAGTAATGGAAGTTCTCTATAATAGATGCCTAAATATGATTACTTTACCAGTTTAGCGTCAAGCAGTTCACTTACAATTTTGTCATACACCTTAAAGGGGGGGAAACTACTTGTCTAATTGCAGGATTGAATATCAGCTGCCAAACCTCATTGTTGGCGCAATCACTAAAGAAAATCTCTACAAGGCTTTTCAAAATGGCATTACAGCTGACCAGGCATGTTGACTTGTGTTATCTTTTTGACCTTGTTATATAGCCTGTCCAAACTGTTGTATACTAACCGATGAAAGATTATCTGAGCAGTAACTTTAGATATTATGTATGATCTCAAGAATAGTAGTTGGTATAATACTTATCCTTTGCACGTGATTGTGCGAATTTGCTTCACATGTGATCGAGCATATTCTCGTCTGCAATACATGGATTTCCTATTTAGTCTTCTGATGAATTGCCACTTAGCTGATAGGCATTCTTGTTCCATGTGATTAGCGAGTCTAGAACCCCGCATAGGTGGATTAGTCATTTACCATGTTTGAGGCAGTGATGATTTTGGAACTCTACAGTGCTTGAAATGAATTTTTTGTGCAATTTAAATCTTTATTTCATTTAAAAATTGGAATCTTTTCATACACTACATACTTCATAATTTTATATCCTTTATATGTCTGTGCCTTCAATATACAGATGAAGAAACAGTATTGTGACTACTCCCTGTGAAAATGCATAGGCTTTACCTCCTTCACTTTTCAATACACTTCCATTGTCATATTTGGAATCTATGACCCCCATTACTTCTACTGTCAATTTCTCTGTTCCCTTGAAGTGACGAACATACACAGAGGGAGGCAGGGGGGAGGGGATTGAAGCCAATAATTATGGGCAGAAAAAATTATTTATTTTGACTACTTATTCTATATCAAGCATAGTTTATTTTCTGAACATCGGGATTTGCAGATTATTTCTTTTCTTCAACAAAATGCACATCCTCGAGTTGCTGAAAGAGTTCCAGCTGTACCAGAAAATGTCACTGATCAGGTTTATTCTCTTTTTCCTGAGAAAAATATAATAACCATAGTGTTGTTGCTTCTGTATTTTGCTGGCTACATTTTTCAATTGACAGTATGTAACACTTAAATATTTTGTTGTATTTACCTCGTGAGCCAACTGTTACTAATTGCATCGCATAATGTATATTCACCTTATTCAAAAATTAAAGTGAGGAATCATTATGTAATTCTATGTAACTCTTTGAAGTGGCCCATCTTGAGGAGTAATGGAAATAATGAGTGAAAAAACTACAGCAAAAAAATTTCTGATATGCAACTTTCTTCACAGGTAAGGCTGTGGGAATCGGATCTGAATAGGGTTGAAATGACAGCTTCACATCTATACGATGAGTTTCCCTCCAAGGTAAGAACCAAGTCTAAACAGTGCCAGCAATGTTCTTAATGTATATTTACTTTCCCTGACTCTGGATTTCATGTTGTACAGGATGTGTTTGAGGCTGCTTGCGACTTTGCACGAGAATATGGTGGTTTATTGTGGGAAGATTCAAAAAAGATGCGTCTTATTGTGAAGGCTGAAACTTTTGATCACATGAAAGGATTTCTTCGTCGTCAAAAACAGTAGTTTTTTTCTTGCATCTCAACATCCAACTCCTGATGGAAAGCCACTGGTTTTGTACATAAAGAATGGCAACATTATGGAAAAGAGTATTTTATCGAACAAGGCTCTTGAAGTTTAAACTTTTGGTCTAGCTGAAAAGAGCTTTATGTTGCTCAAGCTCTGGGCGGAGAAACTCTAATAAGCAGGTATCAATGATAAAGTACGTAGCTCGGTTGTGCAAAAAGGGGCAAATATGAGGCGACGTTTTTTTTTTTTTGGGTCTTTATTATTATTGTTTTTTTTAATAATTTTAAAGTCCATCTCCGGAAACTGGAAAGTACTATTTGATGGGTATGGTGATGAATGCATTTATGATATGATGTCAACCTTAACGCATTGCCTTTTTTGTATTATCAGCTAGGAGTTTCTTGGTTGAACATATTAATCTTTGGGAAATTCAAGTTGTGTTTAGGTTGGTGGAAATGAAATTTTATGGATATTACACTATTTTACTCTCGCTCATCACCAATTCAACTTATCTATAGATGTAGAAATGGAATATAATTATTTGAACTAAGTCGGTGCAATTATTAAAGTTAATAATTTTCTAGAAAACCTCCATTATTTTGAACAAAACTAACAATTTGGAAAGAACTTTACGTGTAATAATATATGTAGCCATTCAGGGTAGATATAAAAATAAAAATTGGCTTGTGGCATTTTCATAAATAAATAAATAAATGATGTTGCTGCCCAGGCTCGAACTGGGGACCTTTTGTGTGTAAGACAAACGTGATAACCACAGCAACAGCTTTGTATTTTTCCTCCCAATTAATAAGAATGGACACGTACGCATATTTCTCTCACTACATTATGTTTACTTGCTTGATTATTTCTGGATTTTTTTTTTCTCCTTCTGGTTTCCATTTGTAGTATGCAATAATAATCATTGAACGACCTCAAGGCTCAAGGTTAAGATGAAACTACACAATGTGATTTCAATATTATACAAAATCATTACAATTGAATCGAGTAATATATTTGGTACATTGCATATTAATTTGGGAAAAATTAGAAAGTAGATATCTACCTGGGCACCTAGTCAGATTTGTTTTGGTTTTTTGTTGATAGTTTTCTCTTCATTCTACTGAAGGGTCCAACTGTACGATCCATTAAATACATGTATATTACCTGACTCCATGACTTGTATGATTCCAATTTCTCATAGTATTCTGGTGCAATCTCCTTCACCTTGTGAAGCTTGCTGCCCGGAATTCTTGGAAAATCATGGTGCTCGTTATGGTAGCCGACGTTCCATGACATAAAATTCAAAGGACCATAGTAAGAATATGTTTCTTGTTCCCCCTTAAAGACATAATGTTCAGAGATTAAATGACCAGCCATTGGATGCATACCACCCCCGACAAATGTCGACAGAATCATATAAGCAAAAGCCTTCCAACCCCAAAAGTAAACAATGGCAGCATCAAGTGCAAATTGGATGATGAAGTTGATGAACTCCCACAAACCAGGGGGTTTTGGTTTGATGAACAGAGGCCTAAGTGCGTAGAAGAAAAGTTGGCAGATGATCCATATGAATTTTGTGAAAAAATTTGTAACAAGACGGGCTTCAGTGAGGGTTGGGACATCCATATCAATGCCATCAACGCCTTGGAAACGATGGTGTTCAAGATGATATTTTTGGAAGGTGACAGACATTGGTACCCCAATAGGAAGGTTCGCGAAAATACCTAGCCAACGGTTGTAGACTGGAGTGGAGAAGGCAAGGTTATGACTAAGTTCATGTATGGCTAAGAAAAGATTGTGGTTCAAAAAGGAGCCGAAGAAGTAGGCAATTAGGAAAATCTTTAACCAGCCTGCATTGTAGAGGAAGGTAGCAGTCCATAGTTGAAGTACAACTACCAAAGTAATCTACAATACCAAATACCATATATTTAGCTGAGGCTGTTAATTTTACCGAACTTGTTAATACTCTGTCAAACTCCAACTCTAACGAAATACAATTATTTTAAATATACAGGATTAGGATAGGTGATGAGATTCACCCTCTTACCCCATGTAACTCCGTCTCTGACCCGTTTATATATAAAAAATAATTTATAATGATTTTAGAAGATTTTATATGAGAAAAAAATATTTTTAAGAAAAACAATAGAACTAAATAAATAAATTATATTTAAAAATATTACTTAGGGTAACATGGCAAGGGTGAGACGGATTTGGTATAAATATTAACGGGTTTTTAGCGAGTAGGGTTTGGAACGATTTCTCATCCCATACCCCTCTCGTTGTCGTGCCTATATTTAGCTAGATTATCAACCCACAGAAACATGTTTGCAACTAGCTAATTAGGCTACTTTTATATCAGTTAGGTACTCGACCAGTTGCAATAATCACCTATATATCATCAACAAAACTCAGGCAAGAACATAAATAAACCAAATATCTTATATTCTACACAAGACCAGCCAAGATTTCAAATTATCCCCACTTACATTTTATCATGACATAAACCAAGAACAAACTTAAGATTCATAGTGTGTTCAAGCATGTTTCAAACTTATCGACGGAGATATTACATTTTTGTATAGGCTGAATAAATATCTATACTAATTGACGAGATTTGGCGTGCCATTGTAATAATTTAACTTTTGTGACTATACTAGTAAAACACCAATCCTTTAAAAAATCTACGATGCTAAGATCATTGGGCATTTCATTTCAACAAAAATTTTAAGAAAACTGAAATGTTGACCTCAAATTAATTACCCACTTTTTTTTTTTAATCAGCAATAACAAAACTTTATTAGAACATGTGAAAAACTTGCCCAAAAGATTTAGACTACGAAGGTAATAACTACAAAAATGGCTACTGGAAAGACAAAACAACATCAATCGAAAATTACTCTTAAATCCTCAAAAAACTGCACTTTAAAATTTCCTCGGACAAAAAAGACTCAGGCAACTGAAAAGAGCTCAATATAATTGCCCAGTTTATAATCTCTAGTATTGTTAATCTGTAATAATATATTAACAAGATAGAACTCTTGATCAATACATTTATTTAGTACATAGACTATATTTCTATCACAAATATAAACTTCATGCCTCAATATATCTACAATTCTTGCTGATAATTGGTAGCAAACATCTTGGTATGCTAAGGTTTTCACAAAAGTTTTATTTATGTTAGTCCTAAAGATGAATTTATTGTCAAACTGATATATTAGTAGACCTTAATCATTCAATTATCCGTCCCCTAAAACAAATTAATATGCAAAAAGCTCTACACACCAGCATATTTAACATCAAGCTGACCAACCCAGTCAGAAAAGAAAAATAATAAAACCAAACCATCAATGAAAAGATAAAAACACACGCACCAAAAAACACAAATACACAGTGCTGCTAGAAAAAAAAAATTATTTCAAAGTTTCAATATGCATACCAATTGAAATCCAATATTACTATGACATGTAAACATTTTCAATCTTTTGCAAAATACAAAAAATATTAGAAAATACCTTATGAAAAGACCAAGCATCAGGGCCAAACAACTCTTTAATTTGAGGATATTGAGAGAGAATTTGACTTCTACGAGAAGCATGGGGCTCATCTGTATACGACCAGAAAAACTCACTCGCCATCGCTCCCATTTCTCTCTCTCCTCCTCTGCCTCTTTCCTCTACCTACAAATCCGTCCCCCTCTCTCTCTCTACAATCTAAATCTTCCACTTCTCTTAAAATTTGAATTACATTATTGCGTTCATCTTTGATTCAATTATCTATGAAAATCTATTATTAGCAAAATATGACTTATTGTTATGCTAATTTTGGAATATATAGACAGAAATTCATGTTTAATTGAACGCTATTGTTTCTAACCAAAAGGAATTCGAGTGTTTTAACTTCTTTTTTCCCGACATGGTCGAGAATTAGTAAGAATACAGATAGAGGGAAAACGAATTTTTGAAATGAAAATTGAGTTAAAGGAAAATTGTTTAATCTATTTTTAGATGTTTGATTGTTTAGAAAAATTGAGTAAAAGAAAATAAAAATAATTGTCAGTCAAAAAAAATTTATATGAAAAGTGAGGAAAATAATTTTTTATTTTAAAATGGGGAATACATTTTCCAAAGAAAAACAAAGAGAAAGAACTTGAACGAATAACGAGATTGAGACAGAAAATTTAGTGAACTTCACGACTTTTAAAAATTTTGTTTTAAATATTCATAATTCTAGAAATATACCCAAAAATATTTAAAAATTATCATAATTCATAATTTTTCAAGATTTATAAATGGATACCCATATTACTACAATTTATTTTTTTTGAACTTTTTAAAAAATTATTCTTTTTACCTCTTAAAATACAACTTATATATTTTCAATAATTTTTAACATAACAATTAAATACAAAAAATAGGTCATTTTCTCATAAAATGATCTTAGAGAAAGCATTTTCCATAAAAGGTTTTCCAGATTCTACTTGCATCAAACGAAGCTTTAAATTTTCAAAATTTCACCTGAAAAATAATTGTATGAATAAAATTACTATATACAAATGTGAAAATATGTATAGTTACATGTGAATCAGATTGTATCCATGAACAATTTTATAAAGATTAAAACTAAGAAAAAATATTGGAACAATTTTTTATACACAATCCACTTCACAAGAGAAACTCACAAAATTGCATAAAAATAAAAAATAAAAAAATTGATTAACCCCGCTGATTAAAAAAAAAAAGAGTGCTAAATTATTCACATATCAAATTTTCATTAATAGTTTTTGTGAGAGTTTTAAAAATATCCAAAATGTTGATACCGGTAAATATTACTTCGTACAAATTATACATAACTAGGAAACTTCCCTATCTCAAATCAAATATTACCGTTTTTAAATTATAGATAAGTTTTAACTTTTTAAGTTAAACGACAATAAATTAAATTTTAAATTTCTATCAGTTAAGTTGATTATAATTGATACAATTATTATATTTTTAAAATTTATAACAAAAATCTTTTATCGCAATGTAATTTATATCTAAAACTTTTATAAATTACATAAATTTTAAAGTTTAACATATCGTCGTTTGACCAAAAAAGTCAAAACATATATCTAATTTTAAAACGGAGGGAGTAAAAAGTTAAATTGTAAAATTTGTTATATTAAATTTTGACATGAATTTGAATTTTAAATAAAGTAAATTGATTTTCCACGGTCAAGATGACCTAAATAAGGAAAATTCAGCCCGAAGTCAGAATTCGAGACATAAACAAAACTCCACATGGAAGCCCATAAGTATTCTCACCCGTTCTAACATAACATGGAGCTCTTTTTATTTTTAGTTACGGTGGTGCATACAGAGCCATTGAGTCTCCTTGAAATTGTCATCTAGGGCACAAAATCGTTACGAATTTTTTATTTTTTTGGAGTTTTTTCTTCAATTGGTTTGTGCAATACTGTGGTTTGGGCTTCAATTTTCCGCTGCCATGTCGCGTCACGACAGTCGATACAATGGAGATGGTGAAGGGGATCAAGATGGATCGTCTCCATACGATGTCTTCGAAGATCGAAGCTCGCATGATCAAAAGGTAAATTTTGAAGCGCAATTCGCATTATATATCTATACGTAAACGTAAATTTGTAGCAAATTTTCAATTGATTATTGCATTTTAGTCGGCCATTGATTTGATTTAGTAAGCTTATACATAGTGATAATTACCTCATTACTGTTAATTTAATAGTATAGAATTAGACTGTGAGCTGAAAGCTAGTTTCAATGTTTTCAAGGTATCAACTTTTGCTACTGCTCACTCTCTCCGTACCAGAATTAGCGATAAATTTTAATTTAATCCATTTGTGAAATCCCAGAATCCAATTTATGTCATGTATTAAGATTCTATAATTACAATGATTGAATTCGACAGTACTGTTATTAGTAGTTTGTAGTGCTAAGTTGGTCATAATCAAAACTAAAACATTCAAAGGAGTTTCAAATCCATTACTAAAATAAAAAAGGAGTTTCCGACCATTGGATTTTATGGCCAATCTAGGTACAAAGCCAAATGTATATCTACTTTGGGAACAGAAGAGTACTTAAAAAGGAAATATTTATGGTCTTGAATTTTTGTAGTGCTACATACATATATATACGATAAGGGAAAAGTATAACTATGGCATACCACAGTATTAGCTACGACAAACACTTGATAAATGGCAAAAGTACAAAGATATTTAGTTGTGTGAATTGGAAGTGCTTTGTGCAAAACAAAAAGTTAAAACAAAAAAAAGAATAATGATTATAAGATTTAGCAAAAGTAAAAATGCATATAGTTGGATACAACCCGAGTGAGAACAACAAAAATGGATGGTATTCACGTTTTCTAAATACATATTATCAACATATCTATGCTGTGTTCTGATTATAACATATACTTTCCTCTTGTTCTGTTCGTATGGCATTTTCCTGGTAATCTTTCCTATTTGCTTGTAATAAGTTTAATTCTTTCTCTGACCTTATAATGCTATGTAGAGTTTAATTATGGATTCAACTTAAACGACAGATATCAATTTTTTTTTCCTGCAGCAAAGATCACATGAATCAGACCGTGAACGGTTGAGGACTAGAGAAAGGGATCAGGATAGGGATATGGAACGGGACCGCCATCACAGGGATTTCCAGGATCGGAGTGGGAGGGATAGAAGAGGGAGAGGCAGAAACGACGATAGTGGTCGTCCTAGGAATCATGATTATGGCAGGTTGTGATGGGGATATTATTGCTCACTCTTTCTTTGTTTTGTTGCTGCTTTGAAGGACATGCCTCACATTATGTCCTTCACTGTTTCTTTGTTTTGTTGTTGGTCAAATTAGATTAGTTAGTAGTACTCTACTATATTCTCTTCAATGAGAGAAAATACAAACTATATGATGGAACTGATGTACAGACTACAGAATAGTTCATCTCTAGCCGGTGATGTTCATATTCAATTTGTGATACTTGCTTAATCCAAAAAGATAAATTAAAAGCCTTATAGTACAATTCCCTTAGCGTATTGTTTTGGATATTTCGTTTAAAGGTTCAATTTGCAGGCGCCATGATTATGATCGAGATAGAGAGAGGCATCATAGACACAGATCACGTTCCCCATCGGTGGAGAGGTCTAGTGAAAAATCTAGATCTCGCTCAAAAAGGTCTTAGCTTGCTTTCTTGAGCATATGTTTTTCTTTATTGATGATATCTTTTTGGGCTTATAGATCTCAGTTCCTAGAAGTACATGTTAATCAGATAGAAAAATCTCTGTAGTTAGTGATTATATCTTTTTATATTTCTCATTTTCTTGTCCTTCCGACCATCGAAATATTTTCCATTACAATCATATCTGTTCATAAGTCATAACTTTTACTGATTCAAGCTGTTTCTCCCTTTCACTCTATTGATTCTTGAATATGAGAGTAGTAGTTTCTTCATAGGTTTATTTGACCTTTGTTGTCATAATATATGTAGAAATATGTAAGGTTTTGCTAAAATTTCCTTCTTGTACTGCCTATGGTTCCTTCTGTTATCTTGTAAAAGCCATACCTTGTCGTAATCTTATATAAACTTGTCTTGTTGGATACCACAACACACAATATGTCATAAGTTTGTGAAAATTATTATCTACAGCAAGCGAAGAAGTGGTTTTGACATGGCACCACCAGTTGCCAACCCTTTGCCTGGCTCAGCAGGTCAGCATCTTGCCTCTTTGATACATGTATATTTTGTAACATGTTCATTACGAAGTTGGGAAGATTATTTTGTTACAAATATCTAGTTTATTTAGTCCCAGTAATATCTATTATGTTCTGGTTCTTTATTGCACATTGTACTTGGTTTTTTTTTCTCATACAACTTCTTATTACCAAAACTGAGAACAATTGTTGTGTTGTTGGCTGTTGTGTGTGGTTGTTTGTTTGTGTTTTTGTTTATCGTTTGGGTAAAGAAGTCAGTGTTGGGCTACATGTCCCACCGTGCTAGCCTTCGGAGTTACTACTGTAGATTTTATGTCAACGAGGGACAAATGCACAGATTAGCTGGATGTTGTTCGCCTTCAGCCGGCAACCATTGTTATATGGTAGACTTGCAAATGTTAACCCAGCACCTGAAGTGGAAATTATTTCGTATTTTAGTATCTGAATGATAAAAAGTTCTAGGTATGAAATAGGTTTTACTTCTTTAATTTAGTTAATTTTAATCTATTATTACATTTTAGATATAATCATTTTTTTTCTTTAGCTTTTAATTGTGTTTCATTATTGTATAGTTGTAACACATTTATGATGTTTTGGTTGCTCAATGCTTCGTCAGTATTCACTATCTCTATATTTTGACAATGCAGGTCAACTGCCAGATGTTCCTCAAACAATGCCTGGAATGTTCCAGAATATATTTCCATTTGGAGCTCCGCAGGTGTTTGTCTTAATAATCATAAATTTTTTCCAAAAAAATTTTATTCTGTATTTAACAATTAATTTTCCTGTAAAATCATCCCCTTTTGTTGTTTCTCTCGATTTTATTTATTTATTTGGTTTTGGGGTTAATTTTTTTGTTTTGGGCTAAATTTAAATGCTCCTCTTTATAACTTGAATATATTCCACTGGTTATTCAGTTGGGAGCTCTTCCCATGATGCCTGCACAAGCCATGACTCAGCAGGTAACTTATACATGCTTCAGATTATAATTTTTTTTTTTACGTCCTGACCTAGTTAAGTTTCTTAATGTTCAAATAACAAGTTCTCTGCTTTCTTTTACTATAGGCTACAAGGCATGCGCGCCGAGTTTATGTTGGTGGTCTTCCTCCATTGGCTAATGAGCAGGTTGTAATTAGCTCTCTCTCTCTCTCTTGAAAACACACAGACACACAATTCACACACATACACGTGGAGAGATAGCCTTAAGAGGGGGCAAGGAGCAGATCTTAATGCCATTGGTTTCTCTTGTTTGTGTTCATATTCTTATGTAATGTTCTTTTTAATACATTTCCTTAACAGATTTTTTTAAAGTTTTTAATTATCTTCTGACTTTCTCTTGTAATATTAAAGGTCGAGCCCTTTTGGTCTGAAATAAAGGCATTTTTAATAATAATGTTGATAATTTAATTTTTCTATTTGTTGTATGCTAGCACTTCCCGATGCTTTATATCCTCATATAGTTTTTGCCTGTGTATATCTGAAGCAGACAATAGCAACATTTTTTAGCCATATAATGACAGCTATTGGAGGAAACTCTGCAGGCCCAGGCAAGTTTAATTTAATACCTTCTGAAGTTTTCCTAACTAGATGTTCCTTTATCATCCTCTTCTCAGGCGGATACTCTCACTACCCTGGCCTGATATTTCATTTTTTATTGCAGGTGATGCCGTTGTCAATGTGTACATTAATCATGAAAAGAAATTTGCATTTGTGGAGATGAGAACTGTTGAAGAAGCAAGTAATGCAATGGCATTAGATGGAATTATATTTGAGGCATGCTAATTTTTTACTCTCCCACTTGCTCTAGTTTTTTCAATTTAATAGATAAGCTACCAACCCTATGAAAGTGTTCCAGAAAAACGAGAGAGAACCAGAATACGTTAACCAAACCCAAGCACTTTGATTGGGGGATGCAAATATAAATATGTAGTTCAGTAGGTCAACAAAAGTTACTTTTGCTTTAGATACAGTCATTCAGAATTGGAGACTAAGAAGCATGGAAATAAACATGGAAGACAAATATGACAGAATTTGAGTTGCGGAGTTTTTAATGAAAAATGATGCAACTCCTTGGACCCATATTGATGTATATGTTATGTAGTTATTTATAATCAATAGAAAATTTCTTATGTAGCAGCTTGGTTCTTTCTTTGTAATGTTATACTGGTCGAGTTACGAGGGTTACTTGTAGATGTAGCTATATTGTAGGATATTGAGATAACCTTGACTGCAATACAAACATAATTGTTAAGAGTGTGATCGTATGAAGGTTTTTGGCTCTCTGTAGTAAGAAAAAGTGGTAGACAAGAGGAATTCTTTCAATGCATGTGCTTCTTAGAATGGAAGAACCTGATAATTTTGTTCTACACAAGTTAGAATCTCCATTATATCTAATTTTCACAACAATGAGAAAGAAAATTATTGGAAAGAAACGAGCACTAAAGAATTAACTGAGTTAGAAGTGTTCTTTACCAATATCAAAAAGAACTTTATGCTTTCATGATTGGCTATACCTTCTGATTTGAATATGGAAGTCGACTACTAATAATTATTAGTATCTGATAGTATTATATGATAACCAAAATAATGCTTCATAATTCATTACTGTAGGGGATACTCAATTTTGAGGGCTGCACCTACTAGGCTATCCACTGCGACTGTTGTCATTCAGAACCTAATACGAGAGTGTTGAAACGTTCACATTATTTAGCTCACAACTTTGTTTTGAACATCTAGCTAATGTGCTATTCTGTAGAATTTTTATAGGTATGAATTGCACTTGCAGTTATGATTCCTCATCTTACATGCTTTGTCCTTTGATCTTATTAGGGGGTTTCTGTACGTGTTCGAAGGCCTACAGACTACAATCCTTCCTTAGCTGCCGCACTTGGTCCAAGTCAACCAAATCCTCACCTTAATTTGGCTGCTGCAGGGCTTACATCAGGGTAAGTGCGCTGATGTGAATTGTTCCTTCACTAATGCTCTTTATCGACTAAATAAGAAAATAATTAAGAATAATTAAATTTGTCTACTTGCGTGTGGGAGAATTTAGAAAATGGTATAGATAATGTAAAAGAAAAACAATGATTAATAACTTGTTATGTAATTGGTATTCGGCTCCTGTATCTGTTCTATATTAAACATTTTTTTTTCCAAATTTTCATCTGAGAAAATTCATATCAAGTCTCTCATTATTTTATTCTGGCAGGCATGTCCCTCGTTTTGATTTGGATGATTTGATTGGTTTATGTGTACTCACACACACCCACACACAAAATATCTTATTTTCTGGTGCTCATCTATGGGCCTGTCTCTATTAGGTTCATATTCTTGTGCATTTGGATTATCCAGTTCCTTGCAATAATCTGATGATTTTGGATCTTGAAGAAACAATTATTGTCTGGATTGACTAAAATCCTCTAGAAGATGAAATTTAAACTGAAAATATTTTTGACTTCGTTTATTCGAGAAGACTTTTATCTTGTAAATATTGATGAAGTAATTTGGGAAACAGCTAACCTTCTCCTTGTGATATAGCCAAATTTTTTTTATAAATATTTTTAAATCTGAAAATGCTAAAATCTTATTCTAATAAACTATAAACGAATAAAAGTAAGCTGATGCAAACCAAAAGATTGTGCAAAGGAGGACTTTTATTTATTGTTGCTTATTTTAATTGCATTAGTTAGTCAAGTTTGTAGCTATCAAAGTAAGTATAAACTTCAACAATTTCATAGTAAGTTGCCAATTTGTTTGTTGAACTGATGTCATCTAATTGATAGTGGAATTGGTGGAGCTGAAGGACCTGATCGTATTTTTGTTGGAGGGTTGCCATACTACTTTACTGAAGTGCAGATCAGAGAATTGCTAGAGTCCTTCGGGTATGGGCTTAATTTGGTAACTTGATCACTTTTTCAATCATAAACAATGCACACTTTCTGGACCATGAAGATATTTGTTACCCTATCAAGGGTAATCCGGGTATGTGCTAACTATAATTGTGGATGCCAACAATCCAAAACTTGTGCAGACCGTTGCGTGGCTTTGATCTTGTTAAGGATAGAGACACCGGAAACTCTAAAGGATATGGTTTCTGCGTCTATGAGGTGAATAATGCTGATATGATGAGACTTTCGCTTATTCATGCTGTACAAACTTAAGTTGTAGCTGTCAATTGTCTTTTCTACTCCTTGTGTTGCAATAATATTTTATTAGCTTATTACTTGAACAATGTTATATACAATATGAAACTTTTTTGTTGGGGAAACAGTTTCGGTAAATCTGTTACTTTACATGATGTTCCTTTGGAACTCAAGTACACTCCTGTTGTCGATTTAGTTTCTTTATAATTTTAAAGGAGCTATCTGTTCAGATGCTTAAGCTAATGTTTGCCTTACCAGGATCAAGCAGCAACAGATGTTGCATGTGCTGCTTTAAATGGCTTGAAAATGGGTGATAAAACACTTACTGTTCGGCGTGCAACCATCAGGTTGGTGGAAAATTAAAGTATATATTTTTACAGGGAAATCAACTGTAGTACTGAAGTCTAGCAGTTTAGTCCTATCTAATTGTTTCATGTTACATTACAAGCTTTAATTACAACTAGGAAGAGGTCTTCCTGGTACTGTTACCTTTAGAATTAGATGTATCGGTAGGGCAATCAACATTGAAGGTGCTGATCCTGTCAATGTACCTGCTAAATGAGTACTTATTCTCAGAATCATTTAAAGGAAATTTGCCAAGTATAATTTCAAGTAACATGCGTGTGTTTTTTAAAATTATTATCATCTCTTAAAATCATTTAAAAGAAATTTGCCAAGTATAATTTCAAGTAATGTGTGTTTTTTAAAATTATTATCATCTGGTTTCTTTAGGTTTTATTTCTCTCTCTCTCTCTCTCTCTCTCTCTCTCTCACTCTCACACACTCACACACTCACACACACACTGTGTTTCTCTTCCTTTTTTGTTGTGTATTTGGTTTGTTAATTTCCTTCCCCACCCCCCTTTCTTACTTGTTTGAGTTTTGTGCTTCTCAGAGATAATTTGCAATGTCTTGTACTTAACAAAATATTTGTGTGATCTTCTAGTTAGATTGATTTTAAATCATGAAATAGCCACGAATAGCATAATTAGAATGTTCTGTTTTCATGGCCCAATATAAATTGATGTGGTTGGATTCATTTGAACTATGCTGTGCTTTGGAAATAGTTTCTCATTGCTTATATTCTGATATTTACGTATATGATATTTAATAGTACTTGCTTCCATTGAGTATATATCTTAAATTGGCCTTAGATCACATAACTATGTCTCTAAATGGTATTTTACAGCAATGGGCAGGTGAAGTCAGAACAAGAAAACATATTAGCTCAGGCACAACAGCATATTGCTATTCAGGTAAAAGCTGCTTGTTGCATTTTGGTTAAATTAATGAAATGGGGTAAATGGAATATTATTTTAGCATTCCAGCTGCATACATATTGCTAAGAAGTGAAACCTTCATGTTGCATTCTAATGGAATGAATGACATGGAGAAATTGAATTTATGTTGGGATGGAATTTAATATTCGTTTAGCTTTTCAGCTACATCTTTAGTCGTTCGTAAATGAATCCCTAGTGGAACTATCCAAAGTGATCCAAATAACGCTAGCCAAAATAATTCATCCAACAAAAAAATTATTTATGATATGCTATTATTATGGTTATGATAATGTCATATATCGTGATTGATATATAAGCAACAAGTTTCTTCTTTCTACATTCCAGCCAACTCTGATGTGCTCCATACCCTAAAATTGAAATGACCCATTAGTTTTTGCTATTCATATTTGTTGTTTCACACTCATCTACAGTTTAGTTTATTCAAATTATTTTGTAGAAAATGGCCCTGCAAGTTGGTGGTGTCAATCTTCCCGGAGTAGGTATAGGAGCAGTGGGAGCTACAGTGACTCCAACTAAAATCTTATGCTTAACTGAGGTACTTAATTTAATCATCAAACTTCCGTTGATAAAGAGGGAACCAGTAAAAGAAGTCACCACCGATTTTATACCTTCTGCGCTAATATTTTGTTGGTCAATATCAAATAACTTACCTTGTGACTTTGGGTAACATAAAGGTGATTACGGCTGATGAACTGATGGATGATGGGGAATATGAAGAAATACTAGAAGACATGAGGGATGAAGGAGGGAAGTTTGGTATGCACAATGCTCTTATAATGCCCAGTTCCCCACCTTCCCCCCTCTTTTCTGTTAATCTCTATCTCCTTATACCTCTATTTGCAGAATGTGTTGTGAAAATGGATCTCTTAAAAGTTTTTACTTATGCATCAAAAATTGGAAAATGAATGAACCAAGAATCAAGCAAAGTAATATTGGCAGAGGACCGCATACTTGTATTATCATTTTGAGGCTGGAAACCATCAGGTGTTTTGGTTCTTAATAGAGTAGCCTCATAATCATTTCATCAGTGTCATTTCTTGTTTTACAAAAAACTTATTCATACACTATCTTTGTTTTCTCTGCCCATACGTTTCTTCATTTCCATCTTTTGCTTTTGTGTTGTAAGCTTGTAGGGACCTAGGCAACTAATGGAGCTTTTGATATATTCATGTAATTTATGTCGCGTGCACTCAAATAGCTTAGAGTAGACAAGACATGTTGCTCCTGTACTTGTGTCTAACTAAATTGTGCTTCACATGTACAATTTGTGTAAAAGTTAAAAATGTCCTTGAATATTGTAGGAGATTTGGTTAGTGTTGTGATTCCACGACCAAGCCCAAATGGAGAACAAACTGAAGGTCTTGGGAAGGTACATCAGCTTATTAATTTTTTCCCTTTTTTCCAGCTTATTATAATCAGATTTTTCACAATTGTGCATAACTGTTAATTTCTTCTTACCCTTTTCCCCCTAAATAATGTGAAAACTGGAAATATTATTTGGTGACCTTCCAGTGAAGAGGTTCATGTAATTAATTGGTCAGCAAAACCAATTTTCAGTGTATATTTGGCCTCCAACAAGAGAATGTGGAGTTTTCTTGGTATAATAGTAGTTGGCTTCCATTGCCTTTGAGAATTAATTATATTTGAGGATTGAAATATATATACTGTTATATATTGAAAACAAGGTGAAGATAAAAGCTCTTTTATGTAAGAGGTTTCAAGCCAATGGGTAGAATAGTAGTGTCGAATGTCCAAAATGATCATCATTTGTTATGGACCATATCCTACATTTTGAAATGTTTATATATGTTACCAAGTTATCACGTTCTAATCGCAGGTTTTCATGGAGTATTCTGATACTACTGGTTGTTCAAATGCAAGAGATGCACTTAGTGGCCGGAAATTCGGAGGCAACAGTGTGATTGCCGTCTACTATCCAGAAGACAAGTTCTATGATAGAGACTATGGGGCTTAACCTAAGACTTCCACTAGTAGTATCTTTCGATATATAGTCACTTTCCGATGTATAGCAATGGAACATTAGAAATTGGCAAGTTCAATATATTGACGTATCTCGTCTGACCAGGAAGTAAGCTTTGTGTAACGTGATTTCACGTTTGTAATTTATAGGAACAAGACTTTAGATCTGTTCAACCACGGTTTTTCAGGATTGTATCATTATTTAAATAATTATGAATCTACATTATTATAAATGCCTCCTGCGAAATGCTGTTTCTAAAGCATGGTTTGGGGTTTCATAACTTGGGATTTATATTGAATTCACTGAAGCTGGGGTTTTAAATTTGTCATAATTTCATTCGTTTTCCTTAAGATTATTATTATTATTATTATTATTTTGTCATTTCCCCTTCTACTTTTTGTTTTTGTACAATATTATCAAAATCTAAGACTCTAAAATATATATTATCAAAATTTAAAATTTTGAATGAATTAGGCTTTAAAGTACATTACAATAGCCTGATTAGCAATCAACCCCTGTTGGTATATTAAAAGCATGACTAGCAAGTAGCTTGTAAGAATGACATGAAAATAAAATACTTGGTACCTTTTAAACCTTTATCCAGATTAACTTTTTAGGATGCACAGGAAAACGGAATAAACTCCGCTTAATACTGTTTTCTATTCTGATCTCAACTATTGATCAACTTTAATTAAATTTATAATTCAAAGAAATAAATGAAAGTAAGGATTAATCGATGGCTGAGATCATGAATATAGAGGGTATAGATGAAAAGAGCGTGAAGGAGAAATTAGTCCAGGAAAACTAACTTCTAACAATTCGATAAAATTGAATACGTCCAAAAAAAAAAATATATTATCTATTTGTACTCGAACTCAAGAGAGTAAGCTTAAAAAGAAAACTGAGAGAAAGAGAAAAGATTTATATACGTCATAATCATGAAATCGCGACATATTGGATTGATTGGAGTGATCCAAAATAAAGATTTGTTTGGATTTATTATTCATTTATTTATTTTCTGATTTGGTTACAAGCACCTTTATTTTTATTATAACCTTATATACAACAATATTCCAAGTTTTGAAATTGAAATTGAAAAACTATTTTGAAATAAGAACTACATTTCTCTCAATTTATTATCATCTAAAAACTTGAAAACAAGTTATCACCATGAATAAAACTCCATAATGCTTTAATATATATGAATCTCTCTCTCTCTCCCCCCTCTACTTCTCTCTCTCCACAGACCCTGCCCCTTCTCCCAACTGTAAACTGCTAACCTTCTTCCTCCAAACATTAATATATATATATATATATATAAACATGCAAAATCTTCAATTGCAAAGGAAGGTGGGGGATGGACAAGACTTTGTGTTTGGGAATGAGTAAGACGTACATGTCATCATTTGACTACTAGTAAAATGAAGAGGAGAAATTGAGTACTCTTCTTATTGTCTTTTTTTGATATCAAGAGAAGTGATTTTAAAAAAAAACCTCCGTACGTCATCTGCATTGGCCAAGTAAAAGCCGGCTAAACTTAATACTATCATCTGTCATCGCGTCAACCAATTTTTTACACCTCCATTTGTTTGTCTCTCCTTGCCACGCGTACGTGCATGTGTATATATACACACATACATATATAGATAGGACTCGATATTCTGTTAAATTATACTATATAGCTACCACTAAATTCATATATCAAAATTACCCTCGATCAATTCTGTTTGCTAGGCTCTCTGCACTTTGATATATACCCTTCATCCAGGTATTTTCTTCTCATCTCTCCTGCAAATAAATTAATATATATATATATATATATATATATATACACACACGATAAAACTATAAAGTTAATTCATGCAAGGTAGAAAGTATACGAGAAAAACGATATGTTGATAAAGCAGGGGATTGGGATGTGGAAGCTGAAGATTGCAGAAGGTGGTGGTCCAGATGGAGATTTGCTCACTTCTACTAATAATTTTATTGGAAGACAACATTGGGAATTTGATGCAGAAGCTGGCACTCCTGAAGAAATAGCTCATATTCAAACACTTCGTCAAAACTTCAAAACAAATAGGTTCCAAATCAAGCAAAGTGCTGATCTCTTGATGCGCCTGCAGGTAATTCATTTTACATTTTTTCTTTTCTTTTTTTGGAAAAAGATGCTTTAGTATATATCGGGAGGGATGAAAAATTCTACTTTATTCACATAGATGTTTTACACTTTCACATCAATACTTTCGATAACAATTTTAGTATTTATGTAATAATTTTATAACTTCTAATAGTATTTTTAGTATTAAAGTGGAATTAATAAAAATTTTGTTTATTAAATTGTTATTTTGTATATCAATACATACTAAAATGTCATTAACATTTTTTTTGAAATCCATTTATCTAGTTATTAATTTCATTTCTCATTTCTAATAAAAAATTATTACTATGAGAAATATATCATTTGTCCCAAATAACCAATAATAAAGTCAGAATGAGTTTATTGTTTTTCATGTTGATATTTTACTTTAAAAAAAAATTTAAAAATCATTTGGATTTTAGATTGTAAAATTTTATAAACTTATGTTATATTTCCTCGTACTCGTTTGAGGAAATCAAAATCAAATCTAGCAATACATTATATGAATACTACGTTATCTCTTTACATTTCTACGTCATCTCAATTTTATCCCAAGAATCATCATAAATGATATAAAATAACTTTTTATATGGATTATACTTTCTTACTTTAGTCATGTTATACTATTATTAGTAATTTTCAAAATAAAGTTGTGATATTATAGGAATACCAAGATTTACTCGTTGGTTATATAATTGTTGGTGGTGCTGCAAATGATACAGCTAACTAAAGAGAACAAATGTGGGTTCAATCCGCCTGCAATTAAGTTGAAAGATGAAGAAGATATAAGCGAGGAAGCAGTAACAACTACATTGAGAAGAGCCATCAACTTCTACTCAACTATTCAAGCCCATGATGGTCATTGGCCTATGGAATCTGCTGGCCCACTCTTTTTTCTACCACCATTGGTGAGCAATTATTTTTGCAAATAATTTTGGTCTTTTTTTTTTTGTGTGTGTGGTTATAATCGGTTCATAATTGACCTATTTTTTGTATATTTTATCATTGTGTTTTGTATTCTTTTTATTTCGAGATACTAATAAAAAACAAAATTAATATTATTAGTTAATACTATTATAATAAATTTTATAAACATATTTGATTGGCACTTTAAATTCTATTACAATTAAAAGTACTTGATATAATATATTATAGAGTAAATAATTTATGAGCCTAATCTATTCCCCTTGCATCAAAAAATTACCAGCAGTGTGATTTTCTGAAAAATATTATTATACACTTTGAGTATATTTGAATTATTTCCGTACAATTTATGTTATCATTTTATTATGTTACTATGCACGTTGTAATTTTGTTGAATAAATAATATGTAACATGATAACATAAATTTAATGGGAATGGTTCAAAATTAGTTATACTATACGAGAATATTTTCTACCAAATTATACCGACCGGAAAGAAGCCCTTTTTACATTTATTTGAAAAATAAAGTTACAAACAAATAAAACGAATACCTAGTAACTGACATAAATTCTATTATAATGAATGGTATTGGAGGACAATATTTTATAAATCGGACCGACTTGGACCGGTAAATTGAGAATCTGCTAAAAAAATGAATCAATTTTGCCTTATTTTTTTTTGGCAGTCAAACATATTTTGAATCGTTTGATAATTGATTCCGCCGTTAATTCAACAAGTAAAATTAACCTAATGAATTGGTATCATAATATTTTATTTAGTTTTTTAGTAAATTCTGATAAAATTATATTAAATTATTATCTATATACTATTACAAATGTTTAGCATAATTATATCTTATTCTATTAAAAACATTAAATTAATAATTATTATTGATATATTTATTATATAATTATGTTATAACGATTCAAAAACATTTTTATTAACTTTTTCGATTTGTTGAACCAATAATTCATCGGTCCACTAACTTTATCAATCCATTAATTTTTTCGTTCGATGAACAATCCAATTTTAAAAATATTGTCGAAGGATTTTGTGATTTTCTAATAAATATTCCAAAAAAAAAGAACTATACGGAGTATAAAATAACAAACAAATAAATCGCCATCTTCGTCCCTCCCCTTCATTCCTTCTTCAGTCCGTCTCTCTTTCTCTCTCTCTCATTTTTGCAACACAATCAGCATTGCAAGAATCAAGCAACCATAGGGAGATTGTGAAGGCGAGATGAACGAAGAGTTGGGGGTTTTGGGGTTTGGACATAGAGTTGATGAAAATTGAACAAAGGAGAAATGTTTTTTTTTCTTTTTTTTTTTTTCTCTCTCTCTCTCGAGATATACCACAAGAAACAAAAAAGTTTAAGCGGCGGATGCCAGAGATGGAGTTCCACCAGTTTCTGATTGTGCCTAGTCCGTCATTCTATGGTGCATATTGTAGTTTACTTTCAGTTCCAAAAACTTGAGGATTTTGTCGTTTTTCTGTTATCATCATACATTTACATTATATGCATTTATTAATTAATCAGGATTATGCAGGTGATTGCTTTGTATGTTACTGGAATGGTTAACACTATTTTGTCACCAGAACACCAAAAGGAGATTAAACGTTACATCTACAATCATCAGGTAATTTGTTTTTTGTTTTTTTTTTTTTACTGCTTAGATACCGGTGTACCCACTCACACACTCGTTAGTGACTACAACTCCCCACTTTTCTCCCCTTCTTTTAAAAGGTAGTCGACAAACGACCAGTTTAAAATTGAATTAACTACATTATGATCCGTTTGTTTCTGACTTAAACTCTAGATATTGACATTATTAATAGTGATTAAAGGAAATGAGCTACTATAATTCATGTTTATTTGCGAGTTAGACTAATCAAAATTACGTTCTTTTGATTAAAATTTTTAAAAATAGAATAAAATACAATCAAAACAACGTCGTTTTGGTTGGTCTAGCTCACAAATAAGCATTAACTATAACTCAGTTATCTTATTCCCTTATTAATATATGCTATTAATTTCAATAAAACCCTAAACAAACGACACTAATATAAAGAATTGTTCTCAATTCTTAAATATTGTGATTATTTATTTATTCTTTTGGGGGAACAGAATGAAGATGGAGGTTGGGGTTTACATATAGAGGGTCACAGCACCATGTTTGGCTCAACATTTAGCTACATTGCCTTGAGGCTGCTGGGAGAAGGACTTGATGATGGTGAGAACGGTGCTGTCGAAAAAGGAAGAAAATGGATCCTTGACCATGGTGGTGCTGTTGGGATCCCATCTTGGGGAAAATTTTGGATCTCTGTAAGCTCTCTCTATTCCCAGTATTATTCTATTTTCAACTAAATTTTGCTGCTGCAGTATACAATTCATTTGCTGGTCCATTCATTTTTAAATGAACAGATATCTTTTTTACTGTTTTTCTGATATCCCAAGAGGTTGAAGAACAGAATTATAGAATTTATGTTTCCTTGTGTAGGTACTTGGAGTGTACGCATGGGAAGGTTGCAACCCAATGCCCCCAGAGTTCTGGCTTCTTCCAAAATTCTGTCCTGTTCATCCAGGTACCAGTGATAAATTTTAATTTGAATGTATCATACTGTGTTACGTCAGTAACAATCTCTCTGGGTTGTCATCTGTCCTTAGTATTTTAGTTTTAAATTAATAATATACTCGAGAAAGAGTAGATAAAATAATATGAGAGGATGTTTGTCTTGCCATTTCGTGCAGTAAAATTGTACCACTGATGCTTTATATGTAAATGTTTGTAAGTGTATAAAACAAAGTACAAAGTCCATCCCAGATTCCTACTATAAAAACTATTGCATAAAAACAAAACAAAAATATAATGCCTTCTTTTTTTGAAAAATAATCGATTCTCTTCATGCAATGCAGGAAAAATGTTGTGTTATTGTCGTTTGGTGTACATGCCTATGTCATATTTGTATGGGAAGAGGTTCGTTGGCCCGATAACTGAATTGGTTCAATCTTTGAGATTAGAGCTCTACAATGAACCTTATCACCAGATAAATTGGAATAAAGCGCGCAACACATGTGCAAAGGTCTTATCTTCGTATACACTAGACTTATAGAAATATACACTGAATAATCACAGAAAATAATATCTATCATTCATTATGTAGACTTTGTATGTGGATTTTACACGGATCTTATAAAATTAATATTCAATATCTTTTTTTGATATTTTCTTCACACATGTCGTTGAATTTTTTTTAAACATACATTGGACATGTATTGTAACTAATATAGTTAAAAATATTTATTAATTAATTTTGATATTCTAACAAACTTTGAAAATTCAGGAGGATCTATACTACCCACATCCTTTAGTACAAGATATGCTATGGGGCTTCCTTCACCATGTTGCTGAGCCAATTTTGAGGGGATGGCCCTTTTCTTTAATAAGAGAGAAGGCTCTAAAGGTTGCGATGGACCATGTACATTATGAAGACATTAGCAGTCGATACATTTGTATTGGATGTGTGGAGAAGGTATTATGTCTGATCGCGTGTTGGGTGGAAGATCCAAAATCAGAAGCATTCAAGCGCCATCTTGCTCGAATCCCTGATCACTTATGGTTAGCAGAAGATGGGATGAAAATGCAGGTATTACTTATTTATTAATTGTTCTGAATAATCACAATATCTCAGTTTTTATTTCCTCTGTGTTATTGCAATATTCTATTATACCGAGTATATTCTTGCAAACATAAGTTTACATTGAGTATGGTAGCTAGAGTTCCAGAATCAACAGGTATAATCATCTACTATTATTTGATTTTCTTATATCCACAAACCCTATAAAATGAATGTTTAATCTTATTTTCTAAGAACATTTTAATGTAAAACTTACCATGTTATAAATTTCTTTTCTGGGATGTAGAGTTTTGGCAGTCAAACGTGGGATGCAGTCTTCTCCATTCAAGCAATTTTAGCAAGTGATTTGCTAGAAGAATATGGGCCCACTCTTCGTAAAGCACACCACTTTATAAAGGCCTCACAGGTTAAATTAATTAAATTTGGTATAAAAAAAATACTAACCGCTTAATCTGCCAATAATATAATTGCTATTCTAAAAAATATATATTTAGAGACACTTTTCTAATTGTTTTAGCGACAAACACCTTTTAATTTTTTGCTCTGACGTTATAAACGGACCGAGTTAGACATTAAAATTGAAGTACATATGTGTCTCACGATTTTAATTTCAGGTTCAAGATAATCCCCCAGGAGATTACAAGAAAATGTACAGACACATTTCTAAAGGAGCATGGACATTCTCTATGCAAGATCATGGCTGGCAAGTATCTGATTGCACTGCTGAAGGATTGAAGGTAACTGCTAGCAAAAATTGATCTTTACTTAGTAATATACTACATTGTTGCAAAACATTTAGTGCCCACGGTTGTATATTTATAGTAATTAGGTGAATTTTTAATACATTTTCCTTAATTTACATTAACTCACAGTGCGCACTACTGTTATCGCATTTGGACCCAAGCTTAGTTGGAGAGAAAATTGAAACACAGTGTTTATATAATGCTGTTAATGTGATTCTCTCCTTACAAGTAAGTATTAGTTAATCGAATATTGTCCTGTTTATATATATATATTAATGTTAATTGATAATGTTCCCTTTTGTTCGTACTTATTATTTATAGATGCGTGTGATTAGTTATTTTAGTAAGTATTCAAGCACGAGTTTTTCTGGTTCAAGTGTATCTTGTCTTTACCACGATATTTTTACTTGGTTTTCAAATGCAGAGTAGAAATGGTGGTTTTACTGCTTGGGAGCCACAAAGGGCATATTCTTGGATTGAGGTATGTGCTGAATTCTTTGAAATGAAATTAATTTGCTTCTACTTAATAGAAATAGAAGGGCTCTAGGCCTATGGTTACCCTTGGCAAATTATATTATAGATCAGCTTAAAGGGTTCAATTTCGAGCTTGAAATACAACAATTTGTCTTTTATAAAATTTATTTACGTATTCTATTTAAAATGCTGCAACTGCAAAATAAACTGGAAGTATGGACTAGTGGATAATGAAGATATTGTTTTCATATAGCTTCAACTGTATATGACAGCTTAACTACAATCATTTCTTTGTGTTGCAGAAATTCAACCCAACAGAGTTTTTCGAGGACGTCCTAATTGAGAGAGAGTGAGAATCTTTGCCAAAATTCAACTTTTTGTTATAACATTAATCATTTACTTCTTTGTATTGCTAAATGCTCTTTTTTCTTTTCTGTTTTTGTTTCTCTAAGGTATGTCGAATGCACATCATCAGCAATCCAAGCATTGGCTCTCTTTCGAAAGATGCATCGCACACACCGGAAAAAGGAAATCGAAGCTTGCATCTCAAAAGGAATCAAGTACATTGAAGATACCCAAAACCCAGATGGTTCATGGT
The DNA here is from genome assembly GCA_014636745.2 of Centella asiatica. Classification (NCBI taxonomy): domain Eukaryota; kingdom Viridiplantae; phylum Streptophyta; class Magnoliopsida; order Apiales; family Apiaceae; genus Centella; species Centella asiatica. The sequence continues at coordinate 57,936,577 of CM025780.1, forward strand.
TAGACCTTGTTATCCTTTTCCTTTTCTATATAAGCTGCCTTAAAAAGTAACAATGTTGCTGTCACAGCGATTATATATGTAATGATTATAACTTTTAGGGACGTTTATTTCCCTGGCAGCAACAATTTTTAATTGATAATATCACGCCTTGTAGAGATGTTAAGAACGTTCGAGTACTTGAGCTATCTTTTCCTACTCAATTCATGCCTTAAGAACTATATTTGAGCAACAAGTTTTAACTTAATTTCAATTCTGTGAATTGATACAATTATTGTATTTGAATGTGAACTTGTGACAGGTATGGTTGTTGGGGAATATGTTTCACCAATGGAACATGGTTTGCAGTGGATGCCTTGGCAGCTTGTGGGAAAAGACTCCACAATAGCCTTGCCCTTGCTAAAGCTTGTAACTTTCTCCTATCAAAACAGCTGCCTGATGGTGGATGGGGAGAAAGTTACCTTTCGAGCTCGAATAAGGTAAAATACCACATAAAAAATGTTAAATATTCTATTAAAATAGAAATTAAATTTCAATTATTAAATAATTTTACCACATATACACATACTATCTCTACACAAACACATAGATATGGTCTTTCCATTCCTGAAGTTTGGAACCTAGAAGGGTTGTTTTGTGAAATTCAGATGTGTTATTTGATGAAGTTGTGGGTTAGCTCAATGATAAAAGCACTCTTTTTGGATGTTAGAAGTCACAAAATCAAATCTCATGGGTGAGAATTAGGAGAAATTTCGCCGATAAAATAAAAATATGTTTCAAGTGTTTAAGTGTTTAGGTTGACCTTTCAAAAATCTGGTACTTAGTCATAAGTCTATAATTTTTTAAATATGATCTAGCTTGGGTTTATGTAACATATAAATGTTTATGCAACAGGTTTATACGAATCTGGAAGGCAATCGGTCCAATATAGTGCAAACTGCATGGGCTATCTTAGCTCTCATCAAAGCTGGACAGGTTTGTATCTGCTGTGTGACATTGATTGTGTGTGTGGATCGACCTAAGATATATATATATATATATATATATATATATATATATATAATCTTGAGAGTCTGAATGTGAGTTTCAATTATAGACAAAAATAGCAAAAAAAATGAAATAAAATAAGTAACAGGTGTTTTGATAGTTTCCCTTGAGAATTTTAATTGTCTAGATGTAAGGAGTACGCAAAGCTATTAAAGTGTGAAATTTTCAAATATTTTATGGTTAGCAAACTTTTTACATTAAAATTGATATGTGGTTAAGTTAAATATATTTTTTCTAAAAAATTTAATCTATTAATTCTAATATCTTTTCTCATTGTTTCTTTAAATTACTTAGGCTGATATTGATCCAACTCCCATACATCGTGGAATAAGGGCATTGATAAATTCTCAGATGGAAGAGGGCGAGTTTCCTCAACAGGTAATTACCACCTTCTTCATTGATCCTAAAAGAATGATATATAAAAATAACAAAAATACATGTAAAAACTAAAAATTTTCCTACAACACTTGGATAAGACTATTAGTCAATATTATAACTTTTCTGATGAATTTCTTGAATTGAAAAACAAACATTCAAGCAATTTAAGGAATTTTTTTTAGGGGTACTGTATATGTTTGCTGATTAACGTATCTAATATTGTTAGTGATAGGCAGCTTTTGTATCAGCTCAATAGCTCATTATTCACTGGCTGGTGGTTTTGTTTATTCTAATGATTGACTATATAGTTGAAATGTAATTTTTTACATATATGTATACGTATAGGTACATATATACGTATACGTAATATATATAAGGAAAAAAGATACTCTAGTGCATCTTGTGAGAAAAAATTCAAATTCAGTCAAATAAATATTTTACGCTTTTACATTAGTATTATTGATAATAATTTTAGTACTTTTAATAATAATTTTAATATTTTCGATAGTAATTTTAATATTAAAACGGAATCGATAAAAACTTCGTTTATTAAAATAATATTGTGTACATCAGTACATGCTAAATAACATGAGCAAAACATAAGATACTTGTATGTTGAAGTATGATGTTTGAACTGCAGGAAATTACAGGGGTTTTCATGAAAAATTGCGCTCTAAACTATTCGGCATATAGAAATATATTTCCAATATGGGCTCTTGGGGAATATCGACGTTATCTTATGCGCCAATAGGACAATCCTTTTGTCAGCTTTCGAATTTTATGACTTTGCTTATGTAGTGCAACATGGATATATATCACGAATAAGTTTATAATATGTCGCAATTGTATGTATTCCATAATGTTGTCTATATGTGACGTAATTTTTTATTTTTTATTTTTACAATTCGTGATTAAAATTACTCGATTTTTATGTTTTGTTTTTCTCTTTGTTCCCATAACAATTTGTACGTATACTCGTGTAAAACAGCAAATGAATTGTCTTCGCATACGTTTATTTATTACTCCCCTTGGGTATATGTTTAACGCAAACAACCTTTTAATCTGTTATAAAAATTCGTACAACGGGCACACACGTACGTACGGGTGAAATAGTTATTATGCAGTATTTTTTTCAACTTACTACGCAACAATTTTTTTCATAAATAAGCAGTGTGGTATTTTTTTTCCAATTTATCACGCGACAATTTTTTCCATAAACAAAGGATATATATATATATATATTTTTTTTTTCTCAGTGACGTAAAATCACGAAACAGTTACTTTAAAGATTATACAGATCGGTATTTGTGGAGGCCCTTGCCCCTCATAAAACTTGGAAGGACAAAAAATGAGCCAAGAATAGGCGTAACAAATATAGAACTTTAAGCTTATTAAAATGTCCCCTTATATGCATGATCCTTTAAAAAAGACACTAAAATGGAAAAGCACAAAATAAACTTCGATAGACATTGGCGCTCCATTGGGGGATATAGCAGGGTAATAGTTGATTTAGCGGCTCAGGCTTTTTTAAATTGCGAACTTGGTCAGATATTGTTTTTAATACATAAATTAATTTTAAAATATTTTATGGAAGTGCTAATTTTTATTTGAATTGTATTTGTATCTATTTAGATAATTCTATAATTAATATTGTTGGTATCTTAATAATTTAAATTTAGTCACCGAGTTGTATTCAACTCTCATAAGTTTGAACTACTAATTTAATTCTCATATCCTACCATCAAGGATGCTGTATTTGTAATTAGCAAAATACATATCCTTATCTATCTTCTATTGACTTTACCATATTTTTAGTTTAATTAATAAAATATTGGTGCCTACAAATTAGTGAATTTAAAAAATCTGATTATTTGCACAATAATATAAGAACTCTATCATACTTAATTACTCAAAATGAGGTTGTGTATTAGTACAAATGGTATTGACTTAAAGGTTAGAACTAAGTTAAAATTAGATTAGTATATTACGAGAGATTTCGCCTAAACTAATCAAAATTGTCTAAACTCACATTAGGGTCAATAAATTATGTCCCAATAATATTATTAGAGCTTAATGACAAAAAATACATACTCGAGTCGCATGATTGGATAACGAGTGTGACGGAGTCACATCCATTATCCAATCAAAGAGTGACACGTGGTAAAACTTAATGCCATCTCTCACTCTGTCAACTCATAATTTATGTTGCCTCTCTAGTCTCTGCTAAAGGCAGTGAGCATGTATAAATAGTTGGCTCAAGTATTGGACTACTAAATTAGTACCTCATCAACCGTATCTACACGGCCATTTTCGATTTAAAATTGTTCATTTATTTAAAAGCAGGGAATTGGAATGTGGAAGCTGAAAATTGCAAATGGTGACAGTCCATATGGAAAATGGTTAACAACTACTAACAATCATATTGGAAGGCAGCACTGGGAATTTGATGCGGAGGCTGGCACTCCCCAAGAAAGAGCCCGTATTGAAACACTTCGCCAACAGTTTAAAAGAAATCGCTTTCAAATCAAACAAAGTGCTGATCTCTTGATGCGCATGCAAGTAATGATTATTATTATTATTATTATTATTATTTTTTTTTTGTCATATATGAACAATATGGCTGAAATGTTTAAAAGAAAGGGACTTAACTAGTATTTTTTATTATTTATTTATTTTAAAAAACATGTAATTGTATTCGCCGAAACATAATATATATCGACGCATTATGAAAAACTCGCCGATTCGAAATAATAACGGTGTAAAACTAGATCAAAACAAAATAACGGAACGGCACTTCCCCAATACGGATGTCACTCGGCCGATATATGAAAACTCGCCGATGCTTGAAACCGTAAGTTACTAATATACCAAATGACTTCTCCCGCGAGAAACTAAAACCCACACCCTCTCGCCGACGACAACTCTTCCTCGCCGGCGAAATCCGCCGGCAACTTTCTTCTTCTGTCCGTCGTCAAGCCTTCCGCCTTTTCTCCTCCGCCGCAATCCCACCTATCCTTGTCCCAAACAACCCAAATTGTAAATTAACTTATCGATCAGCTGCAAACTGAATTTTGGGATGAATTTAAGTGCTTATAATTTGGCTGTTCGCCTAATGCGCGTGTCACTGACACAACAAGGAGCAGAGCTAAGCGGAGTCTGCTTGGCTGTTGAAAATGGCGGCCTGCTCGTTGCAGAGATCGCACGAGGTACAATAAATATTGTGGGGTTTTTTTTCTGGGCAATGGAATGGACTTGATCAGAATAGTAGAGATCATATCAAATATGATCGGGTTATCTAATTAGATTATTAGTTTAACATTGAATTGAATGTCTTAAGATAGTGAATAAGATAAATTTATTTTTCATGTAATGAAATCTGATTTACGTTACATATTTTCATATTTTCTTCAAATTTTAATGATATGTTTCAGAAGTTACAAAGTGAAGAATCTCTAGTATTTTCATATTTTGGTTGGTCTTGCTCTAGAAATGAAAGCATAGGAAACTGTTTTATATGTTAACTAACTAAATTCTGTTATAGATATCTATCTGCATAATTATTTTTCTTATAATTCAATGTATATGATATGCAAACTTCACAGCTCCCCAAAGAGAACAAATGTGAGCCTAATCCACCTGCAATGAAGTTAAAAGACTCAGATGATGTAGACGAGGAAGTGGTAACAGCAACATTAAGAAGAGCAATCAACTTCTATTCCACAATTCAAGCTCATGATGGTCATTGGCCGGTGGAATCCGCCGGCCCTCTTTTTTTCCTACCACCATTGGTAAATGATTTGTGTATTCTGTTTATGTTATTATTTTGCACGTCCCTAGTGTTTTTTATGGAAAGCAATAAATGAAGAGAGCTTTTGTATGTCATTTCTTGAAGTCTGTCTCATCGTTTATAATCCTCGCTCCCTTTTCCATAACAAGTCTAAATTTAAAATTTGGCAAACGTTAATGTTATTAACAGTAATTCATATTGTCACCAAAATCAATGATTTGTTAGTTGAGTGGTGATGCCATTGTAATCCAGAATTAGAGGGTTAAACTTGTGGATTATGTCGATTTTCTCCATCGTACACAGGATAGATGAATTTTTTGTGCAATAGTTTTTTTTTTCCTCTTGAGTCTGTATAGAGAAAGTACCATAAACACATTTGTTGATATGCATCATGCAGGTACTGGCGTTGTATGTAATTGGAGTTGTCGACACAGTTTTGTCACTAGAACATCAAAAAGAGATTATACGTTACATATACAATCATCAGGTATTTATATTAGACTTTTTTTTTCTTTTTTAACAAAAAAAGCTGTTTTTATACATAAAATGGGTAGCGCTGGAGATTTGAATTCACGACGGCCAAGGCGCAAATGAACAGTTTAATTGCAGCATAATGGAATGATTTCCTCTTTCAATTGGAAATGTAGAAATTAGAATGAAACAAAATTGTCTGTTACTTATTAGGTTAACTAGATTTTACAGTAGTACTCAATTTTCATTTTTTTCTTTTTACTTGAACAGAATGAAGATGGAGGTTGGGGATTACATATAGAGGGCCACAGCACAATGTTTGGCTCAACGCTTTGCTACATTGCCTTAAGGTTACTGGGAGAAGGACTTGATGATGGTGAGAATGGTGGTATTGAAAAAGGAAGAAAATGGATCCTTGACCATGGTGGTGCTGTTGGAGTCCCATCTTGGGGAAAATTTTGGTTAACTGTGCGCTCTTCAAACTCAATTTTTTGTGTAGCATTAAAATTTCTTTGCTACAGGTATATACTTTCTCGCGATGAAGTTAATTAAAGTGCTTGTGTCTCTTTCATGTAGGTACTTGGAGTGTACGAGTGGGAAGGCTGCAATCCAATGCTGCCAGAGTTCTGGCTTCTCCCAAATTTTTTTCCCATTCACCCAGGTTCCAGTGTTTCTGTACATGTTTAAGAGTATAAAGATGGTACAAATTCCATAATAAAAACTTTGGGCTGCTATACTATCAAACCAAAAATATTAATGCCAGAGCAATTACATGTTTAGTGACACTTTCAGGACTAATTGGTAAATTTTTAGTGACTCTTACTTCTGGTAGCAATATTTGTACTCTGCCAATAACAACAACCAAGTTTTGGCACAACAACCATTAATTAATGTATCCCAGAAAAATAGATTCCTGTTCTCTGACTAGCTTCTAACAGCTGCATTTCAAGCTGCCTTACAAATAGGTGCTTATAAATGCGGAACACCTGAATTCCAGCCTTTTGTTTTCTTGCTTGCAACTATAGTTTATTATCTTTGGTTGTAGCTTTTAATCAGTATTTTCCTTCATTCAATTTATATTATTTCTTGTAACCCTGGTTAATGAATTACTAGTTTTTTAAATTTCCACTATAGCTAGTAACGTATACCAGTTATCTAGTTTAACACACATTCCATGACCTGATTGAAAATTTATTATTCTTGTCATGCAATGCAGGAAAAATGATGTGTTATTTTCGCTTGATGTACATGCCTATGTCATATTTATATGGAAAGAGGTTTGTTGGGCCCATGACTAAGTTGGTTCGATCTTTAAGAGAGGAGCTCTACAATGAGTCTTATTATCAAATAAATTGGAATAAAGAGCGCAATACATGTGCAAAGGTTTACGTTATTGATTTTCCAGGCTTACAAGTAAAAATAACTGCTAATTGTACACAGAGAGAAATGTAGAGAATAATTTCCACTATTTATTGTATAAGGTTTGTATGGGTTCTGAACAGAACTATACAAGTGGTGGGTCTTATATTTTGTGTGTATTATGTGCACAATTTTTTGTTTACTTGTATATTTCATTTTTATCTGAAACAAACATTGTAGACATCACCAAAGAAATTTTTTTTGTTATGGCCTACATTCTATTTAATAATGTAATAAATTATATGAAGTTAACTTATTGAAGTATTTGGACAAATATTAATAAATCAGGAGGATCTGTATCACCCACATCATTTAGTACAAGATATGCTATGCAACTTCCTTCACCATGTTGTGGAGCCAATTTTTGTGCGATGGCCTTTTTCTAAAGTAAGAGAGAAGGCTCTTAAAGTCGTCATGGAACACATCCATTACGAAGACATTTGCAGCCAATATCTTTGTACTGGATGCATGGAGAAGGTAACCTTTTCTCATCTAGTTCATTTGTCTAATGTTTTTTTCCCTCTCATGAGGAAGTCATCTACTTCATATTTGAAAGTCAATTTCATTCCTTTTCATATATTGCTATGGGTACGTTAAATTTAGTTTAGTAAGACTGTAAATGTTTGCTATAGTAATAATTTCAACTTCTATTATCCTCAAATTTCAAATGTTACATATCAATTTTGAGTTTCTCAATGACTGAAATTTACTTTTTAGTACACATATATGTATGTTGTAATGGAGAGACTTTCCGTGCATGTAATTCACACACAAAATATCATTATATCACTTACCCTATTTCACAGAAAAAGGATCTTCATATATTTTCTGTCTATTGGATTTGTGAATCCTAATAAATTTGAACTTTCAAAAAATTATTACCACTTACAAATTGCCTGTGCAGATGTTATGTATCATTGCCTGTTGGGTGGAAGATCCAAAATCAGAATCATTGAAGCGCCATCTTGCCCGAATCCCTGACTACTTATGGATAGCTGAAGATGGGATGAAAGTGCAGGTATAATTAATTATTTTGTATGTGCTATTCATTAGTTTGTATCAATTTATTATTAAACCAGCAATCTTGGTGGTCCTGTTAGAAAACCTCTTAAGAGGTGTATGAAATGATCCAATGTGGGTCTATATTTGAGATCCTATTAGAAAATAAGCTGTCGATATTATTTCTGTACTTCTTGGTGCTTATTCATTATATCATTACTCAAATAGTTTTATTTCATGTAGAGCTTTGGCAGTCAAACGTGGGATGCAGCCTTCTCTATTCAAGCAATCCTAGCAAGTAATTTGGCAGAAGAATATGGACCTACTCTTCGAAAAGCCCACCACTTTATAAAGGCATCGCAGGTTAAATTAACTTCTCTTATCATGCATATGAAATGAACTTCCTTAATCTGCTAACCCTAAGAATTTTGTTGCAAAAAAGTGAATGTAGTTAGCCACCTTTTTCTGATTGCTTTAGTGACATTATTATTACCGCTGTGCTTTGATTTCAACTTTTTGCTCTGACGTGATCGATGGACTTAGTTAAGAGTATATAATTAATAAAACCTTGCTCAATCTCACTCTTCTAACATTTCATAACTCCAGGTTCAAGATAATCCCCCAGGAAATTTCCAAAAAATGTACAGACACCCTTCCAAGGGTGCATGGACATTCTCAATGCAAGACCATGGCTGGCAAGTATCAGATTGCACAGCTGAAGCATTGAAGGTAATTAATTGTTAGAAAATTTATTAACAAAAAAGTTTTAGTTCCAATGCATACATATGGCAATTAGGTGCAATATAACAAATGGGTTCTGCTAATATCCTAATACAGATTGTCCAACTTCTACTATCACATCCGTCTAGAGTTGCCTCGTGCCTACTGAGGTTTTTGAACAAAAACAACATGTTGCTAGATTTTAAGTGTGATAACAGATGTTATACCTATTGTATGTAACAATAGATCTAACTTCCATTAATATTGATCCCCTATTTTTAATTTTATGTTTCACAGGCTTCACTGTTGCTATCACAATTGCAACCACAATTAGTTGGAAAAAAACTTGAAACCCAATACTTCCATAATGCTGTTAACGTTATTCTCTCTCTACAAGTATGTACAAGTGAATTAATCGGTTATTGTCTTCTTCTAATATGTTTGATATTAACCAGATTAATGTTCCCTTCTATTCATATTTGTGTATATATTTATACTTGTCTTTCTTTATTAATCCAGAGTGACAACGGTGGTTTTCCTGCTTGGGAGCCCAAAAGGGTGTATTCTTGGATTGAGGTATGTAACTTGTCCTTTGGATCGATATCATAGTTGACTTATTCTTGTAATAATTTTGACAAAATGAAATGAATATAGTTAGATATTTGTTACCCTCTCTCTACCAAGAGTGTGGGGGCTTAACCCTTCATAATTAAAAAAAGAAAAAAAAAGCAGGGATAATAAATAAAGCAACTTTTCAGAGTGAGGTATCATTTAAATCCTTAAATTAATACGACATAATTCCTGTAATGAAATCAATTTATGTTTGCTTCGAAGGATGTTTATCGAATATTAAAGTAGCTGGAAAGCTGAACTACTTAACGTATGGATGATGAAGTTGTGCGCATAACACAACACCAGTTACGATAACTACAATTTCTTCATTGTGTTTCAGAAATTCAACCCCACAGAGTTGTTCGAGGATGTCTTGATCGAGAGAGAGTGAGAATCTTTACTTGAATTCCAACCTTTTATCTTAAATTAAGAGTGCTTATGTAATTTTTTGTGTTGCTATATAAGTTCTCAAGATCTTTTGTTTTTGTTGATTTGTGTAATTGTTGTTGTTGTTGTGTTTGTTATATTTTCTTGATTTTAAGGTATGCAGAGTGCACATCATCAGTGATCCAGGCATTGACACTCTTTCAAAAGATGCATCCGGCACACAGGAAAAGGGAAATTGAAGCTTGCATCTCGAAAGCAATAAAATACATCGAAGATGCCCAAAACCTAGATGGTTCATGGTTAGTTCCTGTTATCTTTGCTTTTCCTCTATAGAGCGGCTGCTGACATATATTGTTATATCATAGATATTGCAGCTAGACTAATTATACGTGTAGTGACACTTCTGCAACTCATAGTGACGGTTAGTACTTTTAGCTGCATTTACTGGTAATGTCATCTTTGCACAATTGCGCTAGTAATATTAACACCCTATAGTGGTCCAGAAAATTCGTATAATGTTTAAGTCCTCGAGTTGCCCTGAATGATGTCGAATTTTAACCGAATTCATCTTCAATATGAATGATACAATCACTATACCTGAACTTCTGACAGGTATGGTTGTTGGGGAATATGTTTCACCTATGGAACGTGGTTGGCAGTGGAGGGCTTGGTAGCTTATGGTCAGAGAATCCATAACAGCCCTGCACTTGCCAAAGCTTGTGACTTTCTACTTTCAAAGCAACTTCCTGATGGTGGATGGGGAGAAAGTTATCTTTCAAGCTCAAACAAGGTGAACACTAAACAGTAGCCATAAATGACTCTGAAAAATGTACACATAATTTTCAATTATAAATAAATTAACCAAAATCATAACTTTTTAACGTTTAATTTTTCATTTATTATGCTTTTATCATGTACTATCTTTTAAGAAAATCTATCACACATTTTCTTTTACTCATTTATACCTATGAAATTAGAAGTTCTAAATTACATCAATACTGAAACGAACACATACTCTGTTCCATCTTTTCAAACACAAATATAGTCTTAATTTTTAAATTTTGAATCTGGATGAGTTGATTTTGCTAAATTTAAGTCTCTGTTCACAAAAAGGTATATACTTTTTTTTTTCTTTTCTCTTTTTGGGTACTAGGATTTTGAAATCCTAAAATTCAAACACTATTGTAGAATTTTCATGGTTTACCATAGTAATCATTTCACAGATTAAGATCTCAATTAAATTTTAGGATATCGCAAATGTATTAGTGAAAGAATGAAATGCAAGCTTTTTTGGGCATAGAGTGAGTAATATTTAATGCGTCGAGTGTTAAGGATCGACCCTGGCCTTTCCCTGTTGTACTTAAATTAAATGGTTGTTGTTTTTAAGCTTTTAGAGAAAGAAGACAAGATTAAAGCTTGGTGTTTTGTAAAGGCTAATTGTTTCTTGCAACAGGTTTATACAAATTTAGAAGGCAATCGTTCCAATTTAGTGCAAACAGCATGGTCTATTTTAGCTCTTATTAAAGCCGGACAGGTTTGTACGTGTTGTGGTTGACAAACATTACATTAAAATTTTCTGTGGTTTACATTACATATCTAGAGTTCTTATCCTTAGCATTTCTCGTTCTTAACTTAATTTTTCAGCATGTTCATTTGTTTTTAAATTTTTCTTAAAGTTAGGCTGATATTGATCCAAATCCCATACATATTGGAATGAGAATATTGATAAATTCACAGATGGAAGACGGTGATTTTCCTCAACAGGTATTTAACCATTTTTTTTTTATTGTAAAAGAATAATTGAGAAAAATTTTAAAAAAAATTGTCCTAAAACGCTCAGCTAGATTATTATTATAAGGTATTAATCAATCATATGAAATCTTTTGATGAATTTTTAAGTTTGAAGAAAATAAATAACTCAAACCATCGGAAAAAGACTTGTAAGCCCCAAAAAAAAAAGGGTGTTATTATTAAAAAGCACATGTTTTTAGTTTCTTTCATCACCGTACTTAATTTAATTACCTATTTACCTGATGTGATTATTTTTTTGTTACCTAATCTTAACCAGTCGATATGAAAGAAAAAGTAAATCGTAGTAAAAAAAAAAAAAAGGTTAATCAAAGTAATTTTTCTTAGTTCGGTACAATTTTATGAGTTCAGTATTAAACCTTCCTGTGTTACTAGAATATTAAGTTTGATATAGAAATACTATCCAGTAACTTCAAATTTTATTTCATTCTTGCAAAATTTAATGATTCAGAATTAGTTATGACCCCACGTTTTGATGTGCAGGAGATCACGGGAATATTCAATAAAAGTTGTACATTGAACTATTCAGCATATAGAAATATATTTCCAATATGGGCTCTTGGGGAATATCGGCGTCATATTTTACAATAAATTTTTTTTATCAGCTCTCCAAGCAAGAACATTCTCAGTAGATATTGGAGCTTGAATAACTCTACTATATACGTTATTATCAAAAATGAAAAGACTATAGTAAGGGTGTTTGTTTTTTTTTTGGTCATGATATTGTCTATAAGATGTAGATTTTCTTATTTTTATCATTGATGGCTTCGGCTTAAAAGTTGCCAATTTTTTTTCCTTGAGTTTTTCTTATTTAAGTATTGTGTGCTTGTGGAAAAAGTATTGTTACTAATCTTGTTATCACACTCTGGCTTTAAACACGCAAGAGACTTATTAATTTTATTTGTATCTAACTATCAAGTCTAGAGCCGAAACATTTGCTCCCATGGTAAAAACTCAACATCCCTAGACAATTTATCAAAGTACAATCCCTCTCCCCATATTGTAATAGAAGTTAGAATTTCATAATAATATAAAAAAAAAATTATCAAGTCTATCGCATCCGTTTACTCTTAGGGAGTATTAATTATAAACTGAGACGATGGGCTGGTTTAGGAGCTACTATTTTAGTAACTTTTAATTTAAAAAATATTTTATTAGATAAATCGTAAGATTTTTATATTGACTTATAATCTAAAAAACAAAAGTAAATTTTCTTAGAAAAGTCAAATTTTAATTTAAAAACGAATTATAATCTAAAAGTAAGAAGAAATTCCGAAACAGGGCCGATGCACAATAAAAGAATTTTGCTTCAAAATTTTCATATCAACTAATTTGTGTCATTAAAATGTTAAATTCTTGGTTTTTTTTCCCTCTTGGGGTGAGAAGGTGTTAGATTGCTAGACGGTCAGCAACTGGAGTTTCATTCCGATTTTTAGTTATTTTTGAAGTGTGACATCTAACTTGATACGATAGGTGACACATGAGTTTTCATTATTTGATGTCGGTGCTTGAAAGAAAAAAGAAAAGAAAATTGCTTAGGAAGACACTAACTCATATCCTTCTATACGGGTTAAATACATATTTCAATTTATAAATTCTATCACTTAACTATTTTATCGTGTTTTTGTTGTCCTACGTACTCTCTCGTTCATAATATTGGATATTTACAAAAAATAATAATAATAATAATAATAGAATCTGAATTTAATTTACATGTTTTGATATGTAGACAAGTGAATTAAATTTTTTACAATACTATCTTTATCAACTTAATTTCTCTTTTCTATGAATTGATTGTCTTTTTAGAATTTAGTTTAATTATTCCACCGTGCACAATTTTATATTTTAAAATTACACACTTCATTAACAATCACTACGTAAGAGTTATAATAATTATGTTTTATTGTTTCAACGTCTAACATAATGCAATTAATCAAAATCTCAGATAGAAGAAAGAAAATTAAAATTTTATTGCTAATGAAAGTTGATTTTGTTGGTTAAAACTTAGTAAATGTTCTTCTTAGACTAGAAATTTAAGTCTTAGTAGTCGTATTTATTTGAGTAATCCATGTAAACCCTCAATTAGGTGTATAAACTAATCGAAATTACTCAGATTCTACTCTAGTCGAATTCGAGTTGATTACGAACTACTTACGAACACATAAATTTGGTGTAAATTTTCATAATAAATACAAAATTTTATTTTATTAGGATAAAAATTATATATAATAATTCATTTTATTTATGAACATTAATGTTAGAGTAACTTATTCAATGTGTATAATATTTAAATGTATTATTAAGATGTAATTGATTATATATTTCTAAAAAAGAGTTGTAATATTTTAGTATAAAGAGATAAATCGAACTACTCATGAGTATAATTAAGTAAGTGTACTCAAATTTTACTTGTTTAATTTATCGAATTTTAAATTAATTATCAAATTTGAGTTATTTCATATACTTATGAAACTTTAAATTAAAAGTTCGAATTATTTTCATATTAAATTTAAATTGAATTAATTAATTTTTAAATAAAGTCCAAACTAGTTTATCCATTTAGTTCAATTTACGACCCCACCTCGATGTCCATCGCCTAAACTTTTATATGACGAGAAAAAAAAAAAAAATTATTACAAGGGAACATTAAATAGGTCACTACCCACTAGGGTTTTGACTCTCTTCTTTACTCTCTCAAAACTTAAAAAGGGCGGGAGAGAGCGAGTGTACTGAGTACCATCTCCTTCAATCCACTTCAATTACTTCACTTCGCCGGCGAATCAACTCTTTAAAATGTCGGTTGGAGTTCGCCATCTCACCGTCCTCGGCGAATTCAAACCCTTCGGTCTGATCGCCGAAGCTCTGGACGGCAAGCCTACCGAAAATTTGGCCGATAACTACGATTACTTCCTTTTTGATCCGCAAGTCACCAGACAAAGAGACGAAACTGATGATTTCGAAGATTCATATAACTCCAGCGATCGAAGTGATCACGAGCTTTTTATCAGAGGAAATCGGTACTTGCTTCACCAAATTTAATTACATTTCTGTTTTGCTTCTAATTTAAAATGCAGCATTATTTTAGCATTTCACAAGTCGTACTGAGACATGAGAAGTACTATCGAACCTGCTCGGGACCTTCTTTTCCATTTTCTACTTAACTTAAAATTTATTTATTTTTACTTGAAGTTGAAAATTAACAATAACTTGCTATTCGGAATGACTTTTAAGTGGAAAAAAAGTAGGAAATGAACACATGAATACTGATCTATTATATATTTAGTTTTTTTTTTTTTTTTTATGTTATGGGTCCGCACTTTTTCTTTTAAATATTATCCTTTTCAAAAAAAAAAAAAATTCCATTATTATCCTCTTCTAATCCATTTCAACTTTCATCAAAAACTCCTAACTCACTTTTACTTTCTTCAATTCCTACTTATATTTATATTTGGAGTAACGAAATCCATAATTTGATATTTTTAATATAAAATATATGAATATAATATAATAAATAACTTTATATGCATGACTAATTGAATTATGGACAAAAAATTAAATGCAATATTTGATAGTTTAAATAACATAATTATCATACTTATTTAGAATTAATTCCATGAAATAAGTATAACAATTCTTAAGGGTATATTAAGTAACTTTGAAATATATATTATCATAAATAATTATTTTGAAGTATATATATAAACACATTATAAATCATACAATGAAAGTTGATGTTCAATTAAAATTATATCGTTTGATTCAAATTATTATTTGAGCTATTTTTGTGTAGTTATTATATGTTGGGGTTACTAACATTTATCATTGTTATTTTGTTATAATTATTTTAATTAACGTATTCAATTATAATCAATTAAATTGTAATTTGCTTAATTAGGTTTATTCGTTTAATAATTTTCTGGTGGATTTTGTTATATGTATTTATTATATTTTCTTTTAGTTAATAATTGTTAAGATTTATCATATATTTCAATTTTATTTTCTAAGTAGTTTGTAGTTTTAATATGATTTAAAAATATATTCTCTAATGATATAAATGTTTCAAATATATTTATATTTTATTTTTGTATGATCTCTCTAATTTTGTATTTGGATGTCTGAAATACGTTTTCAAATTTATAATTAACATAATATCTATAATATATATGAGTAAGTGTAAATAATATATTTTAGTTAGAGTTTGATTTATAAATTATGTTGACTTCACTTTAATTTAATTAAAAATTTTAACACAGACTTAAAGAAATATTAATGAATAATTTAAAATATAGTGTTAGACATCATATTCATCGCAATTCTTAAGTACTATATTTTATTATCTTTTTTTCTTTTAAATTTTATTATCAAAATCATAAGTTCTTCTTTTATTGATATTATAAGTTCTATGTAATAAAATTATTAATGAATATGATAATAAAGTGTGTGTATATATATATATTAAATATGAATAAAAATGTATGAAATCAAATTTGAATTTACAAAGTTAGTTTGACAGATCAGACCTAGACTCAATTGACATATTATCGCCATTAAAAGTTAAAGTACATAACAGAAATCTAGAAGTTTTGTAAGCGAAATGTGGTACAATAAGTTGACTGAAAGAAAAAAAAAGTTCAATGAGTCATTTATAAGAAAAAGAAGGTTCAATGAGTCGTTTGTAAGTTTGGGTATAGTTTGGTGATGAAAATAGCATTTAACCCTTCTAGATTGTTTCACTTTATTCTCCGTATTGCTACCAAGTGATCAAAAATCAAATTTCACTAAACAATTTCTGAAACAGCCGAACTTGTTAAGCTTCAATTAAACTTTATATCTTTGTTAAATCTTTGCTTTTTTCTTTTTATATTTTAAGAGATTCTCTAACTATATACAGTCTATGTATTGCTATGGTAGTGTACTCCATGTTGGCATATGTAGTTTTTTACATTCATGAAGCCTAAACAATACATTGTCACATAATTGGATCTTATGCATACGAAATGTTCCTCTATTTTTAAGAGTTCAGGTATCTAGTTAAACCTCTCTCTAATTTTCAACTCACTAATCTTTAATTTATTCATGATGGCCATGAGAGCAGGATTATATGGACAACAGGCTCCCGAGTTTATAAGAGATTCACTTCACCTTCCCCAGTCATCATGGTATATATCTCTTGTCTGGTTTTTAAAATTCTTTACATCTGTTTCATCAAGAAATGCATCAAGTGCAGTGGATTGCTTCTTGATGAATCATGTTATAGTAATAGGACTCTAGTGGATCTTCGAACCGAAAATTAAAGGCATGTGATGCTGGTTTGGTCCGTCGAATTTTCTGTACTTTTCTGGATTTATGTCTTCACTAGTAAACTACCCTTTACACCTATTTCCATTTTTATTTTTTTCATTAAAATATTTCTTCTGAAGATCCATTCACTACCTCTAAGATTTAAATATTTTTTTTTTGTTTTGGCTCAAATTCCTAATCTAAATCACATATTGGCTTCATAAATCTACTTTTAGGCATGCTGGTGCCGCATAGGTGACAAGTCGGAAGCTCTTCTTTGTGTTCTGCATATCGATAGTTTGACAACTTACAGCACTTCAGGTATGACATTGTTACCTGAATCCTCCTTTCCCTCCATCCTTTCAGATGGCTATTTGTGTGTTAGTTGTTTACTTTCTAATTACGTTTTCTTTTTGGTCATCAAGATGTTGAATAGTATGATATTATTAACTTTCTGATATTACTGTTTGGTAATTATCATATGTCAAGTATGACTCATTTTACTCTTTTGCTTTTAGCTAATGAGAGCTAAGTAATATCCTGTCTGCAGGAGAAGTAGTATCTGTTCCTCTCCCTCGACCTGTGGCATCAGTTTGGCCTCTTCCATATGGTCTAATCCTTCAATTAGCAGCCGAAGCAAACTCATCAACATATGTTCCTTTTTCATCTTCTAGCCCACCAATGGGCATTCGTGATATATTGCGAGTGAAAAAAGACGCTGGATACAGTCCTCAGCATAATTTTAGTTTCACGAGTCAATTTGATGGTGTATTGAAAGGAGATGGTGTATCATCTTTCTCACATCTGATTTTGAAGGACCCACTAGAAGAACCACAAGTATGTCCTATTAGCTAGGTTTTTATCTATGAGCTCTCAAGTTCATTAAATCACTAGTTCTGCTTGCTTCCTCTTGTGTCAAGCTTGTGTTTATTTATCCTTCTCTGGTAATTTGTTATTTTATTCTTCTTATCTCTGAGAAATTCTCTTATATGCACTCTCAGCCAACTTACATAGAGGAAAGAGGAAAGTTGTGTTTAATGAAGGAATTCGATGAACGAACCATTTGGACAAGTGACCTTGTTCCTCTAATGGCAACATTTAATAAAGGTGTCCCGAATTACTGTTCACATTTCTTTAAAAATTCTTTCCAATTCCATAAGGAAAAAGGCATCAGAAAAATAATTGTATTTTCTTTCTTTTGATTTTCACATGCTCGATATATATGACTTTGTTGGCAGGAAAAATGCAACACTCTGTATGGGTAGCAGAAGCTGTTAACTCTAACCTAGAGGTGAAGAATTGTAAATTAGCTGACGAAGTTCCTGTTGAGGTGTTACCTAAGCAGTTTTCATTTCGGAGAATATGGCAGGGGAAGGGTGCACATACAGCAGCTAGTAAGGTGTCAGATTCATACTCTTTCGGTGTTTTTTGGATGATTTTTCAATTATATCTTCTTTATTTTTTTGTTTGTTTGGTGATTATGTCCATGGGTTTCTTTACCCTTTTTTTGGGGGGTGGGGTGGGGGTGGGGAGGGGTGGTGATAACCATGGGCTTTACCACTTGATTAGAAGGAAAATAATAAATAGAAGAGAAGGATCCATGTAGGTACCACTTGATTTAACAATTGAGTGGGGAGTGCAGCTTATATATCAGAAACCGAGTAGGTTGATCTTCCTTGAGAACCTGTCTTTCCTTTAATTTTATTTTCTATTTGTTTTTCACTTGCTTTTTCAAAATATAGCTTTCTCTTTAAACCAACCAAACAGATCAAATAAAGGTGTTTGTTTAATACTCCTTTTTCAAAATATTGGATCATTTTGACGAAAATGTAAATGTTAAGAAATATTTTGATTTCTCATGTCAAGAATCGTTATACATCACTAAATATTGATTAGCCATGTTACATGTTGATTATTTTTGTTTTTGATATCTCAAGATACAAATTTTAGTGATAAATTTATATTTTCCTCTGTATCGTAGATTTTTTTTTTTGGGTACTTCGCTGAAAAAATAATGTTTGTGGGTTTCATGTTCTTATATCTCAGACACAAGATAGAAGATAGTAACTGTATGTGTGATTATTTTCATTGATAAAGTTTTAGGCCATTTGGTTATTCATTTTGATGATCTATTTTGGAACAAATTGGAAAGTCATTTTGATATTATAATTTGGAATGGAGTGATTATTTAGAATTTTTGTTACTATTGAATTTCAAATCCTGTATCTATAGATTGCAAATGCACCAGAATGTGTCTAGCTTGCTTTTCTTATTGTTGTACTGTTTAGTTGTTCTCTGAGACTTACTCTTAGCTATTCCTGATGTAGCAGTTTATTTCTTCAGTCAATCTAACTCAACTGTCGTTGCACAATGTTATCAGGTTTTTCTGGCAACCGATAATGACGCCGTGCCAATTATATGTTTTCTTCTCCAAGAACAAAAGAAGCTGTTAGCAGTGAGAATTCAGACCGTAGATTTCAACAATGAAATTCTTTTTGATATCAAACCTGACATGAGTTGGAGTATACCAGCTATTGCTGCTATACCTGTTGCTGTAACTCGTCCAAGGTACTCTGGCATTAAGTTAAATGATTTGCTAATATTTTTTAAATACATCTTCATTCAATTTTTTATTTTTTCTTTTAATTTGTTTTATGTTTGTATTCCTGTAGAGTTAAAGTGGGACTCCTTCCTTTTCAAGACATCATCAGTTTGGCTTCTGAGAATACCCTTCATCTTTATGTAAGTTGTTAGGCCTATGGTTGAATCATTTTCATTATCAAGTTAATGGCCATTCATGTTTGAACTGTTTTTGTTTGTGACATACAATTGAAATACATAATTATTTGTAGTAATAAATATCTTTATATCCATATTCATTTTCAATTACATCAATACACGTAAGATTTAAAAAATTAACCTCTTTAATGTTTGCAAAATTTCTAATGTAATAGCTAGTGAAGTATCCAACCAACAATTGAATCATAATGAATGAAAAGAGTCTTCAATCACTCATGCAGAGAAACAGATTCAAAAGTGATGTTCATTCCCAACAAATAGTCGATACGGAGTAATGCAAAAAGAAGAAAAAAAAGAAGATAAAACAATTAATTTTAATAGTTCGGTGATATTGTGGCATTTGGTCAAACAACAAAATTGAAACCTTTTCAATAAAATACGAAAATAAGAACTATATTAACAGCAGACATGCATTCAAAAAAAAAATAAAAAAATCACAAGTCATAATATTATGGAAAACTTTAATCTGTACTAAATTTAATATAAAGTATATTTGACGTGGCCTCCTCCTTCAGCTTGTAATGATAGTTTATTTATTTATAGTTTTGTATATTGTTAACATAGACAAGCTTGTATCTTTTTGCAGTCTGGGAAGCAATGCTTGTGTAGGTATACACTTCCTCCTTTGGGAGCACATGATGTTATGCATAATCTGAAGTCCTTGGGATCAGAATCTATAATTCAAGATGTAAAAATTGTTGGGTTAGCTCATGCTGTAGAAGGGCGCTTCAATGTTATTGTCAATAATGGCAAGGTATAATAATTGCATGCACATGGAAAATCTTTTAATTTGACAATATGAAAGACCATGTACAAGTAAATTGTTGTTTACAATGTTATAATGCTACGTTTTGTTTGATGGAATGGAATGACATGAGAATGAAATGAATTTTACGCTATTTGCTAGATTATTCATGTGTATTTTAATTCATTCATTCCTTCCCACAAGATTATGTGTATTTTAAAACTCACCCTCCTAGATGGAGATTGTCCATTCCATCAAAACTAAGATTTTATACACAATCCACCATTTGTTCATTCCTATACTAACATCATAATTTTGTGATCCTTGTTTCCACCTCTATTTTTCTTCTAATCCACCAATTCCATTCTCATATCATTCCATTCTATCCAACCAAACGCAACCTAATGTTTGCAGAAGCATTTGTTCCCATTTCCTACAAAGCCTTATTATTTTTTCATGTTTTGAAGAAGGAAAAGGTGGCCTCCTAACACCCCTCGTGAGCTTGCACATTATTTCATTTGATCTGAAACAAAATAAAGATTTAATATTATTTTTCTCTGTCATGTTGCAGTTATGCTTATAGGCATTCCAATAATTTACTTGCTATTGTCTTGAATTGCACATTTTAGAGTTATTAATATTTTATTGTGTTCTCCTTGCAGATTTTTAGATGTGCATTGCGTAGAAGCCCTTCATCATCATTGGCAAATGATTGCATTACGGCAATGGCTGAGGGTCTCAACAGCAGTTTCTATAATCAATTTCTTGCTCTTCTTTGGGGTGACATTGATTTAGCATATCTAGCTAAGACTAATTTTGGTGTTGAGTCAGAATGGGAATCTTTCTGCACTACTATAATGAAACTGTGCAGTGAGTCCAAGCCTATGACTCAAATGCTTTCGGATTCAGTTTCCCATTCATCATGGGATTTTCTTATCAACAGCAAATTTCATGAGAACTACCCTCATTTTAAATTTATCAAGGGAATATCTCCAACGAAGTCAATTGATCTGCAGGGATGTAGTTCCTCTGTGTCATATGAAGATTGTACACAAATCAGAGGAAAACCATTCTACTCTGAACTTCTGTTGGAAATTCTTGATTCACTGCATGCAGTATATGAAACTCTGAAACTATATAATCTTCATAAGCGGTAATCCTCTTTTCTCTAGACAATTTAGTTGTATCGAGTGTTTTATATTTTTATCTCAACTTTTTTTTTGTTCTTTGTTCATTTTGTGTCTGATCAACTGAAGTTTCAAGTATATTTGTATGTCATTTATTAGTGGATTGTAAGCTGAACTTTTATAGTTTTCAAAAGAATCAATTTTATCTAGAAAGGAAAAATTCAAAACTTTGTGAAAATACCATGGAGTACTATAAAAAGCAACAAACTTAAAAAATGGATGATAGAAAAGGGTAGTTTGACCAAATCTGTGGAATGTTTGGAAGCATGTCCTTCAAATGCTTCATAACTGAAGGCTGTTGAAGGCTCTTAATGTACATCCTGCCATTTCTTTGGGAGATATATTCTATATACCCTGTATCAATTATCAAATCAAGCATCTGGGAATAGTATCTTCATGTCTTTCCTACCACCAGAGTCTTGACTTGTAGTACCAGCCTTCCAGTGACAAATGGCATTCCGGACCTCGTTGCAAACTCAAAACGATGAAATCAACATGCACTTTACAAGAGCAAAATGAAAATCAATATCATAATTAAAAATGTGTATAATTTTGATCAGTTACTTTGGTCAATTATTCCCAGTTAAGCTATTCAGACATTGAAACTCTTTCACATTGGTGGTTGTGTATAGCTTAAGCTGGTGTAGATTCTTTTATAATGATTATAGTACAGAAATCCATCATTTATGATTCTCAAATGCTAACGTGGACATTCTGTTCTGACATTCATTTCAGCGATTTGGCCCTTCTGGCGGCTCTGCTATGTAATATTGCTGAGTTTATGGGTGAGGAAAGCTACTTGGATCAATACATATGCGACTTTCCTGGTCTTTCCAACAAGTACGGGAAGCGGAGGACCTTATCTTCCTATAAAATTCCTCCTAATTTATTCAAATGGCTTGAAAACTGTTTGCGACATGGATGTAATTCTGTTAAAATATGTGACCTTCCTCCTTTGATCTGCAAAGACAACTGTTCTGCCGTGAGCTGGGCCAGGAAGATAGTGTCATTCTATAGTCTATTGTGCGGTGCAGAAAAGCTAGGAAAGAAGCTATCGAATGGTATTTACTCTAATGTTGCCTCTGGATCATATTCTACGAGTGAGGAGTTGACAATCTTGGCCATGGTTGGGGAGAAATTTGGGTTGCAACAGTTAGATTTACTGCCAGCTGGTGTATCTCTTCCTTTACGACATGTAAGCGATAGCTAAATGTTCTGAATGTTGTTATATATAAATTTGTGAATGTACGTTATGGATGTCATGTATTTGTAAGTTTCAAGTATTAAGGTACTGTTGGAAATTACATATTTCTGCTGCTACTAAGCAAAGAGAAACTGATCATCAAAAAGTTTGTTTCTTCCTCATGTAAAGTAGACAGTAGACACACAAATAAAAATGACTATTTTACCATTAGCATTTCTTACCGTTTACTAGCAGAATAATAGTTAACTACTCCCTCTGTCCTCAGAAGGATTGGTCAATTTTGCCCAAGTTTTTTACTTTGTAGGATGGCCAACAGTACATCAATCAACTGTTGGATCGGTAGTAAACATGTATTCCCCGACTAGTGGTACTAATAAATGAATAGTTGTCTAAAAACCGAAGTCTAATCAATATATATCGAGTTGGAAAATAGATATGATGAGTTTGGCAGTGTATTTTTGGCCATCCTTTTGAGGATAGTAAGTAATTCATTATTTAAAGTTTTTCAGTAAGGTCATGGCTGTTTTTCACGTTGTTTGTTTCGTGGGGAAACTGTTATTTTGATAATAGTTATGGCTATCTAAGATTTACATATTACTTTTCTATTTTTATTAAAAATATACTTTGATAATTCCATTGCTGGATGCTTCTTCTGCACCTTGTAGGCATTGGATAAGTGCCGCGAGTCTCCTCCAACTGATTGGCCAGCTGCTGCGTATGTTCTTCTTGGCCGAGAAGACCTAGCATTGTCATGCTTAGCACATTCCAGCAAATCCAAGGAACTTGAGCCTCATACAAATATGAATCTGATTTCTGTATCTACACCTTACATGCTACACCTGCAT
The DNA here is from genome assembly GCA_014636745.2 of Centella asiatica. Taxonomy (NCBI): domain Eukaryota; kingdom Viridiplantae; phylum Streptophyta; class Magnoliopsida; order Apiales; family Apiaceae; genus Centella; species Centella asiatica. The sequence goes on from CM025780.1 coordinate 57,960,263, forward strand.
CCAGTAACAGTTCCTTCCTCTGTTTCTGAGACAAGCGAATCGGATAATATCAAACTTGAGGAAACAGATTCTGTTGATGCATCTACAAATGACGGTATGGAGCATATATTCAACTCTAGTATGCCTTTGAGGTATGGTCGTGATCTGCGTGTAAATGAGGTAAGTCTTATTCTTTAGGTTATCATACAGCTTTGAATTACATGTGTTATTAAACATGTTGTAAATCACTGTCAATTAGTGAAGAATATCAATAGAGTAAATGCTCGAGCTTCTGAGTAAAGCAGTCAAATGACACAAATTATAGAGTGAATGTTCTACTTTTGTTTTCTTGAACAAGTTTATTAGTGTAATGCAGTTAGTTTCTATTTCAAAATACAAGGACTGTGGCTTGGGTTGTAAGGCAATAGGTTTGAGCTTTACGTCTATTCATTATTGAAGAGAGAGAGAGAGAGAGAGAGTAAAAAACAGAATTCTGTTTTTTGCTACCCGAACCCAGCAGGTAATCTGAATCCGATCAAGTCAGAGTCTGGTGCAGGGAGTGGAACTACCCGACCCAAACCTGCCCTTGAAAACCTGAACATATCATTCCCTCCTTGTGTTCCATCTTTCCGTCTATGGAATATCGATTCTATCAAGCAACAACTTATTTAGAGAATCGGCAAACTCACTTTCTACATGTACCACAGATTTTAGGGTGGTGACTACTTTTTTGTTATATTGTTTTTTAACTTAATGCAAGATCGCTCACTGCATTTAATGGCTATTATAAAATTAGTGTGAGTTGCCTTCATTTGCAATCTAATTATTATGTGTGTTTTGGTACTAAGTTATTTATGGTTCTTTATCTTACATTAGTGTTATAAACTTTCAAATGTCTCATTCTGTTCTTGATGACTACCTTCTGTTTTTCCTTCTTATAGGTCAGACGACTCTTATGTTCTGCAAAACCTGTGGCAATTCAAACGCCTGTTAACCCTACTGCTTCTGATCAGGACCTCCAACAGGTAGATAAATATGCTTCTAACTTTTCACATTCTCTTTCATTTTAAAAGGTCCTTCTTGCTAGTCAATTAAATGTAGTGAAATTGTTAATACTTCCGGTTCACACACTCACGCACACACGTCTTCCTGTTTGTAGTTTTCTGCTACTGAACTTCTATCATCTTACTAATAAATAACATCAGCATGTGAATTTCATATCATGCATGCTGCATTTGTCAATCTTCTGCAATAAATAAATCGATCAATTTAAATAACAAGTTGTTTGAGTCTATCCATCCTATCCTGACAAATATCTCGAATGACAATGCGACACCTGTCTGTTTCTGAAGTAAACTGATTTGATGGGTTCATTAACTGATAAATTGTTCTACTCTATTTAATATATGAACAGTAGTTGTCATTAGAGCACGGACCATTTGTACCTTTCTTTTTCTCTCTCCAGTTATTGCTTCCACGTGATTCACTTGTATAGGCTCAGCTATGGCAACTTGCTCAAAGGACCACTGCTCTTCCTATTGGGCGTGGAGCATTCACACTCGCAACCACACATACACTTTTAACAGAGGTAATAGCTTATATCTTTCGTGATACACTAACTATGCAAGATCAAACTTAATTTTCTTCATTCCAAGATTTAACAGTTCAAGAAGACGCGGTTTCCTTTGTTGTTCTGTGATGCAATTTGATTGGTTTATCAAGAGGCACTGATATTTGTATATGATCTTCAATTTTATTTTTCTGTAGGCACTCACAGTCCCCAAGCTCATTTTAGCAGGCAGATTGCCTGCTCAACAAAATGTAATGGTATGCTCATGTTAGTCCTTCATTCTGTCTGAAAGAATTACATAGTTCTTACAGTTTGGAAAAGTAGACCATATTTACTCGGTGATGCTGTAATATTGTGGAAGTTGAATGATTGTATCTTGTATAATTACATTATTCATCACTTTCTAGAAAATCTTGCTGCTTAATCTTGATGGCAGGACACTCTTTTAGAAAATACATGTTAATGTCTAAATTTATCCAAATTCAGCGAAAGACAAGTTAAAATTAGTAATCCTAAATATTTTCTTCTCCATTTTTCTTTTCACTAACGTTTTGAATGCATCTTTTTATCTGTGACAGGTTAATCTAGATCCAAATATAAGGAACATTCAGGAACTCAAATCTTGGCCTGAGTTCCACAATGCTGTAGCTTCTGGACTTAGGCTTGCCCCTCTCCAGGTTAATATCTGATTATGAATATGATACAAATCTTTGAATTTCTCTGATGCAACTGGTTGTCACACTATTGTATTGAGATCAATTGTTAAAGATTTATCTTTGTCCTCCATTTTTTTTTATTTATTATCTGTTTTTGACATGATTCCCACGTGCATAGACCAATGGGGCCGGATAATTGTGGGGGTCTTGAGTAATACCTCAATGTTGCATCAGGTTCATATTTATATATGGTGCCAAAGTGACCTATGAAACCCCCTCCCTCAACTAACATATACCATGGATTCATTCCTGTTTTAACACTCATGCAATTAAAAGTATTTCTTAGCTTCTGATTAATGCTTCTGAGTTCTACTAATGCAATTCTGCTCCTCTTTTGCAGGGAAAGATGTCAAGAACATGGATCATATATAACAAACCGGAGGAGCCAAATGTTATTCATGCAGGACTTCTCTTTGCACTGGGGCTACATGGACATTTACGTGTTTTGACTATAACTGATATATACCAATACTATTCACAGGTCTTTCCCTCTGTTGATCTGTGTTGCACTTCTTGTTTCTGTTCACTTGCTCCATTAACTTCAAAACCAGCAAGTAGTGGACCAGGTTACCTGATAATGAGAACTTGTATGACTGATTCATTTTCTGTTTGCTCCTTATAGTTTTATGATGTTCTTCTGATATACATTAGTTCAATGTCTCCCGCTTAATGATTGTAATCATCCATTTATCACATGATCTGGGATGTGTTTGTCTGAATACTTTCTTCTTATACAGTTCCTTTTTTTTTTTGGGATGAATCAAATGTATATTTGTGCCAAATTTTCAAGGAAGAGATGATCTATATTTTTCCTTAGTCTGCTCTGATGATGTTTTCCCCATTCAGGAGCATGAAAGCACAACAGTAGGACTTATGCTTGGACTTGCAGCGTCATTTAGGGGAACCATGCATCCAGCAATCTCAAAGGTGAAGTGGTGTCTATAAATTCCATTATTAATTTTTGTTGCGAAATTCCCTTCTATTTGTGGTATTTGATACTTGGAGCCATGATGGTGTATATAAATTTAGATTAATGCAACAGTTGCTCAAATGGAGAAATACTGGTGAAAATTGTTGAACATCTGTTTATTTGATTATAGTTTTGTGAACAATAAATTTTCTTACTCCTCAGCTTCTCTCCAGTCTCCCCTATTGTAACCCAAAGCTACCTACTTAAGGAAATCTTATGTGTCCCACAAAAGAAAGCTAAAAAGTGTATAGACGTTTTGCACCTGACTGGGCTTTTGTTCATTTTAGTCCAGGAATGTTGTTGCTGCGTCGATGATGTCTTAACTTCATATCTGATTTTCCAGCATTATTTTCATGGTTAATATATGAACACAAATGCAATCAATACACAAGGTTTTATGCAATGATACTGCATATTTTTTTGTAACTATACTTTTATCTGATTTGGTTTCATTGTTTTGTGTCAGTCACTTTATGTACACATACCAGCTCGCCATCCATCTTCATTTCCTGAACTGGAACTACCAACCCTTTTGCAGGTATCAACTACTGCTTTCTGTAGTTTAGTCTGCATCACAATTAATTTGCAGCCCTCAATTTTCTACGAAGATTAATTTTTCCTGTTAGTTGTAGAATTTTGTTTATGTGTTTTGATCAGGCTCTTACATTTCCAGCATACAATGGGGAAAATTGTTCTACTAATCTATGCTGAAGGCCTGATTATTTAATTTTCAAAGCAGATGAATATGCCTACATTGTTATTCTTTGGATGTTGGCTTTTGAGTCCAACTTGTTTCATTCTGTTTCAGTGTGCAGCACTTATGTCTGTTGGGCTTCTTTATGAAGGATCTGCACACCCACAAACTATGCAAGTCCTCTTGGTATTTTCTGCTCTTCAGTTCCTCACTATTATTTGTCTCTGGACTTCAGTTTTGCAAGTTGATATCTCTCAAATATTATATATTTGTGTAATGTTGTTATGTGTATTAACTTGGGTACAAACCAACATCTCATCCTCGTGCGACTCCTTTCAATTTTTAGAACTATTCTTTCTTTTTTTTTAACATAATGTGCATGTCCAAATACACAGTTACATTTTGTCCTATGCAACAGTTCATTAAGATGAGCAAGAATTGATGATCAAACATCACTTTTGAGGAAATTTTTGCCTTCAAAATGAATGAAGCTAAAATTGTCTTATATGTGAATTGATGAACAACTATTAATGATGAGTTCATATAAGGGCTTGAAAAAGTATTAACTAAATGAATCCAAAGCCTAATATCTCTTACCTAGATGTGAAGAAGGAAGCTGTTGATAACCGAAAAAAGAAACATTTGCTAATATAAATGGACAGATTTGGACAACGTTCGGCCTGGCTAAGGAATCCTGATCTACAAGCCTAGTTGCAAGTTTTTTTTTTAAATAACATATGCTTATTTCAGAATATTGGCTTTGATAAAGATAGAAATAATATTCCAATTGGTTAGAATATTATGTAATCAAAGAACATCTTTTTAATAGGATTACAGAGGATAATTATGACTTTTTCTTTAAATACACACACACACACACACACATATATATATATATATACATGTAGTATATTAAGGGTTATACATTAGTGAATTGAAGCTTTAATGTTGGGCTATAACTTGTGTTTGGAGAACATGATTTTGCCATTGTTAACCAAAGATTAAATCGTTAACACCCATTCATTCAAAACTCCAGTATCAGATGCGCTTAGGAAATAACAGAGATGTAGAGCTCTATGAGGGTTGGTGCCTGGGTGGATCAATACTTTGATCACCGCGTATTGTGGGAGAGGATTGTCAATTCAGTGTTAAAGAAAAAAATGGGCTTGACGAGAACTAAGAATTGTAATGTTATTTTCCAGGAAATCTTTGAAAATTATGGAGTTCCTCATCCCTTATAACTTCTGCTATGGAGTCATCTTGAATAATGGTAGTCATCCCAAATATTGAGCAGTCAAATAATTTTCTTGATTGCCACCTGGATTCTTTTCTATTAGATGCAATAGTGGCATTTGATATTTCTATGATTGATTTGCAGGGGGAAATAGGCCGGAGAAGCGGAGGTGACAACGTACTTGAAAGAGAGGGTTATGCAGTTTCTGCTGGATTTTCACTGGGACTTGTTGTGTTGGGTATGAATTGTGATGTCCGTATTAATTGAAGATTTTACTTTTATCTAATTCATGGTTTTCTTAAATTGAAGGCCGTGGCGAAGATGCTCTTAGTTTCATGGACAATTTTGTGGATCGGCTGTTCCAATATGTCGGTTGCAAAGAAAGTCATAATGTAAAGGCTGTTCCTACAGTTTGTTTTGCTTCCATTATATTTGAATTTTTGCGTATATTCACTGCCTAAAATACTCCATCAATTATTACTCTTCAGGAGAGATCCTTTACATTGACACAATCAATAGATGAGCATGGTCGCAGTGCTGGGCAGGTTGTACAAGTTAAACATAACTTGGCTGATCGGGATTTTGCTTTTATTGTTTTTCAGAAGTGTTCTATTTTTAGCTTTTATTGTCAATAATCTTTTTCTTAATTCTCTAAACAAGAGCTACTATTGTAATTATAGGCTACAGATGGGAACCCAATAAACGTAGATGTCACTGCACCAGGAGCCATTATTGCTCTGGCTTTAATGTATTTAAAGGTTAGTTTGCAATTCCCGTCTTAGATGTTTTACAATACTATTACACGAGTACACTATCTTGTGTTCTTTGTCTTATTATGGATCCTTGCCCTGCGAATCTATTTTCATTTTTTTTAATAACTAAGGTCAAGTGAGTATTACAGACTGAATCTGAAGTGATGGTGTCAAGACTCTCTATTCCACACACACATTTTGATTTGCAGTATGTAAGGCCTGATTTTATAATGCTTCGCGTCATTGCTCGGAATTTGATTTTGTGGAGCAGGTACTGTGTTCAGATACAGTGCTATGCAAGTATGCATGAATAAATTAGTTAGTTGCTCTTCTGTTTTCTAACTAAATATTTTGTTCATTAGGGTAAATCCATCTGATGATTGGATCCAGTCCCAGATTCCAGAAATTGTGCATAATGGGGTTAAAGGCCTTGGTGATGAGATTGCTGATGTCGATGAAATGGATGCTGAGGCTTTTGTTCAGGCATATGTTAATATTGTAGCAGGAGCCTGTATATCACTTGGTAAGTGACCTTTTTTGTAACTCCTTGTTATAAATTATGGTTGTGTTAATTAAACTTGTATATTTTGAATGTCATACCGTCATGTATTCCTAATGTTTGCATCATTTCAGTTTTCTGAAAATCTTGGTTCTTTCTATGTGTACCATTACCGAAGACCCCAAACGATAAGCTTTTTCTCTGAGGAATACAGCTATTCAGAAATCAAAAGCAAGTTTATCTTGGATAGTCTTCCAAACAAGCTGCTAGGGAAAAACTATTGCTTGAACATACAACCCATTTTACCGTATCTAGATTCCTCAGTAGCTCACCGAGTTATGGTCACTATGTATATAATGTGTGTGCATATGTGTGTGTCTATAGTCTAGACATACACACACAGGCACACACATATTCTATGTGTGTGTGTGTGTGTGTGTGTTGGATTAATTATTGTGATGTCGGTGGATGTAGGGAGCAATAGCCTAAAGATATAACCTCATGGTTGTCTATTTTATTCGTTTATCTGTTAACCTGATTCCTGACAAAGTAAAGGCTTTTCTAATATTATACAGTAGCACCGTCCTTCAATAATTAAATGTTTGAAAAGACATTGTTGACTTTGAGTTAATTGCTTTAAACATCCATGAGCTTACCAAAAATTGAGGGGAAATGTATCGAAGTTGTCTGAATTTTTTTAATTATGTGAAATGGAGACAGGTCTAAGATTCGCTGGTACAAGAGATGGAAATGTGCAGGAGTTGCTGTACAACTATGCTATGTACTTTCTTAATGAGGTCTAACCTTTTGTGATGCTACTCAGTTTATGCATGTTAGTTTGTCCATATATATATGTATATGTGTGTGCAGACACGTGTGTGTGAGAGAGAAGGATACAGACTGCAGCCTTTATTAACAAAAAAAAATAAAAAATGGCCGAAGTCTATTTGTTTCAATTTTATGATGTTTCAAGTAAACCTAAATTTATTTATGGGTAGAGCATCTAAAAATATGGAAGTAAAAAGGTTTTTATAATATTCATTGATTTTCTAGTTTTTCTTTTCTTTTTCTTTACATGATTATTATAGTGGTGCAACATATCTTAAAGCGATGTATACTCTACTATTTTTTGGTTGCTCTAACTATCCATGAGGTTGAATTTATCCATGTCGATGTAGAAATAACAAAACAAGAACCCTGTCTATTTTCAAGGTTGCATCCTATTTCCCTTCAAACATACATACATGCATACACACATGAATACATATATGTGTGTGTGAGTGTTTATATGTACGTATATTATCATACTCTTTCACTTCTCCCTCTGTATCTTTTGCAGATAAAGCCTCTTTCTGTTGCAAGCGGGAATAAGCTCCCAAAAGGATTGTTGCATTATGTTGATCGAGGCACATTGGAGACATGTCTTCATCTCATTGTTCTTTCCCTATCAGTGGTTGGTTGTTTTATTTATCTTTTTTATTGTTGCAGTTTTTTGTTTCTCTATCTTCATCTCATTTTTGTTTTGTTTTGTTTATTTTTTTACGTTTTTTTGGGTGGGTTTGGGAACAGGTTATGGCAGGTTCTGGACATTTACAAACTTTCAGATTATTAAGATTTCTTCGTAGTCGAAATTCTGCTGATGGGCATGTTAGTTACGGAACTCAGTTAGCGGTACGCTTTCCTATATTCTTGATATCAAAGGGTAGTTATTTCATCTGTCTAGAATATGTTAATTAAAGTTCAAAATGCAACCTTATATCTCTAATTACAAATTTGAAATGGCCTTTCATTAATGTCTGCAACTTCAAAGAGGGCCAGAAATTCCTACCCCTCAACCAGGGGCTTGTGTTTAACAAATTTATCAGTGCTGCATGCCTAAAGGGTGGAACTTTCTACGAGTTGCAGAATGGCAGATCTGAAAATTCCATTCTTATCTTTATTTTTGTTTCTCTTTGATTGAATAGCACTATGTCAATCAATGTTATATCCTACTTGAACAGTCTGAAATTTTATGGTCAGATTATATAAATGCAACATTTATTGGCAGTCAATCTTGTGGTTTACCCATTATATTGTCGTGTATGTAAACTGTTTTTGGTTTCATCTTCTTAATTAATTAAATCGTTTCATCTTTCAGGTGAGCCTATCCGTTGGTTTCTTGTTTCTTGGAGGTGGAATGCGTTCATTTTCAACTAGCAACAATTCTATTGCCGCCTTACTTATAACCCTTTATCCACGTTTGCCTACTGGACCAAATGACAATAGGTGCCACCTACAGGTAAATCATGACAGAGAGGTAGTAACCTTGGTTATGTTGTTTTGCTAGGACTTTATTAACGGGTAGTCTTTGTTTGGGAGGTGGAGTAGATAGGGTCTGATCTGTATTACTGGGAACTGGACTGGGTAAAATTAAGGTTGTATTGACTTAGGGGTATTGTAGAATAAATTTAATAATTTATAGTTTATTCACATTAGAGAATAAGGAATGTGCAATTATTTGAAAAAAACATTGCCAGAACACAAAATGGTGCTCCTCACATGCATAGGACCAGCTTTTGTGAGTACACTTTCGAATTGAAATAACTAAAAGGATTGATTTTTGGTTTCATTTGCATTTATCTTCTTGTCAATTCTCTTTATTTTTGTAGCTGTTATATGAAGGATGTTATTTTATAGGCATTCAGGCATTTATATGTCCTCGCAACAGAAGCCAGATGGGTTCAAACAGTTGATGTGGATAGTGGTTTACCAGTATATGCTCCTCTGGAAGTTACAGTGAAGGAAACAGAAAATTATGCAGAGACAAGTTTTTGCGAGGTCACACCTTGCATTCTGCCAGAACGTTCTATTGTGAGTTCACGATCACTTATTTCTCGGTTGCACTCTCTTTTCTTAATATAATCAAGCTTTTTTAAAATATTAAATGTACCTAGAAAAAGATGTAATGTAAATGTACCAAGTCCTGCAAAAATATATATGATGTGTAACTGAGGCTAGTTCTGGTCATCAACATCCTTAAAAGGCATCGTAAATTGGCCATCATCTTCACGGTTCCAATTTCCTGGAAACATCGCTGTAGTTATTAAGAAATGTATATTGTCTATCATCTGCTTGAGTACTTGTCCACTCATAAATTACAACTTTTAGCATTAGTGAATTCTTCAACAAATTCTGCAGTTGACGACCGTTCGTGTTTGTGGTCCACGATACTGGTCTCAAGTTATCGAGCTTAATCCTGAAGGTACCATAGCTGCCGATTCATTTTTTTGATTTTCATGTTATTGAAAGTTCCAACCAATTTCATGTCTTGATTACTCAGAGAAACCTTGGTGGAATGCTGGGGACAAGAGTGAACCATTTAATTCTGGTGTCCTCTATATCAAGCGAAAAGTTGGAGCATGTTCTTATGTCGATGATCCCATAGGATGTCAGTCTCTACTTTCACGCGCAATGCACAAGGTTTGAGCTGTTATAGTCTTTACTCTATCTTCCTTCAATTTTAAATCTTTGATTACTTGCCCTTGATGCAGGTTTTTGGTTTATCAAGTCTCAGAGCTTGTATGCCAAGTAACAGTGAGGGTAATGTACCAGCCACAGTTCATCAACTGGTCAGTACATTCTCATCTGATCCAAGCTTGATTGCTTTTGCTCAACTTTGCTGTGACCCCTCCTGGAATAGCAGGCAAGCATGATGATATATTCTGTTCTTTGTCTAAAATAAACTCGATTAGATTAAATTGAGAATGAGCTGTTAAATCACCTATCTTGGTACTTTTCAAAGTTCTAAATACACATTGCTTATATATTTAGTTATTCATTTGGCCAGAGAGTATTTTTATGTTATGCCTTATTAGACAACTTGCCTGCTGCGTGTTTACAGATCTGATGGTGATTTTCAAGAGTTCTGCTTGCAAGTGTTATTCGAGTGTGTGAGCAAGGACAGACCAACACTTTTGCAGGTACCTAGACTGATCATGAAATTTCACTTCTTTATTGGTGGTCACCATCATAAATCCCATCTCTTACAACAGTTGGATCGATTTAATTGTTACTCTTTTTGGTTGCTGTCATCCAAATCTTTCTGTTATTCTTGAAACTAGAAAAAAATGATGGGAAATGAAGGAAAATTTGGAACTTGTTCGAGTTTTGTACCTTTTCTGCATTGTAGTTTAGTCTCAGTATTGCGGGGTGTTGGATAGTTGAGCCCTTACCACTGGGCCAACTCCTATCGAAGAGTTGAGAATGCGCATACAATATATGGACCGAAAATTAATGGATTGATGTTGCCCGATGTCTTTTTCAAAATAGGAAGATGTAATTGGCTCTTATGGTTTAAATTATACTTAATCCTAATTGCGTGATTGATATCTTTAATTATACTTTTACTGTACATTGCTGCAGAGATGACTGATATTCTGAAGTTTTTTAGGTGTATCTATCATTTTATACAACAATTGGGTCAATGGCTGATCAGATTACCAAGGGTACTCCCGTTTTTGGCGACACACTTTTCTTGTCTAGTTTAAAGGTAAATTTTTGATCTTGTGTCATCTCTCCACATACATATGCTTGGTGAACTTCTATTTCATCAAAGATCAATAACGCTACACTATCTGCTTCTATATGAGTATAATACATACTATAACACAAGAAACAAGCAATATAATTCCCAGCATGACAAGGGAAATAATATTTTGGCAACTTGCATGGTGTATCATTACCATCGTGTATTTATATAGAGTTGTGGACTTCGTAACTATGTTTTTATTGATAATTGTTAAATAAAGCATCCAAAATTACTGGATGACATTTATTTATTGAGATCACCCCTCATGGCATATTCTTTTACCTAAGCAAATTCTTTAACTTAATTGGGCGAAAGTGGAAGCCAGAAGATAAAGCTTATATTTTCATTGATGTATAAAGTAAATCATGTTAAATTTTTGGAAAAAACTTCCCGTTATCTTTAGTTGGATATGGGTTACTGTTTGTTCTTACAGTTGCTATGCAAAAGCAACTCGTTTGATAGCCTATTTCTTCATGTAGCTTGCTCTAGCATACAATGAAGCTGTGCTGAGCGGAAGATTAACTACTTCCAGAGGAGCCATTGTTCAATCTGCTTTTCTAGGTTCACTCCAGAAGCGCATGGAGATGTTTCTGAACTATTCTCCAGCCCTTAGAGACAACTTTTGTAATTATCTGAAAAAAGGGACTTGGCCGGAGTGGGGCCAGGAAGGAAATTCTTCGACAGTACTCTCTTGGTACCTCCAGTGGTATGGGGTACCTGCACCCGGTGTAATTAAAACAACTTTGGAGAAAATAAATCCCGTTCAGACACCCAGTTTAGTTCCTTTGTTATGGTTATTGTTACCAAGAACTCACATCAATGCAATTGTTGAGATTGATAAATATTACTTTTCATCACTGGTCGACAATCAACGCTATGGGTAATGAGACTGAAGAAAGTTGGCAAATGCATCCTTTTCCTGCACCTGGAAACCTCTTTGTGCACAAAATAGGAACAAAGGAATAGCAACACAGACAAACTAAACCCTTGATATTCTCAGTCTACAGAGATGATAAATTAGGAAGATCAGCACATGAGAATTTAATGCAGTTCTGGAATCTGCATTGCAGTGGAGCTGCAGTTCTTTGCACTACTTCATTTTGCAGCCTGATGACTACAGGGAAGTTGAGCCAAACGAGGCTGCTAATCTCACATCACTTGCTTAAAGCAGATATCCGTCATAAAGTAATTTTAGGATTCACAAACAACATTTTAGCTTCAACTGCATGGACTAGTAATGAACGTGGTCGGAGCTAAACGCCATCATTGATAGTGCTGCGGAATACAGAAGCAAATTATGCGAGACCTCCAAAGTTATTCTTGTATCATATGTATCATAAACACATTTAATTAAGCTTTCACTATTTCGGAAAGTCTTCCGAGTTGTCACTGATATTATTGAAACACATTCTAGTTAGAGAAATTTTACTCCTATACTAGGAAAACTTTGGTACGTAATCTTCAATGTTGGTTTATTTTAGAACATTGTAAAAGAAAACTAATTACTACAACCTACAAAAAGTTAAAAGAGATATAGCATAATTCTTTTTTCTTTTTTCTTATAATGTATTAGTTGTTAAATGCCATTTCAATGCAAACATATACACATGTATATGTATAATTATGAAACAGTATATGTATACATCGACTCTAAGTAGGGATAATATTACCTGGAACTTGATAAATGATTTAAAATTAGTTTCAAATTTTAATTAGTACTTTCTCATTTGAAATTATAAGACGATCTTTTTTTCTTTTTATATCTTAGAAAGTCTAATGATAGGAAATTAGGAACTAGTAAAGTATGTTATTTCAAAGTAGGCCGTTTCTTCAACCCACAAAAAGAGTAGGCCCTCTCGAAACGAAATTTAATGCATTATTTGAAATGGTACAATGGTACATCACGTGTGACAAGAGTGAACAATCGAATTTCTTAATGCAGAATTTTACAAGGCACTATTTCAAACTGACTCGAGAATTTCTGCCACCTAACAAGGGAAAAAAAGAGAGTAAATAATAATGATAAAGCATAATAAAAATAAGTCTTTCTTCTTTTTATTTTTTTTTGTGAGAAAAAATATAAGTGAGATTTTCTTAATTCAAAAGTAAGACATATTACCGACTTTTTTAGTATAACAAACTACCAACCTAATTAGAGAGTTTAATGAATTTTATATTTTTATGAGTTGAGATAATATTGGTCGACAAAATATTAAAAACAATTCTAACCTTCAATATCTGTGTACTTAAAAGGGAGCCGTTTAAAAAGTCATAAACAGAGAACCGCTTTTATTTTTGACTTAGTAATATAGTAATACCCCGTATAGAAAATCAAGAACTTATAGACGCCCAAAGTGGAGACCGGGCCCCACTTTTGCTACTTCATTCATGGTTCTAGACTTAAAGACATACTTTTAAATTTTCAAATGTTTGTTAAATTTAATTATTCGAGTACATTTTAATGGAAAATGATATTATAATATTAAAATGTATATTTAACTTAAAAGCAGAAGATGTATTATGTTTTCATGATTTCAAGAAACATACTAGTTATATATCACTTTTTCAAGAACTCAGTTCCGAATTCATTATACCTAGTTCAACAATTTATTGTACGTACTTCTGACATGAACATCTACTCATTGAGTTGCATCATAAATTTGGTATTCAATTTTTTGTACTATCTTCAGCTACTGCATATCCCTTTTTGCAATTATTCATTCACATAAATAATCAGTGGCTCCCATTCTAATTGAAGAAAGTTGGCAGAACATCACCATTTTTTTTGTTTTTTTTTTCTTTCTAATTTTGATTTTAAATACTTAAACTGAAAAATTATTTAATTTGAGTGCTTTTTCGGCAAGACGGCAATGCTGATGCATAAGAAGGTGGGACCAAATTGTAGAAAAGCAGTGTCCTTGACATGGAAATATTGTGTAACGCGGAAAGCATGCATTGACAGATTTTGGTTGGTTGTAAAGAAATTGACATTTATATGTAACTTATCAATATATTGAAGTTTCTATTTCTTTAACATGCACAAGCATGTATGGTATGTATAAAATATGGATTTATAAATAAAACATTGAAATTGATAATATAATTTTATTTCTTAAATAAATTGCATAATATTTGTTAGATTCTCTTAAGATTTGCAAAAAAAAGGGGTTGTAATTAGACAATCTATTTTATACTATTATATTCACTTATACATTTATCAACAACTATTTTATAGTGTTATTTTTACGTAAAATTCAAAATTTATTTATGTAATACAAATTTTAAAATCGAAATATCTTGATACTAATATCCCTCAAAACTATTGACTAGTAAACTAGTGTAAACAAGTAATATTAAGCGGTTCAAAAGTCAACTGTTGCTACTTCAATCAATCAATTAATTAATTGTAAAATAAATCACATTTAAATTCATGTCCAGTTTAATTAATCCCTATTTAAATATTAAATGATTTTCTATGACTTTAGATATAAATTTGTATTTACACATTAAACGTTTTGTTTACGGTCTTTTTACCAATTTTAAGAAATGAACCAGTCACATTTATTACTGGAGGAGAATCGATCGCTGTAGAACGTGCGAACCCGAAAGGTTGATCTCCCCGGCAGCCGAACTAATATTCTATGACTTCATACTTCTCTCTCTATACTCTCTCTTTCTCTCTCTCCACTTCTCCTATCCCCACCAGACAATAATCGCCACGTTCATCAATTACTACTTCTATTTTCTGCTCATTTCTAGAAATTCGTGTTCAGCTCTGTTCGTCCTCTTCATTTTCATCGCCCTCTCTGTTGCGATCCAGTCCACCTGATTTCAGTTTGTTGACTCGCAGATGACTCCATTTCCAGTAATTTTCGATACTCTGTTGTTGATAATGATAGTCAATCTTTGCAGTGATTTGGTTTTATGTTTTTTTTTTTTTATAAATCTGGTTGTGGAATTGGAAGATGCTTGAATCTGTGCTAGTGATCAGCTTGATATTGATGCTTCTTTATAGTTGAAATTATTTTATATTGTCAATCTGAAGTTGCTCTTCTGAAACCCTAACTTGATTATTGGAAGAGATCATTGTTACCATTCGCAAGTCGATGCCACTAACTCCTTGTTTAACAATGAAGTTTTTTCCTTTTTCTCAAAAAAATTAATTTAATTATATACTTCTGTCTTATTTTCGTTCTTTTATGTGTATTTATAACCGAGGTTTTTCGTTTTAATTGTCTTTTATTTTATTTTTACAATCATCCAAAGGACCTAGTTTTGATTATTCTAGCTCAAATAAGGGCTATAACTCATTTCCCTTATCCCTTTTATTAATATTCTGTTTCTTTAAATAAATATGTCAGCTGATAGTTTTTTTTTTCCTATGGCTGTTGAGAAGACATTAGTTCATGGTTAAAAACAATCGCAGCTGCAAAGTCATGAGTTGTATCTGCTGCTTTGGTGGCTCATCAGTTGAGAAGAAAAAAGACGACAATAATATTTCTCGGGACTTAGAAGGTAAAGTTCCACAACGACATATCTGATTACATTCAAATTGAAATGAGAACGTTCTTTCGGATTATTATTATTCTTATTGTTATTGTTACTATTATTGTGACATGCATAAACTTAGAAGACAGATTTGAGACCAAATAATGAAATATGGCAACTATAATTTGACTCATGTATATGGGTCCATTTGCATATGGCAACTACAATTGACAAATTCGTATTTGATTGCATTCAAATAAAATACGAGATCACCATTTGGGCCTAACTATGCCTAATGTTATAGTAAGCATGAATTCTCTTGTTTGATGCCTCTTAAAAATCAGCATTTGTCGAAATTCTCTAACAAATATTCCAGAGGAACAGAAGAAATATTTAGGGCATGTTCATCTGTTGGCTTTTGGGTATTGACTATATATAGACTAAATATTCTCAAGTAAGCTTGTTCTAGTACTATCAATTGAAATGCATATTCTTTTTAGCTTCAATCATTTATGTAATAAAACATGTCATCAATATCTTATCGACTCAAAACTTACTTTTGTCGATTAGGTATTGTACGGTGAAAGTGGTTCTGAAAGACAGTTTCCCCTTCATTGATCTTATCTTATTGTAAAACGCTCTTTATATGTCAAACTAAAATGAAGCATTTAATTATAATAACATTTTTGCTTTACAGCATGCGTGTTTTTCAAAATTCCGACTCTTTGTTGTGTTAAATTGGCATTGACACTATGTTATATTTATTCAGTTAAAAGTAATCAGTTCAGATACTCGGGTTTAAATGAATATCTGAAAATTAATGAATGCCAAGTGATGAATAGCATGCCAAAATTCAAGAGGATAGCATCTATTTTGGCTGGGTAATTTGTTAGCAGATAATTCCCTCTGGTTCTTCTGGGAGAGATCTTCATGTTAGAACCTCAAGGTATCCAACAATTAATATATGATAAGAATTTTGAAAAGAATTAACCATCTAAATTATAATAGATCCGATGGCAGATAATGATTAGAATTTCTTTGTTATACATCTTCCTTTCATAAATTGTTCATTTAAAACCTTTATATAAGCTTCAACTGATCAATGTATAACACATTATTTGAAGTAAATGAGGGGAGGCACTACCTTCTCAATGAATACAATCTTTGCCCTTATGTTGTGTTCTACTTTTACTAATGATAGATTGGTCAAAGTGTAGAGATAAATTTTTCTTTTTTTTATTTATTTTTCGGTGCGAGCATGTGTCTGGTTTTTGGGTTGATGAACCACTTTATTATTAGGCACTATAATTATTTAATATGAAATTATGAAGAAAAAAAAGTGTTTGGTTCCTTTCATCAATTTGATTGTTGGTTGTTTCTTTCTTTTTCCAAGGGCATTCACTTGGAAAGATAAAAAATTTCTCATACAACGAACTAAAAACAGCAACGGATAATTTTCATCCTAGACAAAGGATAGGGCGAGGAGGTTTCGGAACTGTTTACAAGGTAATCAATCCTATAGAAGCTTTTGCCTCCTTATCAGTTGTACAGGAATGTATTAATATATCTATAACACTATGGTCTAACTAAAGTAATGGAAGATCTCTTGGAAGCTCCGCTATAAGAATGATTTGAATATTCTTGGTGCAGTTTAATTAATCGTTTCAAGAATTTATAGTGTACAAATTGGGTTATGGCTGTAACTTCTAGGCTTTACAAGAAAAAGAACATTTTAATTACTGTGCAAACTAAACCAGGAGCACCCAGAAACATAAAAACACTTGCTTATCTTCCAACATCCCCCCCCACAACCACCACCCCAAGCCCCCCCGGAATGAATGACTCGAACTGAAGACTTATGGCAGAAACACATTTGGGTCTATAAATGCTTGACTAAATCAGAGGATCCATATAAGATTATTGTACCTTTGTTTACCTAAATACAACATGGCTGCTGGTGCTGAATGCAGTTTTTTACCATTAAAATTCATGTGATGAAGGTGTTGTTTCCTGTGTAAATTGATAGCAGATATCTCTTACAAAGTTCTTACTGTACATTTGAAGTTGAATTTATGTATAAATCCTAGGAAATAATCAAAAAGCCAGAGCTTATGCACATTTAATTAATTGTGTTGGAAAAACAAGCAATTCATTGATCATATAGTTAAGTTCTTTAATATGTTATCCTAAAATAAAATTTTATCTGAAGTATGGATTAGATCTATGAATTGTTCTAATGGAAGTTATTTCTACTTCATGGACTTCGTAGATTCTTCCCTGATTAACTTGTTACTGAAATCGATCTGTTACACCAAGGTCTTCTAAGAATTCGACCGTCTGTCCTTGCTTTTTATTCCCGTATTCCTAGTTCTTCCTTATGATAATTAAAGTGCAATTCTTTAGGGAACCCTCAAGAGTGGAAGTCAAGTAGCTGTGAAGGCACTTTCTGCTCAATCAAAGCAGGGAGTGCGTGAATTTTTAACTGAAATTAACACCATCTCAAATATCAAGCATGAAAACCTTGTTGAGTTAATCGGATGCTGTGTTGAAGGAACCAACCGAATCTTGGTGTATGAGTTCTTAGTAAATAACAGCCTTGATGCTGCCCTATTAGGTATCCAGAAATGTTTCTAAGAGTTTTTTAATTTTTAGTAAGAGTGCCATACGTGGAAAAGTTAATTGGTATGTTATTTGAATATCCTTGCAGGTTCAAAAAGTAAAGCCATAATGTTGGATTGGCAAAGAAGATCTGCCATATGCAAGGGTACTGCTAGGGGTCTTGCATATCTGCATGAAGAACTTGTGCCACCTATAGTGCATAGGGACATTAAAGCTAGTAATATACTTCTTGATAAAGACCTGTTGCCAAAAATTGGTGACTTTGGTTTGGCTAAACTCTTTCCAGACGATATTACTCATATTAGCACAAAAGTAGCAGGAACCACGTATGTTTCCTTTTTAATCTCTCTGATTATAGTTTGTTTTGATATAAGTTCCTAACTAGTCACCCAAACTTCATTTTGAATTTATATACCTCACTTTTGTTCTACTAGCGGTTATTTGGCACCCGAATATGTATTGGGTGGTCAGTTAACGAAGAGGGCAGATGTATACAGCTTTGGAATCCTCGTACTTGAAATAGTGAGTGGCAAAGGCAGTGGAAAAGCAAATTTGGGTGGGATGCAGAAACTTCTGTTGGAATGGGTGAGTCAATTTTCCTTTGGACAAATTTTCGAATCTTAATTGAGTTTTGCTGATCATTCTTTGCTCACACATGCATCTATGCCTGCATACACAAGATACATGCATAAATGTAGACACCACTTGGCAGACATTTTATTGAATTGAGGTATTTGAGCTTGGAAAGCACTGTAATTCACTTTGTGCTCTGAAAAATGAGAAACTTTTTCTTTTAAAAAAATTATATTTCTTTTTCTTTTGTTCTCGATATAATGTCTATAGTTTGCTTTGATAGGCATGGGAACTCTATGAAGAAGGACGAGCCATAGAATTGGTGGATCCTGAACTGGAAGGATTTCCCGAGGATGAAGTCATTAGGTACATTAAAGTAGCCTTTTTCTGCACACAAGCAACAGCAAATAGGAGGCCAACAATGAGCCAAGTGGTTGATATGCTCACAAGAAACACCAGACTAAATGAGAAGGAAATTATGGCCCCAGGTTTTTTCCAAGATACTGGTGGAAGTTCATCTTCAAAGAAAAAGTCATCTAATACCATGTCAAGCAATCAAATGAGCTCTGTCCCCATCTCTATAACTCAGGTGATCCCTAGATAAAATTTTGAGTGTGTTCATGGACCTTCTAGAAGTTAGGTATGAAATTTGTCAGTTACAGAATGTTAATATAGTTTTTATACCTTTGTTTCCACTTGAGCTCTCACTTGGGCCTTCTATAGAGGTGTATGTTAATTTAGTGGTAGGAAAAAGAGGAGATACATGGGCTAATTAACGAAATTTTAGGTAATTAGCTTATAAAAGATAGTGTACAGCAGATGATTATTTATTTTTATGATTTATTTTAAATGTTCATATATTATAGAAAGCAAGAAAAGTTGTCAATTGCCCATGATGTTTGCAAAGACCTTTTGTAAGGCAATCATATACTTTTATAGTCCTACGTCGTGCATCTCTTGCTCCATTTCAGTATGCAGGTATCTATTTTCTGTTTGAAATAGTTCTACTTGATTCTTGTCCATCACTTCTTCAAGGAGAAAATGCAGATGACATAGAAAAATGAGATAATGAAGATATGGGATAGATAATAGGAGTGTGCGATGATTGGGCAGAACGGTTGAAAATAAGACATTTTTGTGGAATAAATCGGGCCGAGTTTTCTTCAATTTTTCTAATTAAAGAGAACGTAAATAGTGAAATGGGCTCCAGAAGGAAATGTTTCTTTGTCAACGTGGAATCTTTTCTTTTTTTCTTTTCCCATCGCCATTCCGAAGGAAAGATTATAGGATGGTAAAATTAATTGATTGATTGGATATCATAGATTTAGAGCACCGTCAATGCGTTGCAAGACTTGAGGAGCAAGTGTGTCGAAAACATTACTTTGAAAAGAAAAACCCAAGATAGTCTTACTGCTCGAGCCTCGAGGCAACGTAGAGTTTTCTTAGGGCTAAAGTGTCGTTGGTATTTATTAGTATACAAAATATTATTTTAATAAACGAATTTTTTATTAATTTTATTTTAATACTAAAATTATTATAAAAAATACTAAAATTATTACTATAATTATTAAAATTATTATCAAAAATATTAAAGTGATACCAATGTTAAAACTTAAAGTGAAAATTTTTCTTATAGTATTGTTTTTTTATTTTTTCTCATACATTCCGACACTTTCCTTTTGTCCATTTCTATACGTACAGGATTACAATCACTTAACGATGTGCCAAAAGATGCTGATAAGTTGCCTTTTCCGGGAAAAAAGTGTCAGCTCGCTTTAATCACGGGGAAATAATATGGTACATCCACAGCCATTTCGAATTAAAAAAACAAAGAAAGAAAATTAAATATCCAAAACCATCTCTATCCATCGAACATCTTCAAACACCTCTTACGACTAGACTGGAGAACCTCGTGTATATTACAGACCATCTACAACTTCTTGTCCGCCCAATAATTTGGCTACATACCGTTTCCTGAATTACAGGATAAATTCCAAACCGTGGCATAAATCAACTTCAGTTCTGAAGCCATATAAAGAATGTCCACCAAGAACTACTTAAATAGAGCAACAAAGAAAATTCCCATATTAACATTGAAAAAACTCAGCAGCAGCCAAACCATGAAATAAAGCGGACATTTTTCATTTATTTTTGTCTCCTAGGTGAACAAGCTATGACACACAAACATAAGTCAAACAACTGAGATTAAAATAATAAAATCATTACAAAATACTATGCAACTTCGTAAACACAATACAATAGTAACAGCTCATATCTCAACCATATATCTCAAAGTGCCTTTTGAATTAGGTTTCCAGGAGCAGACTTAAAATTTAAAAAGTGGACCAGATTCCCTCATCCTCAAAATCATTGGCAACCAAATGGTAGAAAGCAGCAATTTGAAATCTTGGGGGTAAGTAATATAAGCAATAAAAAATTTGTAGAAAAAAGGTGGAAGTGGGGGTGGCGGGTCAACCCTAGCTAGCAGGCTGGTCATCAGCTGCAGCAGCAGCAGCAGCAGCAGGAGGAGGTTCTTGGTTAGAAGTATCCGAACCATTAGAGACAGCATCTTTGGTGGGTGCGGCTGTTACCACACCAGGTGCATTAGATGCTGCTGCATCTTTTGCATTCTTCAGATTTTCAGCACCCTTCCCATCTTTGGCATCCTTGGCTGGAGCAGGTGGGGGCGGTACCATGTGAGGTGGGGGTGTGTGCTTCAGCTTCAACAGTAAATGACGCATTCTTGAGAGATCAGTCGGTTTCCCAGGCTTGGGGCCCTGGATGACAGTAATAGAAGGCTTCTTGTCTTGATCTTTCTTGCCTCTCTTTTTCTCAATATTAGGAACCTCACGAGGAATGATATCTCCAATCGTTTTCCAATACTGTTTGTCGGCCTCTTTATGGAATTTCTCCTGATTGGCCAAGTAAAGCTGCTCCCCAGGAAAAAAACAGGAGTTATTTTTTTTAACAGCTTATAGAATTATAGTCTAAAAACAATAATTTCAACACATTTAATTACCTTCTCTTTCTCTCTGTTAGTAGCCCTATTATTGTCGATCTGAACCATCCTTTTCTCATAGAAAGCATTCTTAAAGTTTATAGCTTCGTCAATGATTTGGTCTCGCAGCTCCTTCTCCCTCTTCTCTTTTTCCTCAAGTCGGATGGCATTTTGCCTGCATTGAAAACCAGTAATCAGCTTGCAAACATAAAAGGTCTCATGAAAAAAATGTCACCAACAATTTCTTCTCAGTTTGGTGACTTAAAATTAAGGTTTGTTAAGTGGGAAAAAAAGAGACTTAAAAATGATTATTCAAGCTTTCATGATCGAATAGCAGCTGTTCTTTCAATTTGAAACCAAAACTATGGAACCTTCTGTATGTACAAGAAAAGGGAAAAAGGGACATGAAGGACGTTGTACAATGTCCCAGTTTTAATTACAGAAAATGTCATGCAACAACTTTAGCACCCTGTTTCAAGTGAAAAATATAGCTCTTTATGTAACACAGCCATACAGGAACAAACGATAGCCAAGTTATAATGCTGCATTTAGATTCTTTAAATGAAGTAGGAAAGCAATTGTGTTTAGTTTTTCCTTTATTTTCTATTTTATTAAATGGAAAGCAGCTTTGGAGCAACAAGTAAAATGGAAAGTAAGATTAATGAGGCATCAAGCAAAATAAAACGAAAAGAGAACAGAGAATGGGTTTATAATTGATGGAAGGCTGGAAGGCATTGTGCACTGCACTCCAGAAAAGAATATCTTTGTTGGTCAAGGTGTATGATGGACAGCAGCAGTAGGAACTGATTCCAATACTAGGTGTAGTACACAGCCGTAGTACAAGAACCAAGATAGGTCATGAAAACAAATGCCTAATACTTCATCCGTTTTCACAATATCTATCACTTAGAAAATTGTGTTGGTCAATTTGATCATTTTTTGACTTTAAAATTACACATATATATTTATAATTATAGAATGTTGCAAATTGTATGAACATTATTATAATTTTGTTATATACATGTTTATAAAATAATAAAAAAAATTTAGTCAAATATAGGTCGACTTTGACCACAAAAATTTCATAAGTGTCAGTTAATTGGGAATGGAGAGAGTATGTGATTGTTACAAAAACAAAAAGCTTATCGGCCTATACATTATTCGAACAACTTTAAGTAACTTGTACTTCAATTTAAAATGTTCCAACTTCCACAAGTTGAGCGTCTTGAACCACTAAACTGGATAAACCAGTGTTTTTGCAGGCTCATTGTTTGATCTGATTTCTATAACTATGATTCAAATACATTAGTCACATTATGATATAGAAATGTTTCCCGCTAATTTAATTTTTTTTTCAGAAAAATATTCGAGTTTGTAGTTCAAGATTTACAAAAGAATCAGGTATGAAGCCAAATATATCTCAAACTTCAGAACAAACCAATAAGTGAATTTTTTCGCAAGTTGTTTCATCTTCACTTATAAGCATTCTCGGTGACCGCATGAAACAGAAATTTATAAATAAATGAAAGCTCAAAGTAATATAAAAATCTTGTACACATGAGAGCAGAAGCAAAAAGTTATAAGAATGAAAAAATCAGCAGAGTATCCCCTTTTTTTTTATCATGTTTCTGAAGAAGGATTTGGATATGAGATTACTTATCCATTTTGTCATGAAATGCACACAGTGTATGATTGGTACAAGGAACAAAATAAAGAAAATCCAAAAGAACCTCCAAGTATTTAGTTATGTTTTACAATCCATCTAAAGAGCTAAAAAATTTATTGAGTTCATCATATGCATAAGCTACAAATCACTCAGAGTGCTTAATGCACCTTACATGAGTTGGAGTACAAGAAGAAGAAAACAAGTAGCAGCTCCAGTACTAATAAGAAGACTTCCCTCCCCGGACTAGGCCCACGAACATATTAATCCTTCAATCAACATTATCCATTTCCCACTAACATCACTGGCTTGAATCAAAGGATATAACTAGTTTAAGCTACACATTTGTGCTACGAATCTAGGATGCAGATAGCATATCATAATTCCATTTTTAGATCCTTTAACATTTGTTTGTTTATAAATTGCCTCAACTAGATTGAGATCCTAGATCATCACCTGATTCAAAACGCTTCTAACAACACTCCTAAAGAACAGCTTTTGGGCTACATCTTTGTGGTAGGATAGCATATCATCATATATTAATCAAACACAAGACAGTAGTTTCAAAGGATATAAGTATTAACTAATTGGAGCTAGACCTTTGTGCTAGGAATCTAAGGTTGCATATAGCATATCCTTATTCCATATTAACATCTAGAAGGCAAATCTATAACTACTGTACTTAATAATAGTCGCAAAAAAGAGAACGGATTAACAGGCAGGAAAAAATTAGAATTAATATTAATTTTCTGTCCATCAAAAAACACCCCAGATCAGCGTATTTAACTACAATCTATTTCCACCTGGCATCAACTTTCCTAATTCTTGATGATACATCAAGATCTTAACAATTTAATTCTTGATGTCATATTTTCTCATAGAAGTAGTTGTAACAAGATCAATTGCATCGAAGTAAAGAAAAAAACCAAAACCTTGCAGATCCACAAGTCCAGTCCAGCATAAAGCAGATCTACGCTGTATATACTAATCAAGCAAAATGAATACTCACCTTCGCCATTCACGAAGTGCATATCCTTCTTCTTGCATTTCTCCTGGAGGCGGAAGCACCGGTCCATCGGAACTGAAAATTCCGTCAGTATCCCCTCCAATATCGTAGCTCTTCCCATTTCCATTAGAAACAGGGACAGATGAACCAAAAGGCGAGGTCTCAGAGTAGTTAGGGTTTGGATCCAAGCCATAGGCGTATGGATCGGGACTGTCGACGGACTGAGAGACGTGATCTACAGTGACTTCATCGTCCGGAAAAGCACCGCTACCGAACGGCGGAGGAGCGGTGGCTGAAGAGAAGTTAGAGTAGGAAGACTCGTCGTAGCCGTAGCCGTCTTCGAAAGGTCGAGAAGAAGGGATCGTCGAGTCTTCCCCATCGACGCTGTATGTATCGAACGACGACGACATTGTTTTCTTTTTCTCTCTCTCTCTAAATTCTCGGCGTTGATTGATTTCTCTCTCTCTCTAGATCCTCTCCCTTTAGTTTTTCTCTCTCTAGTGAATTTTTATTGTAAGAAAGGTGGTGGAAGGGAAAGGCTTTTGACCATTTTATAGGCTTCTTCAAAATTATGTGCTGGTGTGCTCTTAGCTCTTAGAGATAAATTCGAGAAGATTTTTCATAACTGATTCTGTAAAATTTTAAAAGCGTAAATTGATTACCGAATATAACATTATTTTCAATTAATGTAAGTTTTATTTTTATTTTAAAATTTTCTATTTCACCATATCACTATTGCGATAATAGTTTCCTGGTTGAAGGTGAATTTAAATTTATTATCTCTCACCCCCAATATTTGAAACAAATTCACAAAGAGGACATCTTAGAGTTCTTTAAAAAAAAAGTTAGAGAATATTTTGAAGAGATTTTAAATTCTAACCGTCTTTGTATCCTCCTTTACGGAATTTCAAATACACAAAAACGCATATGTATTCAATGATATATTTAAAGGCCGAAACTAGCTACTTTTTTTCAATTATTTTTTGTATTGATACTAATAACCGAAGATGAAACATTAGCTACGTTGAGAGGGTGTAAATGGGCAAATGTCTATATCCATATTTATATTCATTATACGATAATATTCGACCAATAAAATTATGAATCTGAATATCAAATATTTCAAAATAATTTAAATGAAACTGATTTAAAAATTTAGTAACTTTATGGGACTATGTACTAAAGATTTTTAATTTGACAAACCAAATAATATATGATAATAATAGTGGTAGTACCATTCATTTTGACCATAAAATCTTGCACACCTGAAAATTAGATACTAATAATTGTGAATATGATTGGCAAATTTCATAAGCACAGCACGTATATCTCCTTGAATAAACTATAAGTCAAGAAAAGCAGATTCAAAAGTACCCAAAAAAAGAAAGCAGATTCGCTGCTAGCGCATTGAAAAGTATAAAAATGAAAAATTTTACATCTCGGCTCATGGATTGTATCCAAACTATCAGTTAAACATGTACATGGTGCAGTTTAACCTTACTGCGGACTGCTTGAAGATAATAATAATAATACACTTCCCACTGCTGTACGGGATTAGGCTAGGAGAAAATAAAAAAGATCTGGTTTTGAACTGTCATTGGTTAGCATCTGGTCTGGAAAAAGCCAGAATTCACCTTGGATCAATACCATATCTCCATCATTTTCTGCTTAAATACGTGGAACACTTACAAATGCACGTTCATTGAAGGCAAAGCAGCTGTCTCGGAACCCTGGTCAGCATCCCCATGGGAGTTGCCGATTGCCTTCTGAATCTTGAGCTTGTTACAGCAGTAAAAAGTGATACGACAGCCACTGGATTAAGCAAACAAAAGAGTTTCTTGGAGTCTATTTGCATTGCTTTTGAAATTCTGTGCTGAGTAGATTGGTAAGGATTTTGACTCAGGATGAAGTTCATCCGACTACAGTAAGAGTCCTGAGAAAAGCATACACAGAATGGGCGGCACCTCGATCTCAATGCAACAGGCCTTGCCTCAACAGGAGTCATGTATGATACAGTATTTGGATGAGAATGGAAAAGATTTAGATTTTCAAGGCACAGGGGAAGCATTTTTTGGGTATCTCACAGAAGATGGAACTCGCTGCACAGCTCTGGGAAACTCTGGTCTCAACCTCTTACTTGGCATCCCTTGCAACAATCTGGTCAGAAAGAAAAAAAAATAAAATAATATACATGCATACATACGCTCGAGTGTGTGGTTTTCCATATACAACATATGAGCTTACATTAGTTCTAACTTCTAAGGGATTACAAATGAAACATGATTAGCAAACATAATAATATTATGACTCATCTATGTTCAACCTGACCTTCCCCTCCACCCATTTTCTACCTCTACCATGAATTTTATTAACAATAGGGTCTCCAAAGCTGGCAAGAGCACCCTTGACAACATTTAGATAGCCCACGAGGGATTTTTATACTTAATTGTCTTCCAGGACATAAAACTAGTAACCACTACAATTTAAATAGACTAACTTTATTCCACACCAATCCTAGAAAGCTCAACCAGTTGTGTCACAAGCTGGAAGTTGTGGGCAGACACAATTCCAGAACACTGTTAGTAACAGGATAGAGAACTGACCTCGGAGAATCCTGACGCTTGTGAGAAACATGACCTAGCATGGATCTCAAACTTCCGAGGGCTTTATCAGCAGCCTAAAACAAGAAATTTCAATTTCTCAGAACACAAGTATTTTTCAAGGAATAGAGTGTCATATAGTTTGGATAGGAATAACTTGAGAAGAAAAAAGGAGAAGAGAAGGTAGAGTATGGAGGTACCTGCATCTTAGCCTCCTCCCACGTTAAACCAGAACCCTTGCCCAACACCTGTCCATCTATTTCAACCTAGCACATGATGGAAATACAGAATAATGAGATTGTTAGACCAAAACTGACCAAAGAGTTTTTCAACTAAACTTACCACTTCAGGCTATTCTAGTTCCTGAATGGCACCAACATGGAGCAATTCATTAAGAGGGATAAGGAACAATTCCTTCAGGTTAATCAATGTAAAGATATCAGGCTATCAATGTCATGTTGTCTTTAGTCAACCCACTTAGTAATCTTTTTTAGTAATCTTTTTTAGAAATCGAATGGATTCGGTCTTATACATACATGAGGAAGGTAATCAAAAAAGAAAGAAGGTAATTGATTGAATAAGGAACTTTAATTTGGAATCCTAATTCATCCAAAAGCAATAGAGCACTGAAGGGAACTAAAAAAGTAGAAACAAACAGGGCCTATATGGCATATATCCCACTACAAGTAATTCAAATATATCAACCCAAAGAAAAAAAATTCTGCCCTTTAGGTTATAGAAAAGGTTCCTTTAGATTCATCATGCACACAGGTTTTGAACAGTTAAATTGAGAAGGAACGAAAGGGGTAGGGGATAGAGGGAGGAAAGGATGGAGAAGTTTTAGATTTTATTTTAAACCTAAAAGTGCGTCCAGGATATGCAGTTTACATTGAACGATTTTCCAAGTTAGAAATCTAATACACATTCAAAGATATTGCTTGATGCTAACCTGTGCATAAACTTCATTTTTTGGGCCCATATTAGCTGAAAACTGAGGCTGAGGTTGAAAGGCAAAACCAAGACCTTCCATCATGCACTGAAAAAGTATTTCCATGGGCCCAATAAGCAAAAACACACCAATAACCAATACACCAGATACAAATATGGAAAACAAAATTGGTTCTTACTAATTCTTTAAGTGCAGAGACTGAACCCATCAATTTTCTAGACCCTTCCAACCTTGGGTCCAGAATCCTGGATGGTTCCATCGTGTTTGAAAATGTCAGTGACTCCTCCTTGGGCAAGGACTGGTACCCAAAAGAATTTACATCACCGATGAAACCATTTTCATTTGCGTAAGGGATCCTATTCCCATCACGGTGCATAGAGCTGAAGTCAGGATTATAACGGGATATATATTTATCTGCGAAAGCAATATTTGAGATGGTTAAGTCACCTAGAAAGCATGCTAACAATGATTTCAGAGAGGATATCAAACAGGTAAATGTGATAAATTGTATTTCATTTTCTTTCCTTTTCTTTTTTAAGGTAGACTCCGCCAATCTTCATTTTTATTTTGAACATAAAAAGAAAGAAGTGAACTACATGCTAGCAAAATGCAACTTAGCAATACAGAGAAGTCTGCAATAGTTCTATGGCTCATATGCTCTTCCCATCTCTTGATGCTTAATTTTTGCCAACTCTGGATTACTTATGTGTAAACATTATTAAAAACCAATTGTATCAGAAAATTTATCACCACTATTAGCTTCATAATGTTGCTCAATATTAATAAGTTTAGCAGGAATATGTATTAATTGTTCACAATATAAGTTGTATGCTAAATATCTCTTATAGGCAACAACTTGCAATTTGGAAGTGCATTAAAGCAATATATAGAAATATTTTCTATGAGCCTATCAAAAAATAAATAAATATATATATATACTCCCTATAATAGTTTACTCTCTTTCTAAGTTATCAAAAGCGAGATCAGCACTCCTATCCTTTTGAAAACGTAGGTTTTGTCTGCCATACCTAAATCATTAGTTTAAGGTTTCAAAATGATACAGCATACTCCATAAAAATCGATTGAAGCTTCTAGTACACATTAGCTCTTCTCTTTTAACTACATATTTCTTAGGAAACACCAATCAGCTTGCTGGTCAAGCAGAATTTTACATTCCTTAAAAGGAATTGACAACAAAAGGAGCTGCTTTACAAAACATAATTATTAAATGCAGCATCAATGACTAGCACTAACAGAAAGCTAAATACCAACTAAATAACTGAGAATAACACAGTTTTACCCAAGGGGGTCAACAAAGACAAACACGTAAACGTCTTTACCAGCCAAATTCATAATAGATCCCTCAGCAGCTAGTCGCTGAGCTTCCCTTCTCGTTCGACCAACTGCTTCACCAATTTTTTCTCCTGCAAACCAGACCTACAACATGCAATTTTTACCACGCAAAACATCTGAATATATCGCTCCAAACATGTGTACATTATATATGAAATACATGCATGAGAATCTATGTTTGAGAGAGAGAGAGTTATTTTGATCGTTACTTTTTTTATTGTGTTACATTTTGATTGTTAATTTAGTCTAGCAACTGGGAATAGTATAAAAGTATGAAATCCATGAATGAAGTGTTTAACTACCTCAACAGAAAACTGCAATTCCGTACTTGGAACCAAAGCTGGCCTGAACTCCACCTACATGAAATCAAAATAGGAATGAATAAGTCACTCGACAGCAGTATACAAAAGCAACTGCAAATTATTTTTACCCCGAGAAACAAAGGACAGGATTCTTGTCTTCTGTACCTTTGTTCCACATTTGTAAGCAATATCCTGTAAAGCTCCCACCGGAGTTTCAGCAAATACATCAACTCTTCCATGGTCCATATCAAGATCCCTGCTGCTGGAAGATGATCGGCCCAGGGGAGCCTCGTCACCTTCAAATTTTAACTTTAATTAGCTTACAGAAATTTTTGTTAGTCAAACAGTACATTGTTTCTCATAGCATCTCATGCCCCTAGATTTTCAAAATAAAAGTAGTTCAAAATTTTTTTAGTGTTGCGCATATCCTAGTAGTCGATGTTATGTGCATCAAAGCCAACAACAGGAACCGAGGAAAGGCATATCATTAGTAAAGCCCAATCCACAGATTATAACAATTACTAACATTCAATGACATAATAAAGGATTGACACATGAACAAGAATACGGACATATAGTATTAGATTAAGAAATTTCAAATGGGGAAGGAACAAGAAAGAGCACAAATTAAGATTATAATTAATCAATCTAATCCATCAACTGGCAACCAGTCATATTGCAAATTATGTGATTTTAGGCACAGCTTCCATCAGATCTTACCGGTACAACTCAAGAAAAGAAAATTTTCGCATTCAATTTTTTCGCGTCTTTCTTCCCTTTCTTACAAAGTTATACTTTATGTTTAAAAACATTGTTAAATACTTTCTTCATTCAAAATTGATTTTAGGGCTTGTTCGGCAATCCAAAGTTATTTTGGATTATAATTCAATTTTAACTTAAAAAATTACATTTTGAAAATTAAGTAAAACTTGCTTTTGTTTTTTCAAATTATAAGTCGGTATAAAAACCTTACTGTTTGTCTAAAAAAAATAACTTTTGGATTAAAAGTTACTTAAAAGTGTGTCCCGAACAGGCCCTTACTCTTTTACCTTTTCTGTACATCTGGAAACCATCATAGCTTTTACTCTAAAATTACCATTACATCCTTGCATGAAAAACCAAGTTCATGTTGGAGTCTAATAATGTATATATTATAGCCCCTGGATAACTTCAACATCTGTTTTTACCCAGAAGGCCAGAAGTGAAAACAAACAGTGGCAGCTATCTGTAAAAGTGGGAGAAACAGATGCAGATATATTAAGAATCTAACTGATTTCGGTTCTATATGAAATTCAACATTGCATATCAAAATTCTTATAATTATAGAAAACTTTCACATTATTATGTTACTTCTTTAGTAATCCATTTGCAATCTCATGATGCAAGCTAGTACTCATATGGGCAGAAAACTGAAAAATAAACTTAAGGAATAACCATATAAATCTTCCAGCTTAAATAGAATGGATCTTTTCATAAAATTTATAGTTTACAATTTGACAGAAAGCACGTGTGCCAACAGATAGGCTGATGCATGCATTGTCAAAATGGAACTTTTTAACTTTGAGATTATGTGGCACAGAAACTTGCAAAGAGTAATAGAATACCCTTCAGGAAATTTTAGATGTACAGTTGTAAGCATTTGCAAAGAGATCCTTTATCAGGCTCTGGATAGTTCTAAAGCTGTTTCCAAATTTGGAAGCTCCAAAACTGAAGCAGTCAGTAAATGGAAACTAGAATTACAAAGTTTCACAAAATACAAAATTATTAAAGTCAAACTAATTCGAACATACTGGTAACTGAAGATTATAGAATACCTGAAAATGAAGGATATGTAGACAACGAAGGGTTTGTTCTCAACCGCTCTTCTCTTTGAAAAGCCTGCAACCCACAAACATTCATAAGCCATATATGCCTTCTCATTTTCAGTCGAGGCTAAAACGCTGATGCACAAATATAGAAATTACCTCCTTGGGCATTTTTTGACTTTCAAGAAAAATTCTATCAGATGGTGTAGAACCCTCCACCTTATGGAGAAAGGGTGCATGGATAGGACGCTGCTTCTCAATATTCAGCACCTCAGATTGTAAAGGGAATTCCTTGGGTGCTACGGGCTGGATTATTTGTCTTGGGCTCATCTCTTCCTCAGCTGGAAACCAGCTTCCACGTCCTTGAACTCGTGATACAGAAACTTGCAATGGGGGTCTTACAGGAAATTGAGGTTCACTGGGAGGATGATCTCTTATATCTTGACCATGCTGCAAAATGAGTAGTCTCCTCCTTGTATCAGGATCCAACTCAGATTCTGGTACCTCTCCTTCTTCTCTAGCAGGAGAGCTTTGCAAGCTTGTTTCTAGAAGGCCAACTTGGTTCAAAGGTTTAAGTAGTGACGTCATCTGTGACAATGGCTTATTGGAAAAAGGTATAACTTGCCCTTGCATTGTTGGTGCAGAATTGGAGATAGAAGTTGCTACCGTATACTGCAGAGGAGGAGCAAGCCTTGGATCTACATTAGTGACTATTGGAGGAAATGTGGACGCCGCTGAACTTGCATCCTGGATGCTCAGCAGATAAAAGATGTTATGTTAAATTTTTATGTAGTCACATCCTATTTCCAAATTTTATGCTCTACGACCATGGACAACAACAAATATTAGAAGTTCTTTCATACCAAACGGCTAGTGTATAACTTGCATATAACTCCTCTTCGCTCCACCACACAAAAGAAATTTTCGTTTTTACTGTTCGCTAACCAGATGTATTAAAGAGAGAGGAGTCTTATAAGTTGGAGATAACATATAAGTAAGAAGCAAAGATTCAGGATAGGGCATTTGGGTTCATCATACGGATATTCAGCAATTCAGGAAACCTCATGAAATAGGGATTCAAGAAAAATAGAAAGATAATGTATACTTGTTCAGGAAAAATAGAAATGTATACTTATTCAAGAAAAATTAAATTATTGTCATCATTATCACTAATTCCTACGCGGTTTTTCCATATAACATTACATTACTTAATATAGCATATAGTATTAATTATACTTGAAGTGCTTTATTATCCAAAACAAGAGATTAAATTGTTCAAGAATTTACCAAGAAAATCTTGCCAAATTTAGAAAAATCCAAGAATATAAAAATTGATTCATCGATTTTCTAATCTATTGAAGAATCCCTACTTCCTATAACAAAATACCTAAGGAGATAACCATAGCAAGATATGGTGTGATACCTTCATTCTCCTTTCCACTTCAATATCAGCCATGCCATCGGAAGGAAATGAATCTTTGTTCCCATTCAACGTTGATACGTCATCCTGAAAAGCAAACAGATGATATCACTTGCAAAGCTCTGTGCACGTCTGACTATATAATAAAATTATTAAGCACATTTAGTCAAGGCCCAATAACCATTAAAAATATGGAACTGTGAGAAACCCACAGAAAATTCATGAATGACCGCATGAAAGTATGAAACATTCTTTTCTTACTCACTGACCTCTGATATCAAGTAGTTGCTCACATCAGGAGGTGAAGGAATATCTTTTACATCATCTTCATACTTGAGCTCCGGAATCCGTTGTAAAAGACCCTCGTCAAATTCTCTGTGTAAGAAAAGCAGGTTGGTCAAGCCAAACAAATATGCAAACTGAACTATAGTTGCTTAATCCAAACACCCCCACCCGAAAGTTTGAAATATAAATATAAATATAAATAAAGTTTTAAGGCACAAGTGCATAGCTACATTTAAAAAAATAAATAAGATAATGTCAACTAAAGGTATGTTATATTTTCATGAAACATCTAACAACACATTGAGTCTTTTCAATATCCTTACTTGAAAA
Source organism: Centella asiatica (assembly GCA_014636745.2). Taxonomy (NCBI): domain Eukaryota; kingdom Viridiplantae; phylum Streptophyta; class Magnoliopsida; order Apiales; family Apiaceae; genus Centella; species Centella asiatica. The sequence continues at coordinate 57,993,635 of CM025780.1, forward strand.
AACCACCTCTAACATTGCAGGCAACATTTCTTGCAACACACAAGACGGGCACAGCATTGTTTGCCTACAAAATGAGAGGTTTCATGAGAAGCAACAAAATATGCATTAGATATATAGAGCATGATTCTCAAGTTTTTAAGGCTAAACCGTGCACCAATGAAATGGATAGAAACATAAAATCATAACAAAATGGATCTAGGCAATACTTCAGCTTGAGGAGCATAATATGGAGCAAAAGCAGGGACAACATGGACACGAGGTTGATCTTTCTCATCCCAAACTTTTAGACGATCATCAATTACCAATGACATCTTGGGATGGCAGTTACCATCTTGAAAAACATTGAACAATGACTTTTTCAATCCTGATACAGAAACAAACAAAAGTCGAAAATAAAATAAAATGAGCGTAAGATACAGAAATCATGCCAACGATATATGATTCCAATAGTGACATAAACAATAATGGAACAATCAAATATTTATCTTCCACTTACCAGGCTTTACACAGACAATACGATTTAGTAACTCCTTTGTGTTTATCAACTTTGAATCTGGATCGAGAAGCCTCCACATTTCTAAAGCATAATCTCTTTCAGCCATTGTGCAAACATAAACCTCAAACCGTTTACGACCTCTTGCAATCAAGTAGTTTCTAAGATCCTCCCAAGCAGGTCTCAGTCTCACAAGGACACTTGTATCACGGATCTATATTAGATATAACATGATTGTGATTAGAATTTAAAATGTAAGCATATAAAACGTAAGTACATTTTCAAGGCATCTGGAGTAACAAAGAGATCATTCCTATAAATGTTTGCAAGACACCCTGCCATCATTGACTACCAAATGAGTACCTAATCTTAATTCTTAGCATACACTAGATAGTAATATGCTCTTGTGAAAGTATTATGTCGAGATGGCATTCTACAAAGGTAACAAAGAACACTACCCAGTCGATTAAATTCTATAAATACCTACCAGTGGATTAATGCGAGTCAGAATGATGTTTTTGTCTTGTAAACGAATAATTGGGCGAACAATTGATTGATGATTTTCGGACAACGCAGAAACAACCTCCGGCTGAGATTTAGTAAGCTTCCCATTTTCTTCAACTTGATCATTCTCTGCATATTGCTTCAGGACAATCTTGTCATCCTGATAACGCTTGATCTCTGCAAGCATTCCAGAAACACGTTGTGGATCAGACTCAGAATTAATTTTTCTCTGGAGGGCCTCAATTCTATCCTCAAATGAGCGCATTGTGTTAGCAACTATAAGTGTCTCGTCAAGATCAAAAACAATGCCGAGACACCTAAGGTTCAACATGACAAGGCAAGAATTGTATAGTCCTAATGCAATGTTAAATCCCCAGAAACAGGGGTTCTGTCCATCATTCTTATTAGAAACCACCGCAACCAAATGGAGCTCCCCACCTCCAAGAGACATCACTGCCGTCTGTAACACAATGTACGAAAAAAGGTCAATGGTCAGAATGATGCCCACGAGACAATAAAAACTAAATTATTAAAATAAAAAAAAAACAAAACAAAAAACTTCAATTTTCAAACAAACTATGTCAATGCTGAAACATATAATTGTAAAAGTGTGATGCATATTGCTCAAATATTGTCATTTTAATTCATGTCGGTGATTATAATTACCTCAGTGAACAATTTCCCAAAAATCTATCTTGAATAGAAAAACATGCATTCACCTTCACTTGATAGATTTGAGCCACAAAACCACATGTATTTTCCAGATTTTACAACCACAATTAAGTAAACAAAACAGTTATTAAAGAATCCAACCCAAAGTTCTACCAAAACTTTATCCCCTTTATCTAGCAAATAAAATAATAAAAAATGAAACCTCCTTTTATTGGTCTGAGAGTACTGAACTCAGTCAACTACTTCATGAATTTCTGGATACCATCAATTTGATATAAATCATATTTTTCTGGCAACTATCAAATTCATCAAAATCGTAAACCCAAACATCTAATTCTCATTACTCTTTGGGCACCATCGATTTTAATCTTGTTCTTTTCTTTAATGAAATAAATGCAATCTAGATCATAAACTAAGCAATCATTGCCTCTTCAAAAAAAATTGTTCAAATTGCAATTCAATTGGGTCCTTGTTCTTTCAGTCCAAAAGTCCTCATCTGGGTAACTTCCAACTGGGATTATTTTTATGTTCTGAGAAGTTGAGTTAGAAGATTAAAACGTTGAAACAATTTTTTTTCTTTTTCACTTATTTTTAAGTCCAAGTTAGGGTTTTATTGTTCAGATTAGGACTGCAATAATACCTTGTTCTCCCTGAGACATGTTGAGTGCATATGATTGAGCTGCGAGTAAAGAAACTGCGACTTGGACTCCAATTTGAAGCAAACACCAGTCGACGTAATGGTATGAAGAACTGCAAGTGGCGGGCATCTCTCACTCGGTGGTGAGTAGTGAGAGATCCGAATCTCTTCCACAACAACGACATCATTCTGATGGTTCTGAGGATAAACAACATCTACTTCTCCCAGTAGTTTATCCTCTTCATATATCTCCACCGATTTAGACATAATTCTTTGGTTTCTTTCAAAATTTTCAACAATCAGTCAATCACAAATTCGAGTTTCAGTATATAATCAGTTTATATATGGTGCAGATCTGTGATTTTCTTTCAACTTATAAACTGAATCGTTTGTTGGAACAAATATAAAAATAAAAGATCAAATTAGGGTTTTTCAGAGGAAGACTTTTAGATCTGTAACGAGAAAGAGATGATTGATTGTCGCTGATAAGATTCAATTGTCCTGGTAAATTAGATTGATAACTAGGGTTTTTTTTTTTCTGGTGGTGATGATGATAAACGAGTTGTCGCGAAGAGAAACCCTAGATCCAGAAAGTGATGTCAAAAATCGTTCTCTCTCTCTCCCCCTCCCCTCTTTCTAATGTAATAATAAAATAGTAGTAATAGAATTTTCAACATATGCAAGTATTGTATATAAACATGATGATATCTAGCTGTATGGCTCTATAATTGTATATTCTCTTTTCTTGGCCCATATATTTTTATTTCGGAAAAAAAAAGGGAAAATACTTTTCTTTGGGACATTCATATTTATTTGTTACATTGCATTTTTTAATTTTAGACACACAACATGGGTTCTCGGAGAAGATGGTAGGTGTGAAATGGTTAGCAAAATAATTTTCATATGTGGTAGTCAATCTTTGTACTTTTTGATTATAATATTTTAAACCTCTCATTTATTCAAATCTGTATTTTGAAAGTATTTTTCTGTTCATCTTTTACCTGGTAGTCTAATTATATACGTGGAGAGAGAATACTACTTGATCATGTAATTTTATTTATTTTTTTGGTATGAAATATGATCATGTATTTAATACAAACGTATTGAATTGTATAACTTGATGGATGTGTTCATTAAATGTCAGATATAATATTATTAGATAATAAATGAGTTGTAATTTACCAAATAAAAAATGATGTATTTTGTATTCTAACAACGTAACTCGTCTTTAAAGATAGTTTAAGACGATCTATAAAGACAATTATTGGACAAATTTGAGGCTAAAAAATTAATTAGTCCAAGAGTATATAATACACACAAAAAAAAAGAGAGTAAATAATACATATATTAAGATAAAACTATACAATATGATAATTTATATGTTCTCCTTTTTGTCTTGTTAAAAATATTAAAATGAAACCCCTTAGCTTCGAGACAGCGCATATTAATATTTTACACTCCATCTCTAATTTTTTGGATGTTATTATCTTGTTTGGCGACCTACGGGCTACAACATACGTTTTGCGTAAGATAATTGAGTTGGAAAATAAATTTACACATGGTAGCTTACTTTATGTCATTTTTTAATTACATTTACTATTGTAAAAGAATATTTTCAGAATCTGGGTTCCATATAGTGTAAGTTTTGGATTAATCTAAAAGCATCTTCAAGAGAAATAGAAAACTCATAATTTTATCAAACAAAAAACAACTTTTACTTTTACACACACACACATATATTATAATTTTTTTGGCATACATACAAGCTTCATTTTTTTCATATTATTTAAATTGATAAGTTATTATAATGAAATTCGAATCCAAACTTTACAAAAAATATTTAAATATTACGAAGACACTAAAATAAAGACGTATTTTTATCTCACCACAACTCTATCCAAAAAGTTCATATTTCATCTTTATTAATCTTTAAATCTCAGTAACGTATTGATTTGAACCATGTTTTATTTACATTATTTTAATACGGTTTTTAAGTTATTTAGTCAACTAATTTAAGCAGCTACTTGTTTTTAATTTTATTACTCCATTTCTTTAGAGTTTAGGTATAATTGTTTCTTATTTTCTTTTGACATGTGGACTCTCGCCTTTCTTTTTTCTTTTCTTTTTTATTTTTTGGCACCAGGAAGTAAAAAAAACAAAAAGGAAAATGAAGAACTCCTATCCACATAACATATATCGTATAATTAGTGTGCAATAAAATGAAAATTAAATACATCATGTGGACCAGAATTTCTCAAACAGCCCTATCACTATCAGACTACAATCAGTACTGGGTTGCCAATCAAAACGATATTGTCCTCGTTATTGGAGCCCCGGCTATCAAGCAACATGCCAACATATTTATATATATATAAATTTTTTTATACACACCCCTTTATCCGCACTAAAAACATGCACAACACTATTTTTATACCATTTTTATGATTGTGAAAAATGAAATTATATCCGATAATTTTATTTTTTTTTATATTTTATAATTATAAAAATGATATTACATATCATCAACATATGTTAACAAAGGAGTTCACAGAACACAAACATCGATGCATATGTATTATTATATATAAAAATTGATGCATATGTATTATTATATATAAAAATTGATGCATATCTATTATTATATATAAAAATTGATCCCGAAAAGACCAATAGGAATACACTTTCTAAATGAACCGATTGATAAGAAATCGTCCTTAAAACGATATTTCACGCATCATTTATTACACTTGTAACTGTCTTTTAATTATTCACTCTTTTTCGTTATGAATCTCTTCTATATGTCTTTATAAATAAAGTCACTCATCACATCTTTGCGCTCAGTGGCGGATCCACATGGCGCTCAGTGGCGGATCCACATGGAAATAAGGGTACTATACCCACCCTGAACTTTAAAAAAAAATAATTTATTTATAGAATATTTTTATCGTTTCAAAATTAAAAATATATTTATTAGAATTAAAAATATATTTATTTAATTTTAAAAATAGTTTAATTTGAAATTGAGGTATGTTACGCAAAATAAATTACATTTGTGTAATATTTTTATTATATAATGATATTACTTTTAAAAGTTATCATTACAATACTTTTATTTTATCATTAGTTGAATATTACAAACAAATTTATTTTGAAAAACTAATCTTTTGTATAATAAATTTCAAACAAATATGCAACCTTAATATTAGCAAAAAAAAAAACTTGACTCTTTTGTACAACATACGTAATATGTCACTTTATTAAATAGATCTCTAAAATATTACTCCCTCTGTCTCTGTATAAATGATCTTTATTCCTTTTTTGGAAGTTCCAAAATAAATAACCACTTTCTAATAATAGTACTACTATTTTAATCATATTTTACCGAATTTGCCATCAACTTTGTTTTAGAATATACAGTAAATATAATTATATTGGGAATAAAAAAAGAGTTTGTTTTGAATTAAAATTTTCTGAATTTATCCTATAATTTGTTTTAAAGTAAAATTTTTCTTAATATGCGTGCTAAAAAAAAGAGGTCTTTTATTTAGAAATGAAGGGAGTATATTTTAAAATTAAATTTAGTATTTTTAACATTTAATGGTTTTGAAGTAAATATTATGAAGTGTATAAAAATTACTGTTATGTATAAATTTTTCGATGTTCAAAGTATAATTTATTTTTTGATTTTAAAATAATACTATATTTTGAAACGAAAGCATTATAATTTGATAAATTTTGGAACGAAAATTAAAAAATAATAGAATAATATTGTAAATATTTTAAATTTAATAATTTTATTATTATAATATATTATCATATTAACAAATTTGTTTTTATAGCGTATTAAAATTTTTTAACCCCCTTAACAAAAATCCTGCGTCCGCCGCTGTTTGCACTCCTTTCTTACGCAAGTCAAAACATTCGTTCTTCCTGTATTCTCACTCCCCTTTCAAATTTTTATAGTTGTGCAAAATTTATGTGCCGTAATTTTTAAAAAATAAAAAAGAGTACAAAAGTAAAAAAACAATGATCCAAAAAGTAGTTCCGAACAGGTCCTGTACTTCTTTTGCAATCCAACATAGCCTACCCGTGTGTACAATAATAAACTCATTTTTTGGACACGTCGATACATGCATACGAAGGTAAGCAGTTACTAAAGTTGATTCCTGCCGCAAGCAAAATTACTTCAACATCAACCCCAACACCCCCCCCCCCCCCCCCCCACCACCACCACCACCACCACCACCACCACCACCACCACCACCACCAATCCCCTAACCCACACAAAAAAACGAGGACGAGGACCAACTGATCAATTATGCTTATGGAGGAAGGAGAGGATCAACTGGTTAATTTGGTGGGGCATTTGCTCATGAGCAAAATGAGTTCCTTCAGGCAAGCAAATTATCTCACAATTGGGAACATAATCTTTCACTTTTCCACTGCGAATGTAATCCTCAACTCCTGGAAATTTCAAGACATAATCCTTTTCGCCCATGATCAGCATCGCTGGTACTTCTACTTTTGGATTTGGTATATTGAAATCTTCATGAAATGATCTGTTAAGGCACAAAATCAGCTTACCTAAAACGGTACAAGTAATGGAAAGGCAAAAGTGATCATGATCAGATCGCAAATTTTATTCAGAAGATAATCTTATTTCTTCGAATATATCCAATCTACAATTTTACCGATGTCACAGTATAAAAAGAAAAAGTATCTCAAAAAAAAAAAAAATCATGAAAAATGAGAAAAAAATTAAAGAAAACCGGAAGACTCTTGACTGCGCTATATTTCCTATCCGCAGTCAAGCTATGAACCATGCCTCTTCAATTGTAACGATATTAAAAAGGTGTACGATGGTGATTACATTGGATATGTGATCACAAAGATATATGATTGTAGTGGTCTAGGACTGTTGGAATAATTAGGAAAAACCTTTTCAACGATCCCTAAACTATATCAGTTTTGTACATTTGGTACCCGAATTTTTTTCGCAACTTGTTTGATACACAAATTTTTTAAAACATGCGCAATCAGGAAATTTCATCAATTACTCATTAAATCTGATAGAAAATACATTTGTACGAATCACACGTGTAATTTTCAAAGAATAAACAGATTAGTTTATGTTATATGTAAACTTTTTTTTCGACTGTTCTCGAGTTATATCAACTTTGCAAATTTAGTCAGGAACTTTCAAAGTGAATTTCTTAATAAAATAAAGACTAAAAATTAAATATATGACTCATATTAGTGTATTTTCTGTCAGATTTAACGAAATATTGACGAAATTTACTGATTACGCACGTTTTAAAAAGTTTATGTACCAAACAAGTTGCGAAACAAGTTTGGGGACCAAATGTGCAAAACAGATATAGTTCGGGGACTGTTGAATAAGTTTTCCCGAATAATTAAAGATGACAATTTCATGGACTGCACACAGGAAATGTTCCGTGACTGCGGAGGCCCGGTTTCTCTTTAAAGAAAAAAAACTCTAAGCCACTTGAATTTACATATCTTGCAAAATTTTCAGTAAAATATAAATGTCCCACAAATTTTACCTGTAAGGAACTTTCAATGCAGTTCGGAATCCAGATTTTTCGTATAAAGATCCATAAATAGCAAGATCTTCCTTAGTGAACCAAGGTGGCAGGGGAGTAGATGGTTCCACCAAATCCATAATCTCCTGGTTCTCTCCAGCTATTGGTAATTCACTCTTAGAGAAGAGAATATAGATATAACGCACAACTGTCTTAGCATCAAAACGACCAAAATCAGCTTCAGCTCGTCCAGCCTCCTAAAAGAAGGTCAAAAGTTAAAAGCAATCGACAACTGGATTTCAAAACAAAAGATACAAAATCCATTTAGGTCTAATACGAAACTATAGATTAATTTGTGAGTATTTCTTACGAACACGAAATTCCTTATAGTAGTGACTTATACTGAAGTATATCAAGCATGATCATGTCACCAACATTGATATCTTCACAAGATTAAGCGGTTAACAATATGGAACAATAAAATTTTTTAGGAAGTACCTCTAGTTTTGGGACGGACGGAGTATATATCTTCGGAGTCATAATTATATTTACTTCAGTAAACAAACTTTAACAAACGATTACGAGTTTTGAATTAGACAATAAATGGATATTTTCAACAAGTGAATTCAAAATAGATAATACTATATCTTGTATATAAGTACCTGCCATCTATTGACATAGAATCCTTCTGGGAGAACCTTCTGGAATGTACGGGGACTTGGGGGTGTAAACGCAATGCCGAGTGTTACAACCCCCCTGACCCTGCTTGGGTGTAGTAGTGTGAAAAGATAAGCTGCGAAGGATCCAAAGTCTTTTCCAATCAGAAACACCTGCACATGTCAAACAATGTAAATCCAAAATGGAGAGTCTCGGTGTACCTCAGCAACTATATGAATACACAATGGAGGCTCTCTGTAAAAGACTAAAATCCCTGAAAATTTTTGAGGTGAAAACAGGTGCAGAGAGATTTGAGTGCAAATTATTTTACAAGTGGTACGAGACCAAATCATAAAATAATTGGAACTGAACCACACCATTCGACAATCAATAAGGTTTTTGGTAGCACTTACATATCATTGCCAAAACCAAGTAAGAAACATGGCAGACTATGAGCATTCACACGAGAGTCTCATTACAAATTCTTTATTTCACGTATTAAATTACACATTTTCATATCTTACATAATCTCTATTTTTTAAAAAAATTCACCAGAGAAATAGTGAATCTCTCCGTTTAGAGATGAACCGTTCAAATATGAAAACAGAGACTCGTTTTAGGAATTCTAGTGCATAGAAAATTTTTAGTTCTTAGAATTTTTTGATTTTCTGTAATAGAAATATTAGAGAATATAAGGATTCTAGTGTGGGTGGTCTAAAGGATTCAAACATGTGCTCTACGAGCGAAACATAGTCCGCTATGTGTAGCACAACTTTGTTACTCCCTCTCCCCCATTTTAATTAACTTCTAAGGTTTTCATACACGAAAACTATTATTGATACTTTTTTGTAATTAATGATGCATGAAACTACTTAATTACGCTTAAAATATATTAAACTATTTTGTAATAAATGTATTGAAATTAATTACTTATACAGAGAACTTTTTCTCCTTGTGCAAATATTGAGATCAACAATATATATACGAGGAAAGTAAAAAAAAAAAATTCTTCGAGAACTCCCATTAAATTGAGGGGTGGAGCCTTACCAGTCATCATTTGTTGTTGGACAATCGATAAATACCACTACAAATCTCCAAAGAAACTCTTGTAAACAATAAAAAAAGAAAAGTAGAGATTTTTAAGATGTTAATTAATATGGGATAGAGAGGGTATCTCCTAAAATAACAAAAGGAAAAACTCAATTTATGGGCTAAGCGTTAAAAATGGCACAAGATCATCAAATAAAACTCCTACCTTCTGACATCATTACGCAAATATACAAAATCAATTGCTAAATACTTCAAGTAACTATTGCCCACAAAGTATTTCAAAAATGTGGAAAAAGTAAATATCACTCGGTAGAAAATTTCAAACAATAACACATGAACACTACCTTAGCAATGCCGAGAGCATCGAGTATTATGAGAAGGTCACTGACAATGTCGAGGTACGAAGTCATCTCGGGTTCCGGAGCCGGGTCGGACAGACCATATCCTCTAAAGTCGGTGGCGATTGCTCTGAATCGGGCGCTGGCGACGGCAATCATCTGGTGACGCCACGTGTACCATATTTCAGGGAAGCCATGGAGAAACAAGACAGCGTTTGACCCGGATCCGATCTCAGCAACGTGGAGCTTCAACCCGTTTGCTTCAATGTATTTGTGCTCCATTTTGTCCATTTCACTATGTCGAAATAAATGGGTACCGGGGTTGGTCATATTTTTATACTCACTTCGTTCTTCAGAGTTCTGAATTCAGACACCAACACGTGAATTACTCCGACACGTAAATTAAGGAAAAGGAAAACTAATACTTTCATTTCTTTTTTGTCTTTAATATGTCTTTAGTGTATGTTTTAAAAATATATATAGTTCATGTACGAAAGAGAATATATATATATATATATATATATATATATATATATTTGATTTTTTAAGAGAAAATTTTTACATCTAAATATTTTTAAGACATTATTTTAGTGTCCCGTAGACACCTTTTGAAGACAGAGAATATATAATTTTAAATATACCACTTAAGTCACATCTGTCGTGACTACTATTTTAATATGTAATATATTTACTGTTACATAAAATAAGAATTTATTATATCAAATTAATTTTGGTACTTTGTATATGGTAATAAAATTTTGCATGATAATTTCTACAATTTTAATGCGCGATGTACTGCACAATGTTTTGGTAAAATCAAAACTGAGGATATTGATTTTTCATCTGAGTACTAATTGGAATCTCGTTTTTATAATTCTCTCCTTCACCCAACTGTAACCAAAAGAAGATCTCCCTTCACCAATTTATTCGGTTACCATTCTGCTCAATGGATAATTTTGCATACTTAATATTGTCTCATTTACTCGGACTAAAGTTTTGTTTGATAAAATTGAATAAATAAGTAAACTGAATAAATCAAAAATTAAATTTGAATAATATTTTTTTATCTGTTTGATAATATAGATTTTTAAATCATTTGAACGATATGATTTTTTAAGTTTATCCTTTGAAACTATTTTTAACTAATTTACTTAATCGTTCATGTACAATTTTTTATTTGAATTTACCATAAAGAAATAAAAATAAATTTATTTATACTATTTATAAATAAAATACAAAATAACCAACAAAAAGTAGTAATTTAAAACACAAAATATATATTCTCTTATCATAAATATTTTAAAGACAAATATTTGTATTATGTCTATTAAAAATTATATTTGTGTGTGAAAATAACAAAAAAAAGTAAAAGTAATAATTTGGAAAATTATACTGACTAATATTTTTTCTTCTTCCTCCTTTTTTAAATATTAGTTATCTATATCTCATCATAAAATAATAAAATTAAGTAACTTTATTTTGGACAACCAAAAACTAGACAAATTAAATAATAATATATAAATATTACAATCTTAAAAAAGTTTAGTCCAAACCAGTCTATTGCGAAGATAAAATGACAGCATTTGCATCAAATTCATTTTCTTACTGATTCAGCAATTTATTTGGGTTGATTCTTTAAGATTGATTAAGCAATAGTCAGCTAAATTTTAAACCAAACAAGTTTAATGACTTATTCTTTCAATTAAGTAGTCATTCAGTCCATTAAATTGTTATCAAACACCGCATAAGCCTTTTTCCAAGCAAATTTGGGAGATTGGCAGAAGATAAATCTTCTATTTCCTTTTTCACAAATCATTTTTAAAATTTTAAATATTACTACTATGTAACTCTTGTACAATTCGGTAAATGTCAATTCTAAAGGTCTAAAGAAGGTAGTAACAAGAGAGCCATATTTTTTAAATAAAGACGCACAGACAAATTTATTTAGCCATGAGATACATTTAATTTTTTTTTGGTACATATTATATAAGCATAAAATGAAAAAAACGAAAACTTTATCTTATAATTAACTGAAACGACGAAGACGAATAATGTATAGCACCGGACATCATTTATTTTCCACAAATAGAAACACATATTTAAATCTAGGCATCTAGCAGCTATTACATCCAAATTTATTTTATGCATAAACCACATCAATAGGCAGATCACAAAGAAAGCTCTGTAGCTAAAATTTCTATTTTGATAGTACTTTTATATGTAATTTTCAATACAATGACACTTATAAGTGGCTTAACGATATCGGATAGCTGATGGTGGTATTCTATGTCGTCCCCTCCCCCCTGCCAAAAACCACACATGCTTCGTCAACAACAGACTTACAGCAGTAGGCGAATCAGCGCAATGATCAATTATGTTTACGAAGGAAGGCGACGATCAGCTCGTTGATTTGATTGGGCATTTGCTCGTGAATAAAATGAGTTCCTTCGGGCACGAATATTATCTCGTAATTGGGTACATAATCTTTCACCTTTCCACTGCGGATAAAATCTTCATTTCCTGGAAACTTCATGGCGTAATCCTTTTCGCCCATGATCACCAGCGCTGGAACTTCAATTTTCGGATTTGGTATGTTGAACTCTTCGGCAAAATGTCTATAAAAACACAGAACATATCATTTTTAGAAAACATATCTGCTTCTATACTACTTGACATTACCTATTTAGCTGAATTTTCGATACAATCAGAAGATGAATTAGAAATCCAGCAACATTTACCTATAAGGCATTTGCAATGCAGTACGGAATCCAGATTTTTCGTACAAAGATCCATAGATAGCAAGATCTTCTTCTGTGAACCAAGGTGGTAGAGGGGTAGATGGATCCACCATATCCATAATCTCTTGGTTCTCCTTAGCTATTGGAATTTCACTTTTCGAGAAGAGGATATATACATTACGCACAACTGTCTTAGCATCAAAACGGCCAAAATCAGCTTCAGCGCGTCCAGGCTCCTGATACAAGGTCAAAAAATGAAGTTACAAACAAACTACTAGTACGCATAGACTCCTTCGCCTTCAAAATAAAGATAAAATCTCCGTCTTAATATGATCCAAAATTAATTCGAAGTGGTGAAAAATTCGTACATGTCATTATCATCGAAGTAGAATAGTAGATTGAGAATTACAATGTTACCACCACTCGTATCTACTTACATTTAATTAAGATACGTATGAAGGTTATTTAGCTTTACTAAACAAATGTGAAATCAATAAAGTACGAGTTTTTGATAAATGAAATTTAAAGCAGACAATTTCATAAGTTAACAGAGGATATGCATCCGTTTTGTTACACTGTAATCTTTTTTAAAATTTGACAAAAATAAGTTCAAACAAACTAAGTGCATGCATTGCATATAGCTACCTTCCATCTATTGATATAGAATCCCTCCGGGAGAGCATTTTGGCCTGATTTACGGGAGTTTGGGGCTCGTGGGGGTCGAAATGCAATGCCGAGCGTTGCAAACCCCCTGACCTTGCTTGGGTGCAGCAGGGTGAAAAGAAAAACCGGGAAGGCTCCAAAATCTTTACCAATCAAAAAAACCTGCACGTGAAAAGCAATATAAATACAATGTGGTCCATTGGAGGCTCTTTAATTTGCTTCTGTTTTAAGTGAAAAAAAATATATCATCACATGGTAAATTATCAATTTGTGTGTGATGGGGGAAAAAAAACAGAAGCAGTATCGTATATTTTTAAAGAAAAACTATTTGATCAAAGAAATCTCGATTTAATTGCAACAAGTTTAAGTATAAAAAATTGTTTGAAAGTTTGACAAAAATTCAACAATAATCTTGTACTTGTGCTAGCAGCCACGCATGGAATATATAAATTTTGTTTCCAACTTAAGGGCTAGTTTTAAGACTTTTTTCTTTTAAAAAAGTTACTTCTTAACTTTTTTGATAAAAATTTACTGTTTGAGCATGCATTTTCCTACTTTTTATGGCACTAACTTCTTATTTAAATTCAAAATATAAGAAGTAATATTTGTTTATTACTTTTAACTTTAATTCATAGTCAAGCCGTAGTAAAAGAACATGCCCCTTAACAAATACCATGTAAAGGATTAGGAAAACCTTTTCACCAGTCTTCAAACTATATCAGTTTTGCACATTTAGTCTTCAAACTTTTTGCGTAACTTGTTTGGTACACAAACTTTTTAAAATATGCGCAATCAAGAAATTTCACCAATTACTCGTTAAATTTGATAGAAAATACACTCGTGTGAATCACACATGTAATTTTTAAAGAATAAAATGGTCTATTTACTAACTGCGTATGTTTTACAAAGTTCATGTACCAAACAAGTTACTAAAAAAATTTGGGACTAAATGCACAAAATTGATATAATTCGGGGACTACAATTTAGGGTTAATGTCACAGGAAGTCCACGAACTTTGGACAAAATCACACTTAGTCCCCTCTTTTAAAATGACCGCACTTGGTACATTAAAATTGTAAAGTTGTCACCGTTACTCATTCCGGTTAACAGCAAACTTTAATTTTGTTCCTTCCTTATCATTGAAATGGTGATATATTAACGGTTCCATTCGCAGTTAACGGAAATGACTAACGGTGACAATTTTATAATCTTATTGTATCAAGTCGGGTCATTTTAAAAGAGTGGACTAAGTGTCTAAAGTTCGGGAACTTGCTGTGACATTAACCCATACAATTTAATATCCCCATCATCCACGCACACAACAAAAAGGGGAACAAAGAAAAACGAAATCTTGGGCAATATTATGAGAAATTTATAACAGCAAAAAATTCTTCAAAATTTATATCTTCTCGACTCCAATTTGGCAAACATGTAAAAGTTGAATATGTCAAAAAATCATTTTCCATCAAAATTCAACAACAAATTGAAAATAAAATAAAATAAAAAATAGTCAGACAACCTTAGGAATGCCGAGAGCATCGAGTAAAGCAAGGAGGTCACCGATAAGGTCAAGATACGATGTCTTCTCGGGTTCGGGTGGCGGGTCGGACAGCCCATACCCTCTAAAATCGATGGCAATTGCCCTGAATCCGGCGTCGGCGACGGCGACCATCTGGTGGCGCCACGTGTACCATATTTCGGGAAAGCCGTGAAGGAACAAGACGGTTGTTGACCCGGATCCGATCTCAGCTACATGGATCTTCAACCCGTTTACTTCTACATACTTATGCTCTATTTTATCCATTCCAGAAGTAGATTTTTAGAAAGAAAAAGAAAAAGAGAGAACTGAGAACTCCTAATGAAGTCTATGTATAGATCTCAAATTAGTCATTTAAAACATGACTGTATTTATATAGTTATTTGAGATTTCTTATTGTTTTATGACACCTGCTTAGTATGACATCATGGATTAATAAAGTTTGAATTATTTCCTATATTTATTTATTTGTTTTCAATTGAGTAGAGTTTGGTGGTTGTCCCATATTTGTATTTTTTTTCAAATTTAATAAAGGTATGTTTTTAGAACCATAAATAAATTGAGTTGAATCAAACAATATAAATCAGTCGAACATTTTAAATTTGATTCGAGCTAAGTCAAATTTAAAATTTTAAATAAAAATTTTTTTTGTTCAAGATCAAATCATTACCGATCTTTAAACAATCAAACTTGAACTTGATCGCGAATGACTCTGTCTATTTACGACCCTAAATATGTTTAAAACCTCAATTATTTAGATATAAAATTAAAGAATTTAATAAGTGAACGATTTGAAAAAATGTATGTATTGTATCTTAGTACTAGGTTCTGCATTCGTATAAAATATTCAAAAACAATAAACTTGAGTTTTCGGTCAGCAATATTTAATATATTTAAATATCTGGAATGAGTTTATTAACATGTTCAAGTTAAGTTGATATTTGAGCACATTCCAATTAAGTAGAGCTTTGGTTTTTGTCAAATTTACATTTTTTTTTCTTGAACGAAACATGCCTTAATCGGTTGGATATGCGAACTCTCTCTATCCCACAATATTTATAACAATATTTCTTGGATACATCCCACTTGAGTAGTTCAGTAATTTTTTTCTAGAAATATTTGGATTCCCGTCAATATCGGTAAACTTTGTCTTTTCTTTTCCCGGGTCATATTAATATCAATCACAAGACGTTGACTAAACTTCATATATTAACCGGCAAAATCAAAATAATACGTAGCATTTTGTCTATAAGGCATTAACAAGTATATATTTTTTCTTCTGGTCTTTAAAATCTTTTTTTTTTAATTTATTTAAATGTTTTAAACTTCTATTTGACCAGCTGAATACCGATCATGTTAAATCAGTAAATGTGTAGAATTGCAAGTGCAATCATCAAGTATAAAACTATAGGTTTAAAAGAGCAAGTCTACTCGACCATGTTCCTTAATCGAGTCAAATTGAATATGTTTTACTTAACGAACAAAAAATTATATTCAAAATCGTCTATTTAAGTAATTAAGCGAGCCGAGCTTATAAACTTAAATAAATAAAAAATTGTATTCAAAATCTACTCATTCAAAAAAAAAAACCGAGTAGAATGAACTTTATATGAGCTGGACAAGCGGACTTAGTTCAATTTTAAGTTCTATATAAAACTCGTCAAAATCAGATGATTGAAGACATTTGTTTTCTCTTTTTTGGTACCTTAGAACGTTCCCAAAGCATAAGCAAGAGGGAATACAGAAAACACAAGACAGAAATCATGGACATTACAGTAGCATGGACATTGCACATACTACACACACTCCATATATAAGTTCTGAGGTAAACACGATGATCTAAACAGTTTTTCAGCTAATTTGTCGCCAACATTATTCAAAATGCTTCAAAAAGAAATAATCTGAAACGAAGGTTCACTACTGAAAGTTGCGGTGAAGAAACGCAAGGATTAGCTGATTCACCTTGTCAGGCAATTGCTCACCAACAAAATGTGTTCCTTCGGGTATGTAGGTGATTTCCAAGTTAGGGACGAAAGTTTTCACTGTTCCACCCCTTACGTACTCCTCCATTCCAGGAAATTTAAAGACATAATCGCTCTCGCCTGCAATAAATAATGCTGGGGCTTCAACTTTTGGATTTGAAGTCAAATTTGCTTCCGATGCATTTCTGTTGGGACCAATTTCCCTGTAACAGAAAATATTGGTTACATATGAGGTTATTACCTCCAAACTCTCGCACGTATTACCATTATCTTGCAGTTATACAGCTTTTATACAGTCTGCAATCTCTTATAAATCCCCATGTGTGAAAGGGCTTACGTGCGTATGTGCAAGTAGAATCATGTCATATTGTCATTACCTGTAAGGAACTTGCAATGCAGTACGGAATCCAGATTTCTCGTACAAATCCCCATAGACTGCAAGATCTTCCTCTGAGAACCAAGGGGGTAAAGGAGTAGAGGGCTCCGCCAAATCCATAACTTCCTGGTTTTCGGAAGCTATTGGTATCTCACTTCTGGAAAATAGGATGTAGATGTTCCGCACCACTGTTTTAGTAGGAAGGCGACCAAAATCAGCTTCAGCCCGTCCAGGTTCCTACATATAAATTGGATTCAGATGTGGAATTTGCAACTATCAATAAGTAACATTTTGAATGACAGAATCAATCATACGGTTACCTGCCACCTTGTAACATAAAAGCCTTCAGGAAGTGTTTGAACAAATCCAAGGGGACCTGGTGGCATAAATGGCACACCCAAAGTTACAATCCCATTAATCCTTTCTGGATAGCGAAGGGCAAACTGGTAAGCAGTCATAGCTCCAAAATCTTGTCCAATAACAAAAACCTGCACAAATGGGTGGGGTGGGGGGTGGGGGGGGGGGGGGGGGGGGGGGGGGGGGGGGAGGAAGGGGAGAGAGTCTTAGACAATTTCCTATATTATGAAACAGAAATGTACTTTGGAAAATTTAGTTGGAAACGAATTGTCCACTTTTTGATGACTTACAGCACCACTGTGTTTAATCACAAAATTAAGACCAAGATAAACATAAAGGAATCTACTTATATCAGTAGGGATAGATATGGGGAGAAAGTTGATTACTCGTAATATCCAGTAGCCAAATTGAAGAGAACAAAAGGGAAACAACCAAGAAGAAAAAACGTAAGAAAGGTGATACGAACATGTGTGGCATTGGCATATATATAAGATGAAACTTGAAGCAATAGCGCAATGTTACAAAAAACTCCTTTGAGTTTGATATTCAAATATCTAGATTTGGTGAATAAGTATACATCCAATTTCAATAACCAGATAAACTTGGGTAAATAGAATGTAAATGGTATTTGCCTCTAGAATTATTGAAGTTGTACAGCGGATTAAAGTCATGGTCCAAGTTTAAGAGCTAATTCCCATGTACTTCCTAACAAAGTAATCAGCACATAAGAATGTAGTTAACTGAACCCATCCAACTAGAGAGTTCCTGAAAACAATATTCGGAAGTACTTCTAACTTTCTAATTCATCGATTAATAAAATGACTTCTTGTTCTGGCCTTTTGTTTTTGTTACATAATAAGCCACCGCCTGGATACTTATGTATATACTCGCACGTTTATAGTAACTGCACCTACACTCACACAGTTATGAAACTTCTTTCATGCGAAGAGACCTTGATTATCTTGGCCAACAGAAATATCTAATAAATGACTTGTACATGTTATCATGTGGGTTAAATTACAAATAAATCCAATATTGAGATTGGCAAAAATATACTACAATCTCTTTGTATATTCTCCTCCTAACATATGATGCATCAGTTGTGTCGTTTAACAGGAATTAGAGGACTTTGCTTATGTGGTACATGTAAACAGAACATCCATGAATCAGCACTTTAGTTGATTAAGCCACACGAGTGTTGAATAGTAAAAGATTAAAATATCTGATGATTATAAGAACAATTATTACTATCTCCATATCTCAATCTCATAAAATTAAGATAGGCCTATCCATATCTCCGTATTCTGATTATTCAAACTTAATGATTCAGTTTTATCGAACGCAGTCTTAGTCGTAATCTTTTATGCTCCTAAGGTTTAATATTACCATATTACCCTTATTTTTCAGTATTAGTGGATCAATTTCAATGGTCAATTCACTATTTTTGTGTCGGAAACTCACCTTGGAAATAGCGAGAGCATCAAGGATTGCAGCTACGTCAGTCACACAATCATCGAAGGTAGCTTTCTCGGGTTCGGCCGGCGGATCGGAAAGACCATAACCACGGCAATCAGGCGCAATGGCTCTGAATCCGGCACCGGCGACGGCAACCATTTGGTGGCGCCACGTGTACCATATTTCCGGAAACCCATGAAGAAACAAGACCGTCGGCGACCCATTGGTTCCAATCTCAGCAATATGATGTTTCAATCCATTTGCTTGTATGAATTTGTGCTCTATCTTCTCCATCGAAGAAACCGATAAAGATGAACAAGAAAGAGCGTCTGTTTGGTGCGAGTTCAGTTCGGTTCAGAATTTCAGATGTTTAAAATCTGCTCTTCTTCGAGAATATGTTTGGAAACAACTTATTTTAAATTTACTTATGAGTAAAGTTATATGCATAAAAGAGTAAGTGAATTCCAATTTTAATTTATAAGTGAAAGTATATGATATTAATTTATCTTATAAGTTAAATATAAGATAAAAGTAAATGAAAAAACGTTAGTTAATACTAACTTATAAATAATAATTAAATATTAAAATTACCAACAACAATACAATTTTAAATTTTAAAATAATTTATTGAAAAAGATTAATACAAAAATAAAAGTATTGATCAAACATACTTATTTTACAATTTGTTAAAGAGTCATAATTAGGTTAGATTTAAGAGATGTTTGAAAATTACTTTTAATTTAAAAATTATTTTTATTGTCAAACACCTTTAATTTTTATCTTAGTCTACAATTTTTACATGTTTTCTGAAAAATCACTTTACAAGTTAAAAACTTCTTTTAACCCAACATTTTGAAGTAATTGTGGAATAGATCCTTACTCATTTTTTTTTAAACTTACATGCTTATAAATTTACTTATAAGCCGAATCCGGACAAAAAACCTAACTTACAGTTTCCGGGGTCCCACTTGGTTGTTTGATGTGTTGCACATGAGACCCGCATGTTATGAGTATCTTTCATGCTTTTTTTGTTAGTAGACGTCAACGATTAATATTTCGTTTAATTTTAATTTTAATAATATTTAATTATTTGAATTTTATAAGATTAGTGTATGGTAAGGAATTTAACATGTTATTTTATTTAATTCTAACTTTTATCTGTTTATATATAAAACATATTTTATAATAATTTTAGTACATTTTATAAAAAAATAATATTAAAAAAATAAAGGAAAAAATAAATTAATTAAATTAAAAAAATAATTTTGAATAACGGAATAGGAGTGAGACAAGTTTGATAAAAATGTTAATGAGACGGAACAAAATTGGAGGAGTATATAACTTTAATGGGTATAATTTGAGATCAGTTTATCTCTCTCATATTTGTCCAATTATCATGCCTAAGTTGAAGTGATCTTTCATAGTTTTATGTTTTTCCTTGCGGTGACAATGATCTGTCCTTTATTTAATAGGCAAAACCTTTTTGTACTTTTTATTTGATTTAAATTTAGTCGATGTATTTTTTAATTATTATTATAGTTCTTGTACTAATTTTTATAGTTTTAATTTGATCCAATATGATAAAATAAAATAATAAATTACTACTAATTTGAATTTTTTAATACAATTTTAATTAAATAACAATGTTAAAAAATATCCACCTATAATATTTTAATTGAAATTACAGATTCTACATTTAAAAATAAGTTAATGTAAATCTCAAAATATTATAATTGATTCTTTAGTTTAGACTTCCCATTTAAAAATAAATTAATTCAATTTAAAATGATTAAATTTGTCTTATAGTTTATAACATAATAAAAGTATATTCTTTTAGGTTTGAGTAAAAATATATCAATTTTAGTAAAAGGTATTTTTTTTAAATGGCATAACAAATGAAATAGTTCTTGTACTTTATGTTTAGTTTCAATTTAGTCCATATACTTTTTAATTATCATTATAGTCCTTGTACTAATTTTTATAGTTTCAATTTGATCCAACATGATAAAACAAAATAATAAAGTACTATTAACTTGATTTTTAATGCAATTTTAATTAAATAACAATGTTAAAAAATGTCTCTCCCTATATTATTTTAAAAATATAGACTTTGCATTTACAAATTAACTAATTTGATTTCAAAGCGTTAAAATTGATTTGAGAAAAAAAAAATCTATCAATCTTAGTAAAAATTTATTTTTCAAACAAAATTATCATATTTTCGAGCCATTGTCTATACATATTTCAAAATTTTAGTAATAACAAATAATCAATTATTTATAGATATGTTCGAATGAATTGGAAGATTTATGTGTGTGGCTTCAAATTAATATAATATGTAGTATTTTTTTAAGGTAAAAATACTAAAATAGTCTTTGTACTTTTTCTTCAGTCTCAGTTTAGTCCATGCACAATTTAATTATCAAAATAGTTCTTGTATTTTTTTATAAAGATTTTATTTTGATCCAAATTTAATGTTAAGTGTTAATAAATGATTATGTGTATTTGAAAATATACTAAATAATGCTTACTTGAATTTTATATTTAAGTATTTTCACTTTCAAGATTTTTTTGAAATATAATAGAAAATCTAATAGGAAAAGAATCTTATTAATTATAATATATTATGCAATACATTATATTATAATTATTATATAATGTATATAATAGATTTTACAATATCATATATAAGTATTGTATAATATATATATATATATATATATATATATATATGATATATCATAATATATATATGATATATCATAATACGTCTTCCAAAAAATTTAATGATATTTAACATTCTTAAGAATGTAATATTTAGATTATGTATATGGAAAAAAGTACTATTTTTGTACAATTATAATATATATATGTTAAACACATAAATATTTTTGAAAAAATTGATGACCATGTATATTTTAAATACTTTTATAGGTTGAAAATTTTCAAAATGAAATAAAAAATAAATACAATGTACTGTGCATGAACAATTATATACTCACATGATAGCATTTCCTTTTATCATAGATATATATTTATATTAATAAAATATATTACATAATATAATATATAGTCTTGCGACACGTATTATATATAGACATTATATATATATTAAGTATAGTTTTTATAAATGAATAATATTAAAATGCAACAATTATTTTATAATTATTGATAGATAATAAATTTGTTAAATAAGGAATAATATATATTTTGATGGTAAAATAGTTAGAATTTTTTAAAAAAAAAAACTAGTGCATACCTTTTTAGTTAAAAAATTCAAATGAGCATTATTTGGACACTTTTTAATACATGTCAACTTTTATAAATATCTCATATTAAATTTGAATCAAAATGAAACCTAAATAAAAAGTACAAGGATTGTTATGATGATTAAATTGTATATGGACTAAATTGAAACCAAACAAAAAGTATAAGAACCATTTAAGTATTTTTGCTTTTACTTAATTGTCTTTAGTTTACTTTTTTTATTGTCCTATAGTTACTAGAATATAAATTTATTGTACTAAGTTCTTGAGTTTTGGATTAAAAAAATGATTGGAAAATTTTTTAGTGAATAGAAAAATTTATAAGTTTTCATTTAGATTGTTTCTAAGTTTAATAAAGGAAAAGAAAAAAAAAGTAAGATGTTAAATGTTTATCTTAACTTTGATATTGTATTTTATACTATTTATAAGATAAAGATATTATTGACAATGTAATACGACATGCAGTGTTAAATTTGTATTCTATCAAATTTTGTCATTTTTAAAAAGAAAACTTAAGAAAGAAAATTGCCAAGTTATCTATTCATTAATTTTTTTTTATTGTCTTAAAAACTTACGACAAGAAATAGATAAACTTTTTTATCCTTTTTTTTTATCTAGTAAAAAATTAAACTCATGAACATGGTGTAAGAGAGGAAGAGGGGATAACATATTTCTATACATGAGGATCTCGGATCTACTTTTATTCATGTTGCCACGAAATGAATCACACCCTCTATCAAAGTGGAGACATTCATTCGTTTATTTTATTTGTTTTAAAGTTAAAATTCTATGTTTCGGTACATAATATTTAGGAAACTAAGTTATGTTTTTGAATGCTAAAATTTAGGAATAAAAGAAAATATACAATTAGCAATAAGTTTTGGGTATTTCACAAATTTGTAATTGTATAGCCCAAAATCAAATATATCTTTTCGATACATATGAACCAGTTTGACTTTCAAAAATTAAAATCCATCATATATTTTGGAAAGAATATAGGTTAGTAAATTACATAGCGTTCTACGTGGTTGTATGATCACGAATGTACTTTTCAACTTTAACCCAACTTTGAGAACAGTTTTTTTTATGCACACAAATATTTTAAATATTCTGAATTCTTTTCATTTTGATAAATATGGAAATATGTATCTTAATTGTATTGAAAGTATTACAAATGTCTAACGATAGGTGCAACTATTCTTTTCTAAATTGAGTACATTTTTAGTTAATAAGGACGATACATTTGAAGCTGCATTAACTTGTCCACCCACAACGCACCCCCCACAACGCACCTCCCCGCCCCCCCACCCACCCCACCCACCCACCCACACACACACACACACACACACACACACACACACACACTGTGCAACGAAGGATGGATCGCTACTGAATGTTGCGACGAAGAAAGGCGAGGATAAGCTGATTCACCTTGTCAGGCATTTGCTCACCAACAAAATGGGTCCCTTCAGGTATGTAGATGATCTCCAAGTTGGGGACAAAGGTTTTTACTGCTCCAGTCCTAATGTAGTCCGCCATTCCAGGAAATTTGAGGAAATAATCATTCTCACCAACAATATATAGTGCCGGAGCTTCAACTTTTGAATCTGGTGCAATAGTTTCTTTCAGTTCATTTCTGTTCGGACCAATTTCTCTGTAACACAAAAGAATGTGTTTCTATTAATGAATTAAACTATGATAATTGAACAAAAGAAAAATGGACAAATTCTAAAACGAGATACTGAAATTGGAGAAGACAAATCTTCTGGTGGATGTATTGCAGATACGAAAAAGGCTTACTTATAGGCACCCCCTAATATGGTGAAATTAGAATCGAGTTTTTACGAAAATAAAAACTCGATATAATTAGACTTTATCATAGCAGGGGAAAATAGAGCAGAAAACAAGCATGGTTGGGAAAAAATTATTGTCTAATATAAACAAGAAATTTATATGTGAATTAAGTAGAATCATGATAAATCATAGGGTGGAACCATGATGACATATCGAGGGACGAAGAGAAAGAAAACCCGATTGGATGGGGTAAAAAGATAATATATGATACATATAAAAATTTATAAAATTTTAGAGCTGATAAGAAAATTTTTGAAAATTGGGAGGGTGTCACCCCTGTCCTAACGTAATTCTGCCCCCGATCAATCATGCCATTACCTATAAGGAACTTGCAATGCAGTTAGGAATCCAGATTTCTCGTACAAAGCGCCATAGATTGCAAGATCTTCCTCTGTGAACCAAGAAGGTAGAGGAGTAGATGGCTCCACCAAATCCATGATCTCCTGGTTTTCTGGAGCAATTGGTATTTCACTTCTGGAAAAAAGGATGTAGATGTTACGTACCACAGTTTTGGCATCAATTCGCCCGAAATCAGCTTCAGCTCGGCCAGGTTCCTGCACATAAATTGGCATGTCAAATTAAGCAATTACCAACAGCTAATCGTTTTGCATAAGCGATTACAAAGACTACTACCTGCCATCGTGTGATATAAAAGCCTTCGGGGAGAGTAGTATCAGATTCAGGAGGACGTGGTGGCACAAATGGCACACCCAATGTTACAATTGCGTAGATCTTTTCTGGATAGCGAAGGGCAAAACGATAAGCTACCATGGCTCCAAAATCTTGGCCAATAACGAGAACCTGCCAAGGACGCGAGAATACACTCTTAAAATCTACCTATATCATAGGACTACTGAAGCAAGACGCTAGATTGTGCAGTATTTGAAGATGAATACTATACTATTGACCAACTAAGAGCTTGTAACTTCATTTAGAAATTCTGAAACACAGATGACCAAATGTTTATTTCGTTAATCCTTGCTTATTTACGGTCTTTTTTTTTTTTGTTTTTTGTATGGGTGAAATCTCTCTTATTCTCACCCATAGGTTTGATTACTTGACATTTAGGTCATTAAAAATTACTCCTAATCACTTGAGTTAACCTATAACCTCAACCGACTTACACAACAATGCATTTACTCACTAAAAATTGAAGATGAGATACAAAGCTACATATGAACAAACAAGAGAATGGTAAGGAGATTATATGGTAACTAATTTTCAACACTGCCGAGTTTTCTAAAATTTCTGAATTTAGTAATAATTTAGCTAACTTGATTAACTGGCTAAACATGATTTTAAAATATATGCCAACTGGAAAATGGTAGAGAAAGATGTAGCAAACAAACACACGAATTGTTTTTGAAAAGTCACTTTTAAGCTAAAAATCAATTATAATTCAAAAGCTGGAAATTGTTCACAAACACAGCCTAGATATTGTCATTTTGTATAATTATACGTTATTAATTTACTACAAATCAACCTAAGAAATAGCGATTATATAATCAGAAAGCAAAATTGTGGAGTAAAACCGAAATGAAATAAACCTTGGGAATGGCGAGAGCGTCGAGGATTGCAGCAACATCACTCACGAAATCAGAGAAGGTGGCCTTCTCGGGTTCGGGTGGTGGGTCGGACAGTCCGTAACCGCGGTAATCGGGCGCAATGGCTCTGAAGCCGGCGTCGGCGACGGCAACCATTTGGTGGCGCCAAGTGTACCATATCTCCGGGAAGCCATGAAGAAACAAGACCGTCGGCGATCCATTTGTTCCGATTTCAGCAACATGATGTTTCAATCCATTTGCTTCTATGAACTTGTGCTCTATCTTCTCCATTTTCTGACGGAGGAGAAATAGAGGAAGATAGAAGAAGAAGACAGCGAGCAGTTTAAAGGTAATGATTTGAACTTTAATGTGGGTTCACTCTCAGTACTCAGCATTGAATATTTGGACGAATGGATGCAATTCTTTTCTGCAAGTTTTATTTGTTTCTTGCATTTTTTTTTGTGGTGGTAATGATAACATGTCAGAAATTTGCCCAGATTGTTTTTAATTATAACTATTGTGAAATGAAATTGCATGAAACACACTTACAACCTTTTTTTTTTAAACATTTTGTGTGGGTCCAAGTTTTGGTTTGTTTTAACTTTCAGTTAGGGTCAATGTTATTAAAATTGGACCGAATATGTCGGTTCGACCGATTTAATCGTGAATCAGTTATGGATTTGGTCGTTTCAATCAAAATTAGTAGTTCAGGAGAAAATTGAAAAAAAGAAATCAGTTAAAACCGAGTTTTCTCTTTTTTTTTTGTTAAGTAGGTTTTCTTCTTTTGTTCATTAAAAATGTGTTTTTTGTCATTTTGTGAACTGATTTAATGAATTTTTAGAATATTTAATGAAATTATTTTGATTATTAAAAATTTAAGACTTATATTTGATAAATTTATAATAATATATGATTTATATAATATTTTTCCTAAACAAATAATAATCCGATTAAATTGTGAATCACCAGTTTCACCGATTCAATTTTCGGTTCAATTATGATAACATTGATTAAGGCGGATGAATCATCGATGGTTCATGGGGTTTTCAACATCAGCCCTTAAAATTCATCGAATGGTCATCATTTTTTCACACATCTTGGCTTACAATATAAAAAAGTAAGTATTTATTATTTTAATGGTGAGATCATGAATATAGTATGCTGAAATTTAAAAATAATAATAACATCAATTCCCCCGCTTCACTTCCTTGAATTGAAGCTACATTAAATTGAAATTTCGAGTAAAAGGTTATTATAATACCATGAAACTGATTATAAATGAGTAAAAATAACCAAATTAACACACATTTTCTGCCTTTTAAAGAAAATATTATCATGTTTGAGTGCATATATTAATTAAAATCTCAAACGCCATGAATTGTGTTTACAAAAGGCAATTAGGAGTTGTTCATTCCCAAACAATGTCTTTTCATACTTTCATTACCAGCCACCTACTCAAAGCACATACTCTGTTAAAGAATTATATACAAGGCTACAAGCAAATTGTCTGCGCTTAAGAAGAGTATGCACATCAAATTAAGCAGTCAGTAATTTCTTCAACAAACTACATAGAAATTATGTCAGACTTGAACCCAAAATATATCAACAAAAACTAACATACCAATTCAAGGGCCAAATCTACAATGCAAGTCAGCTCATTATCCATCACCACATAGTATGACACTTGACTGCAAAACCCTTGCAATATTATCAGTTTTCTTAGCTATCATATTTATACTGAGGTTCACAAAGTAAAATCTAAGAAAACAAATATAGTGATATCAGTTAATTTCAATCACAGATCGAGTTCAATTGTATGCTCCCATCCTTATGCCAGTGTCTCCATTGTTAGGCAGAAACCCATCATTAGCCTTTGAATAGCTAACATAATAGAGCTCAGATAGTATTCCGGTGAAAACAATGAACGCGGCCCCCGCTCCAAACACTCCCTTTCTCAGGGTCTCGCAAGATGGGGGATTCGACGATATAGAGGTTCTGTATTTGGTGTGGTACGCATTTCTCACAGAACCGGCCAACAAGCACACCTCAGCAATAAAAAAGGTTACCCTGTTACATTTTTTTTAATCAGTAATGATTCTTCAAGCTGGGGCGGGATTAGATAGAAAAAAAAAACACAATTTAATGACTTCAAAATGTCATAATATAAGTTGAGCAAGATGTTCCTAAAAAAATCAGAACATAATGACTTGAGCTTTTATGATATTAATTTCAAGGGAGATACAAGACTGTCTAAGAAAGATACGAACTTTCTTTATACTGGTTGAGAAATGAACTCAGAGACTGCGAATTTGGTTTAATTACGTACCAGCATGTGATGAACAGGACGATTGCCCATGCCCTAGATTTACCAGGTTTCAAAGCTCTCCCACAGCATAGGCATCGACTCACCAACATTATAAGGAGTTGACTACCCAGAAGAAACAACAAGGAACCCACACCCAGTCCAGTTGCAATATCTGATTCATAAACGCAATAGCTTGTAGTTCCATCACTCGAGATTTTAGCCTGTCGGGTAATATAAAAATAGAAGAAGAGTCGGAACCTGGAACCTTACTGAAGTGATTATAATTAAATGTATAATTTGTAGTAAAAGCATTTTTCTCACACCAAACTTAAATTAAGTGCTTCTCAACTTGATAATAGGGATTAGGACACAACGTCACAATCAAAGAACCATCGAGCTCAATCAGGACGGTGAAGCCAAATTGTAACACAACTCATTAGTTAATGTCAGGAGTTCACAAGGAGAAGAGCTTCAATCTTAGGGAAGACAAATTAATTTCAGACACAGAGGCAAAAAGTTCAATTTGTAGATGGGGTCCACCAATATAAATACATAAAATTTCTACTAAATGAAGCTGCGACCACATTCTCCTATCAAATAACGAAAGCCACAACGTTTACACTATTAACATATTCCAAGTTACATCTTACATATATTTCGAGAATTTTCCAATAAAAATATTTTCTATTTGGGTTTTTCCCTCTACTTGTCTGATTGTCTCCACAACCATTAAAAAGAAATCTCATGGTTTTAGGTTAAAACATGAATTTGCAGAGCCTTCAAAAAAATGTTTAACATGCTCAGCAGTAATATATATACTTCTGCCTATTTTCTCAATCAATACGATTAACATGGTTTTGTTCTTTTATATATAAAAGTCTTCAAATGTTGAAGTCTAGTATTATACAGAAAAGTCATCTTCTCGAGAAACACAAGAAAGGAAATCACCGCTACTGGTGTCCTCAACTCCAACCCCATTAAGACGACAATAGCATCAAATTTCCACAAGCGACAAGCCATGACTAACCTATAAAATAATAGAATCATGGCAGCAAGAGGAGAAAAAAAAACATTTTAAAACTCAATATATTTTAATTTGCCAAAATGAAGAAATTTCTCCATCTCCTCTCCCCCCACCACCCCCAGATCCATAAGGCCGGAAAGACCAAAGACACCCAAATATAAAACGACATAATTTTTTTTTCTTTTTGTTTTTTATTAAAAAAACATTGCCTTTCAGTTGTGTCCTCAAACATTTTAATTTGATCAATTGCATATTGTTCAAACTCTAGATATATAACAGTGGAAAAAAAAACTACTCAAGATTTTAACTGATAAAATAGAGCTAGTGGGTAGAAGTCCAGAAACAAATCCAATCTTAGAGAGATGACATACCCACATATCATAAAACTTTCAATCTCCAGTAAATCAACAATATAACCAAAATATATACAACAACAAAGAATGAAACACTTATTTGTATATGTACCATAAATAGAGAAAGGGAAAGAAAAAAAAGGGGGGGGGGGTGAACTCACAGAAGCCCTTCTTTGCTCAGCAGCAACAGCAAGTGCAAAAGCAATCAGATCAAGGATGAATACAAAAACCAAAAGCAGTGTTGAAGCCATCACTCACACCCCTTCTGGCCCTCCCTAGTTTCTTAATTCTTCTTCAACCCCTTTGTTGACTTTGCTTGATTTTGACCCCCTCTCAAGTTCTTTTGCCTGTAAATTCAGCAACGAACAAATCCTTACCAACACATTAAAATAAATAATATATAATGAGCTCCTATTATATATTTGGCAAGAAAAAAAGAAAAAACATTGAGGAGAAAGGAAAAAGAAAAAAGAAACCCACCACAGAATTGAATGCCAAGAGCTGTTAAAGGTTGCGTACCTGTGCCTTTAATGGTTTGTTACTTTGTATAACAAGCTGCCTAATAAGCTGTTATGGGGAGCTTGTCCATATTTAGACTCTCTCTCTCACACTCTCTCTCTCTCTCTACAAATATAGGATAGGTTTAAAGATATTAAATAAAAAATTTTGAATGGTTGAGTAAAAGAGTACGCAAAAACCGAAAATGACATTTTATACGTATCAATCAAAACATTACTTAGTTTTCAAGGAAAAAAGACTAGGAACCAGAGAAGGTAAGGCAATACAAAACGCTTTATGATCACGTGTTATGGATTCAATCACTAGCAAAGGCTGGTCCTCTAATATTAATAAATACTCAAATTGACTTTTAAAAGTCAATCTAACATTTTTTTAAATTCAAATTTTATTAGACACATAAGTGTGTATTGATCAAAATAAATCTAATCTGTAACGAAAAAAAAAATTCTAACCCATACAAATATTTTTTATTTAAAAATGAATCAAATTGATTTTTAAGGTCAAATTGATGTTAGAAAATTAAGAATGCCGAAAAAGGAATTACTCATTCGGTCCCTTTTTATTTACGGTTTGGTTTTTCTATACGTTATTTTAGGTGAATTTTTATATATGTTAAATATCTTTATTAATTTTTTAAAAATTAATAAATACAAATATATTAAATGAAAATTAATATAAATAAAAAATTTTAACGTGTAAAAAAATTAATCTAAAATGACATACAAAAAAGTCATGCTACAAATAAAAATAGACATAAAAGTAGTAATGTGTCTTGTAAAGGCAATCTAATGATCCGAAGGCACCAAAGCGAGAAATTCTACTTGCGCTTTGTACGCAAATTATATTACCAAAAAAATTACGAGAGTTCGCAACTGTTTGTTTTTCCTTTTTCTCTCCCTTCTTTCTACAATTTAAGAAAATCAAAGGACGTGCTAATTAAAAAAGTAAAATTGATATTAACGGTGGGTTACTTTATAGACAGTTACCTCTTATGTATAAAAAAAGTAATTAAGATATTGGGAAAAAAAACATAATATGGAGATTGCAACTTTTTTTTCTTTTAATGCTGACCCAAAATTACCAAGGTAAATTATTAACTAAGAGGCCTAAATGCTTAATTAACAGAGATAATAATAAAAAATTAGTACGGATTATTAGTTTCTCGCAATTTATAGTGTCTTTTATAATCTTTATTTTAAAAGTCTCTCCTTGACTTGAATAAATTTTATGTATTATGAAAAGAGAAAAAACTTAGTACCAATTGGCTAAACTGATTCCAGTAATCCTATTTAGTGTATAACTTAAAATTTTTCAAAGGGAGAAAACACATTTAGCTTTTTCAAAACCTTCGATAATTATTTAGATTGATAAGTTTATAGTTTGTGATAAATAGATAATTGATGCAAAAATTAGTGATGAAGTACATGTAAATATGGTATAATGGGCCTTAAGAGTTATGAAAGTTATAAAAGCCAAAGCTAAAATTAATGTTGAAATAAAATGGGCCTTGATGAAGTCAAGATAACATACTATCTCCATTTCAAAATGGATGAAGTTTAGTTTTTTTTTCATGTAAATTTATGTAAAATTTAATATATGATAAATATTTTATATAATTGTAATTTTTATATTATATTAATTTTCATTTATAATATTTTTGATTTTTAATTTTAAAAAATAAAATATTTAGCATATATTAAATTTTATTTAAAAATACATATAAAAAATTAAATGTCGTACATTTTAGAATAGAAATACCTCAGAGTAAGGAGGACTAAACATTTAACCCAATGATTTGATCGTAATTGATTGGTCAGTTTGAGGTAAGATTTCAGGCAATGTATAGTTCTTGGAGCTTCGGGCTTTATCATATTTAGATAGGCCTATAAATTGTTGGATAATTGGCATATTTATTTTATGTCATATTTATTAATCATTTCGTATTTATGGCGAAATTATATTAAAATAGAGTAGTGATTTCCTTTCACGATTTTACAAAAATTTTATTACCGTCTTTAAAATTTTGTAATTTTTTTTATAGTAATTTGATTTATATTATTTTTTACATTTTGTCTTTTTAGAGAATATTTTTTTCTTCTTGTGTCCCTCGATATGTAATCATGGATTCGCCCTATTTGTATTATTAGTATTTGGAGAGTGTCAAATCAAGGATTTGAGAATCAAAAAAATAGAAAAGAAATTTCTTGGGCTTTATTAAGTTTTGCATCATATTCATGTTCATTGTCTAGTCTCTTTTATCAACGTTTCTACGTAAACATCACTTTTTTTTTTTTTCCGGATCAATACTTAACGGGTATGAAAATGAAATCTTATCTTTCTTCTAATCTTATATATGTTATCATTCCTATATATATACACATATATATTAAAACAGTAATGTGTGTAATATATATATATATATATATAGAGCGATGTTAATATTTTAAACTCTCTTATCTCTCTATATATAATAATAATTTTATCACACTATATATATACACACGACAAATAATTTAAAACAACAATTTAAGTGATAAAATAGTAGTTTGTATATATGTGTACATATATGTAAAAACAATAATTTAATATAAATATATATTTATATTTATAAACTATGATATTACTGTTTTAAACTCTTTCTATCACTCTCTATATATAATACACATATTATATATATTCAAAACATTAATTTTATTATATATATATATATATATATATATATATTAAAACATTAATTTTAATACGAAAGAATTTAAAACAATAAATTTACCAATATAATGTGATAAAACAATAATGTGTGTGTGTATATATAAAAATATATATACATAAATATAGAGAGAGGGGATCGAAAGTGAGTTTAAAATAGTAACATCACACACACTACACACATATATATAATTTATACATATGTAGTATATGATATCTGTTTGATCTCAAAATTTGTGATATTTTTAGTTTGAACTTGAGTCGATGAGAGTTTGAAACATATGTAGTAAGATGATAATGAAAATAACAGAGAATCTAAGAATTTAATATATATAATGTTACTATTTTGAATTATATTTTTCATGACGATGAAGAAAAATGGTAATAAAAAATAGTTTATATTATATCTTGATACCTTTTATTTTAAATATTTTTAAACTCCTTATATTATAACTATATTTAATTATGTCATTATTGTGAATAATTATAAAATATTAATATAAAAGGATATTTCAATTAATACATTAAATTTAAGACTAATAAGAAATTATAAAAACATAATATTATTAGAAGGAAAATAAAATTTACTTATGTTACTAGTAGGACGTTTTCTATTTTTTAATTCAAAGGTAAATATCATGAATTTGCTGATCACCAGCAACATGTAAGAATATATTATTAAACACAGCTATAAACTTACTCAATTTTAGTGACGAAATATATAACGGATGGAATAAATTGCACAACACAAGACAAAAAGTAAGTAATGCCCAAAAAAAAGGAAAAAAAAAAACTAACTTACTTACGCATTTACACCAATTTCCCTTAATAGATTATTTATTATACAAAATCAAGCACAATTTTTTATACATATTCAAATTCTCAATTTATCTCATTTACACTAGATTTCCTAATATATAGTATATCATAATAGAATAATAATATTTTAAAATTTTATCATTTACATTTATTAATTCTTTAATTAATAGATAATATGTTATTATACATTAAAATATATTATATAATAATATATTATATGTATATAATATACATACATACATACATACATATATATATATATATATCACACACATATATTTAATAATTATAATATAATATTAAAATATCAATACATACAAATAATATATTAAATATTATAAATCACATTTTAATATTTTGTAACATATAATATTAATTTAAAATTTATATATTATGTACTAGCTTTATATATTAATACAAAATTATAATATATATGTTAATATTTTGTGCTAATGTATTAATTAATCACTATAATATTGTATTAATGAATTTAAATATAAATAAAATATTAGTTTTTATATTAAATTAATATATAATATATAATATTTTAACACAAATAATATATATATATATATATACACACACACGTGTGTGTGCGTGCGCGCGCGTGTGTGTATTGATATATCTACTAAAATAAGATTATAAAATAGTATAAAATATAATAAATTAATATTATAATTTTAATGAATGAGAATTATGATTTATATTTAAGAATACACAGTTTACTATTATCAAATTAGCTTTAAAATAAAGATACTGATACAATTTATATTTTTTTACTTTTCAACAAAATTTTTTAAATATAAAAAATAAGATTAAGTTTAAAAAAACTAATACCGATACTCTTGCATCATTCTGGGAATGCAGATTATAAAAGGTCGCACAAGAGAAGTAGAGAACAATTTTATAAGAATTTCCTTTTTGTACTTTAACAAGTAACCTCTAAAAGTTGACTTTCATAAACATCTTGTGGACTAATATTAATTAATTAATTACAACTTTACTAATACAGTATAATTAATCTGGGTCTTTGAATGTGAACTTAGACCAGAAGAAACGACATGTTAATTCTTTTGTTGATTTTTCTTCTTTTGTGTGTGTGTGGGTATATAGTACATGCATGAGAAGTAATTGAGAACACGTTACCTACTTCTAAATATTCTTATCAATCTCTGTAGCTTTAATTTTTCATTCTTTAGTTTTGTTTTCTTCATTTATCCAATTGATGAAAAGGACTGATTACGATCATTTAATTATTCCGCTTCATAGCTGCTTATTTTTACTTTGAGTTTATCATTACTATTTAATAATTACTTATATACGAGGATCTTCTCGGCTGCAAAATTAAAAATACATCACGAAATAAAAATAATTTTCGTATAATTTGTGTAAATTACAACTCTTTTTACATAATTTATATTACCATGTCACGTACTATTTTATTATTTGATATTATTATGTTAATATCAACAATGTAATTTTGTTCAACAAATAATAATATTTTACATGATAATATAGTAATATAAACTTAGCGAGCATGATTAAAAAGTATAGTTACTACATGAGAATTATTTTTGTTATTCAACACTTTACGAGAATAGGATACTCCAATGTTATACACTCTCGTTCCAAATTATTTACAACTTTTAAAAAGTAAATGGTATGAGTTTTTTTCTTTGGTTACGAGTGATATGAGCTTTAATAGATGTACGTATGTATGTATTGTATATGTTAATAAAAATATTATTGATAATAGTGATGCTCAAACATAATGCATGGAACAAAGCTAAAAATGAAATCACAATTTCTTAATTATTGTAAAAACACTTTCATATTTTGGAAGATCTCATCATTTATATACATGTACTTTGAACAGGTCAATCACCATAATGTGAAGTAAATTCAATTTGCAAGATATATATCACACAAAAATTAACTTATACGCCATTATATATGGTTGCTTGTCAAGCTTTTTTTTTTTTAATTTTTTGTTACGCGAGTCTAGTCAAGCATTTCTAGTAATAAGGCATATGTTTCCGTAACAACTTATATTAAATGACACGTAACTATAAAATAAAATATTTGCTACTTGTTCTTAATGTATATATTAGTCTATCTTATCACCAGTAGCCATTTGAAATATTGTTTATATCTCCATATCTGAAATATTAGGCTAGCTTTATTCGAAAAGTCATAGCCGACGACAGAGTGGGAAGTCGCGATTTGATAATTTTTTGAAGATATAAAATTACTTATTTATATCTGTAACAATTTAAAATTTGGTTTTACTTAAAAGGTAGTGCATAAAGTACTAGAAATTTCATGCAACTTATCTTTAATCAAGAGGATGGAAATTAGTGAACGGATAGAGATGACAATTAGTGAACCAGATGACTGGGCAAAGTAGATATCAAATGACAATGATTAAAAATTAAAAATTAATATTTTAATGTATGATATAGTCCGAATTAGGGCTGTAACTCAAATAAATTATTTTTTGTATTGACAAAAGTTTAAGCGAGATAAGATTCATCGGTCCAAGGTCATAGTAAATAAATTTTACTATTAACCAACATTTGTTGTTAATTCAAATCAAGTGTACTTATTCATCCAAGAAGATAGAATAAATAATGAATAAATTAATAATTAAATTAAATCGAATCGAATCAAAGTTATGTAATTATTCAAGTAGTAGAAATGGAGTCGAATTAATTTGATGCTATGTACTAAGCAAGACTATTGTATCGATCCTTTTGTTACAGGTTTAAGGAAGTAATTGAAATAATAAATACTATTCATATATGGAGTATATAAATGTATTCAGCAAATGAAATTTAAGGCACCAAAATAGAAAATTGAATTCAATAATTCAAAGAAGCTTTCAATGACCCGGAAATTGCTCTTTCTACATCTATTATCACATGGCAATTGTACTAAAGTTATTTAATTAGCTTTGTCAACTTTGGAGACAAACTATATCTGACTAAAACAATTGAGAAAAGTCTTGGCCAACATTTTATTATATATACATATACAATTAAACTTAGTATGCTACTACATACAATGGCTTCTTTTCAACTCCCAATCACCACCTTTACCGCCACCGTGACTGCCGCCACCACTACTTACTTATCCTCTTCCTCCGCCTTGTCTTCTTCCCCTCTATTTCCAAAAACATCTCAAATCTCCATCGCCCGAAAGCCAAACCACCGCAATAAAGTTTCATGCAAAACCCTAGACGGTGAACAAAACCCTAGCACCACCCCCAAAAATAATGAAACAAACAAGAATATTATTAACAAGTTTGATAGAAGAGATTTACTTCTTGGCTTAGGAGGACTTTATGGAGCTACAAATCTTGTCATGCCCTACTCTACTTTTGCTGCTCCTCTTAAGGCACCTGATCTTTCAAAATGTGGCGCCGCCGATTTACCCACCGGAGCAAAACCAACCAATTGTTGTCCTCCTTTCTCCGGCACGGTGGTTGACTACAAACTTCCACCTCCTCCAACCACCATGCGGGTCCGGCCGGCGGCTCACTTAGTTGACAAGGAGTACCAAGCAAAGTTTAACAAAGCCATTGAGCTCATGAAAGCCCTACCCGCTGACGATCCACGTAATTTCATGCAACAAGCCAACGTTCATTGTGCCTATTGTGACGGCGCCTATGAACAAGTAGGGTTTCCCGAATTAGAAATCCAAGTTCATGGATCATGGTTATTCTTTCCATTTCATAGGTGGTACTTGTATTTTTTTGAAAGAATCTTGGGAAAATTAATAGATGATCCCACATTTGCAATGCCTTATTGGAATTGGGATTCCGGCACCGGTGGAATGGTGATGCCGCCGGTATATACCAACAAAAGTTCACCACTTTATGATACACTACGTGATGCGAAACATCAGCCTCCTACCATGATTGATCTTGATTATAATGGTGATGATCCCAACTTAAGTGATAAAAAACAGTTGTCCCATAATCTTACAATCATGTATAGACAAATGGTGTCTGGATCTAAATCGCCATCACTGTTTCTTGGAAGCCCTTACAGGGCCGGAGATGAGGCCAACCCCGGTCCTGGGAACTTTGAGGTGACACCACACGGTCCGGTCCACATATGGAGCGGAGACCGGACACAGCCTAATGGAGAAGATATGGGTAATTTCTACTCTGCGGCACGAGATCCAATTTTCTATGCACATCACTCAAATTGTGATAGAATGTGGAGTATATGGAAAACCCTAGGGGGAAGGAGGCAAGACTTCACAGATCCTGATTGGCTAAACGCCTCCTTCGTGTTTTACGATGAAAATGCTCAACTAGTTAGAGTTAAGGTTGGTGATTGCTTGGATAGCAAGAAACTAGGGTATGTTTACCAAGATGTGGATCTTGCATGGCTCAACAGCCGACCCAAGCCGCGACTAAATAAGCTTATGAGCAAGATCAAGAAGCTTGGGACAGCTAACGCGGCTGAGGCTTCGAGTGTTAAGGATGTTTTTCCAAGGAAGTTGGATGGTGTTGTGAAGGTTATGGTACCAAGGCCAAAGAAGGGTAGGAGTAAGAAGGAGAAAGAAGAGAGAGAGGAGGTTTTGGTGATAGAAGGGATTGAGGTGGAGAGAGATGTTTTTGTGAAGTTTGATGTGTTTGTGAATGATGAAGATGTGGTGGAGTGTACACCAGATAAGAGTGAGTTTGCAGGGAGTTTTGTGAATGTGCCTCATAAGCATAAGCATGGGAAGAAGATAAAGACTAAGTTGAGGTTGGCAATAAGTGAGTTATTGGAAGATTTGGGAGCTGAAGATGAGGACAATGTTATGGTAACTTTGGTGCCAAAAGCTGGAGGTAATGGGGTTGTTAGCATTAAGAACATCAAGATTGAGCTTGATTAATTAAGTTTGATATAATTGGGAGTGGAGATATTCAATTGTATGGTGTTGATATTTGGTGAAGAATCTATACCTCGCTACATAATTTTTTGTTATTTTATTCCTCACAAAGTACATTTCTTGTTTTTCTTTATGAGGGTATTAATAAAATTCCATTTCTTTGAGAGAATGTACTTGCTACCTATTAAGATGATATATGTGTATGTACATCCTTTCATTTTAGTTCCATTTTCACTTTCATCAATTGATCGCTATTAGATCTCGATTATCATCTTCCCCTTGTTAATTTTCTCGGATTAATTTTAACAATATAATTTTAAGTTTTGAGTATCATATATTCATTACTGTGTACAGATTTACATACAACTATACAAGGTGCACAAAATAATACAATAAGCTATATATTGTTTTGTTTATATTATCTAAACTAGCAAAAATTAAGTTCAAGAATTAAGTGATTGAAAGAAAGGGTTGGAAACAGAAAAGCAAAAAAGAGAAAGTTATAATAATTAAATATTATGATGATATCATGTGCAACCATGAAAAAAAAAAAAAAAGGAAGAAAGAGTAAATTTTACTCATTTTTTAATCATAATTTTCTTCAAAACCGTTATGACGGCGTTTAATAATATTATTGGTCCATTATTGTTAGTTGAGGGTTGGCGTCACAAGGGTATTAATGTAAAGTCGTACAAGAAGACGGGGTAATAAACCCCTAAAACTCTCTTAGTTTCTCAAGCCTCAAGCCAACGCCGCCTTGTCATATTCTTTCGATTCTTAAATCGCCGATTATACTGCCAGTACCGTTGCAAACTTAAATCACTGATGCCGTTACAAGTTTAAATCGCCTATGCGGTTACAATAATAAATTCGCCGATTCCGTTGCAAAACAATATCACAATATCGCTGATGCCGTTGCAAAATTATATCGTCGATACCGTTGCAACCTTATATCGCCTTCGAATCAGATCGGACTTTTGCAGATAAGGTAATTCGCCCGATATATTAATTTAGGAGATATAGTAAAACTTATTTTGATTATATAATAATTTTTTTCAATTCCAACTTTGGTTATATAATAAGTTTTTTCGGTCCCAACTTGAGCCAATGTGTTAAAATAATAATCTCGCTAAATGCATGTAATAATAAAAAAAATTAAATCCTTAAGAGCTTAATAAAAATAAAATATAAAGTAATAATTATTGAATTTTATTAATATATATATATATATATATATATATATATATATATATATATTGTATAAATCAAATCTTCCAATCCATTTATAATATACTTATAATAATTATTTGTTTTGAAAATATGCATCTATAGTCAAATCAAACTTTTGTTACACCCATTCTTGCATATATTTTGGATTAATAGCTGAATTTTTTTTACATCTTTCAAAATGATGAAAAGAAAACATTTTACTTTAAAAATATCTTTCAAATATCTAACTTTTATAAATTCCCTGAAAACTTTTCATTTGCTAGGTAACATGAACTTAGTTTTTAGGAAAATTAATTTTTATTAAAAAAATGTAATTATTCTAGATTCAAATAATATAGATAAAAGACTAATTTTTATTTACTATATACATGAACTTAGTTTTTGAAAACATTAAATTTTACTAAAACTTTTAAAATTTTTTAGATTCAAATATTACTTTTGATTTTTATTATCATATACAATGTATATATTTATATTAAAAAACTCTCTCTAAAATAATAAATATTAATTTATTAATAAATAAATAATTTATTTATTTATCGATAAATAAATAATCTCAATATATTTTTTCGGTCCAAAGTATATTACTTTATCCATATTTAACGGTGAATCGTTGCCTTTAAGGCCCGGTGATTGAGTTCAGACTTCCACCGCCGCAAATCACCATGCGCGTCCGCCGGCAGCTCACTTAGCCGGCAAAACAAATTCATTGAACTCATGAAAGCCTTCTCGCAACAATGCGGCGGGTCCGAACCTGAACCCAACCCCAACATGTGCCTTCATTTCCCGAACCCAACGGGTATGGGAGAGCCCATTTGTACATGGGCGCCAGCCAAAACATGGAAGGCTGAAGGATGTAGAGATATTTATTGGGTGAGTTATAATTGCTGCATACTACATTGTTGTTTTGTTTTTACTATGTAGTACTGATATCAGCAACGTTCTTGAATAAGTTATTATACTCCCTCTGTTGCATTAGATAAATTTACAAGCTTTAAAAACAATTCCATTAGATAAATTTACAAGCTTTAGACAAGCTTAATTCTACATTTTATTGGCTGTTTGGTTTGTTGGGAGTGGCATGTGAAAATGAAGTTGAAGAATATCATCTCAAAGACCTGTTTTCAAAAGAAAAAAAACCAAAGAAACAGAAAATGGGACTATGTTTGTGAATTAGAGAGAGTAATTTGTTTGTGGAGTCTCAGAAATTTTACTTTTATAGCAATAATATATTCTAAAATGGCAGTGAATAAAAATGTTAACTAAAATAAAGAATCTATAAGGCTTTCCAGTATATATACTCAATATGGTTCAGTGCCTCAAATCTGTAATATTGCAGATTTTTTTTCTTCCTTGTATAGTCATACAAGTTCATGTAATGTGGTACTAGTGTTGAGGATCAGTCTCTATTTCTTGAGCCAGTTCTCTTGTTAGCTTGTCGGCACGATCATCATGTCCACCAGCAAAAGTATAGACTCTGTATGCAAACTGAAAGGCCCTCCAAAGCATCTTGGCAGATACCATTCTTTTGCATTCAGGTTTCAACTTATTTTCTTCGATTTGTTTTTCTTTTGCTTCTCTCGTTTCCTGAATCATTGTCAAGATATACGCCATGAATCGATCAATGAGTTTTTAAATATAGACAACTTAGTGCAATTTTACTAACCACAAGTGCCAATTCCATGCAGCTTGCAGAAACATCCACCATTAGTTCCTTAATCCGTATGAGGATTCCAAAATCGAATTGAATCTTATGACTTTGAAATTTCTTGGATTCTTCATCTTTTGTTCTTTCCAATGTGTCTATTTCTCCTTTGATCTGTTTTCAATCACTTTTTTTTGTTAGTGACGGCATAGCTAGTGCAACGAAGCTTATGAGGTATACAAAAACTAAGTTACCTTAGTGAAATACTTCTCCGCCTTGTCAAGAAATTGGTTTAGTGGAGGCGCTATCTTCCAGTTCTGTAGAGTAGAGACTATTCCTTCCAACTTTGTATATAGTGCTGCTGCCATCCTCACTGCTTCCAACTTCTTTGAAGGAAAGTCCTCAAACCTTGCTAGCACCTGCACCGAGAATATCTAAAGATTATGATCATGAACTGATGATAACAAAAATGAAAAAGTTGATTATTTTGTTATTTTTTTACCTGTGTTTCGTCAGTTAATTTCTCAAGATGGGACTCCACATATTTGTGGAATTTAAGGAGCTCATCCATATCCGTGGACTGGAAATTACTGAGGGCCTTTTTCACCTCCCTTATTGCTTCTGCATGATTTCTCACGTCTTCTTCTATTTGCTGGAAGTATGTTGATCTGAGAAGCATAAAATGTACAGTAATGTTTGCATGTATAGCGAAGACAAATTGGCAAGACATTAATTGATTTCAGTTGGTTAGAGATTTGTGAAATGTTGTACCTCTTTGTCATCTCTGCTAGTGCATCAGCCATTCCCATTCCCTGATTTCCACCAGAAGACCCAGTTTTACCTTTTCTCCCTTGTAATGATTTACCATTCAAACTGGATCCTTCCACTTTCCCCTTGAGAAGTCGATACAAATTACCTATTTGGGATGATCTCTTCAGTTTAGTAGCTGCTTTCTTGGGACGTAGCGATTTGGCACCAGTAAGTGCAGGAGGAGGTGGAGGGGCAGCCCCACCGGGCTGTGGCATAGGTGGTTGTGGTAGTGGTGCTGGCACAGATCCATTTGATGGCATTACTGGTGGCGGTGGCGGTGGAGGTGGTAGCGCTCTATTTCCTGGTGGTGGAGGTGGTGATGGGGGTGTAGCAATATTTGAGTTAGGTGTCGTTGGTGGTACAAGGCCTGTTCTCAATGGGTTTGGTGGTGGTGGTGGAGGAGGCGGAACTTCTGTGCTTCCTGACACTGAAATTGATGGTGATTTAAGAGCCGGAGATGGTGGCATTGGTTGTGGAGGAGGTATTGAAATTGAGAATCTTGACGATGGAGGTCTTGTAGCTTCTGGTGTTGCATTTGCTGGGGATCCAGAGAGCGATACTGGGGTTAATAGAGTCCCCTTTGACATACTTGTGTCTGAGGTTTCTGGATTTGATATTGGTTGGATACTTGAGTTGCCAACTAAAAGATTCTCATTATTGCTGACTTTGTCCGAATTATCCATCCTATTCTGCGCAATATCATCTTTTGATTTGTAATATTTGTCAACCACTATGACATTTCTTGCTTCTTCAATGTCTTTCCTTGCTTCAGCTTCAGCCTTTAGTTCCTTGGTATTTCTTGCTTGTTCAATTTCTCTCTCGGCTTTTGCTTCTGCTTCAGCCTTTGCTTCCTCAACAGTCTTATACATATCATTCAAGGGGTGAAAATTCTGGGATGCTTCTTGAGGGAAATGGAAGGCGAGGCGCTTCAAATCTATGGGGTTCAATTTACCAACAGCTTGAACTCTGAGATGCAAGAGCCGAGGTGGGGAGTATGAAGTCCTTGTGGGAGGAAGGACTGAAGTAGGGGTTTCTGGGGAATCAGCATAGGTGTTTTTCTTCTCTAAAGAGGACTCTGGAAATGATTTCTCAGAAACATCATCTGCTGAACTGCTACTTTTCATCTCCTCATCCTCATCATCTTCCATCAAATCTAACAACTTCTGGTCACTCGATAATTTAATCATGTCATCGATCATTGATAATGCTATAAAACCACGACAAGAAGAAAATTATTGTAAACTCCTTCAAGAAAAAGAAGACCTCATGTCAAGTAAGAAAATTGCATACCTTCTTGTTCTAAATCAGCATTAGCTAAAAAATTCTCTTTTCTGCATTTGATCATCCATGAATCACTATTTGCCCACATATCACCAACAGATCTCATAGCATCACAGAAAGCTTTCAATGCCTGTTTGAAATTGTCTCCAATAATTATTAAAATGACAACAAGGTAGTTATCTTTTCAAGCATGGCTTTTTTTTGGCAGAACTTCTTTACCTGATTCATTGTGGTTCCATTTGCTTCTGACATTGAATTGCTAGGTACAATATCAGGATACAACTTATGCAAATCCTGCACTGACACTATCACCAACTGCAGGAGTTCATATTTTAAGGTCAAAACGCGATAAAAAAGAATTCAATATTTTGTGTTTTTTTTTCCCTTCAAGTGTAGGAAGAAATATGTAGAAAGTTCAGAACGTGGATGCTACCTTGTATACAGAGGAAGAGCCTGCAGTGCACGGAGGAAGGTCAAGTTTGTCTCGAAAGGTCAGGATTTTCTTCCGAAGCTCTGTCATTGTGTTAGCATTTCTTGTCATTCTCCTGCCTGAACTACGACGCTCCATCAACCCTTTTGTTGCTCTTTGATTTTTCACTTCATTGGAGCTTTGGTTTGTTTTTAGGTGTACGTTTTCATTTTCCTGTTAGTATTGTCAACAGAATGAATGAAATCAGCTTTCGACATGTATCTTTGTCCTAAGGATTTGCATGATGCTGCTTAACTGTCTGTATAAAATGGATTTCCTCTTTTTACATGAAACCTTTCTATGAATTTCAAGAATATTGCTAAATTTTAAGGCCCCCAGAGAAAACAAAAATGAAAGAAAGAAACCAAGAGAAAAGAATGTTTTAGCAGAATATTAAAGCTAATTGTTGGTGTATTTGTATACAACAGAGAAAAAATC
Source organism: Centella asiatica (assembly GCA_014636745.2). Classification (NCBI taxonomy): domain Eukaryota; kingdom Viridiplantae; phylum Streptophyta; class Magnoliopsida; order Apiales; family Apiaceae; genus Centella; species Centella asiatica. The sequence goes on from CM025780.1 coordinate 58,037,787, forward strand.
ACTTGAATCTGGAACCACATGTTCACAGGCAGATGACCACGTAAAAATGTGCATTTTTTGCACAAAATGCAGATATGCAAGTACATGACAACAGAAATTAACATTATGAATTATTCTCCCTGCAGATTAAAATCTTCAAGGGCATTTAATCGCGTATCTTTCAGAAAGAAAAAAAAAATAAAAATCACATAATACAGATTGAAGCTTGTAAATTTAATCAATAAAAACAAAATATATATATCAAAACACACCTTAAGAACAGAACTTGTTTTGCTACGAATCATCGGTGGTGCCACATGATGGCATGCTGCAGTAGCCATGGCCAAAACCTGGCTATTATATATTTTCTTACAAAATCTTGATAAATGAGAATGAGGGTAGCAAGTATTGATTTTATTAATTGATAATCCTGTGGGGTTTGAGAAAAACCTCGCGGCTTGTTTATGAAATGGTTGTATGTAGAATAAAATACAAAAGATGAATATTATAATGAAGAACATTCAAAATTCAAATCCATAAAAAAAAAATTTAAAATTAAATATGTATGAACGTGCTGAGCATTAATAATATTCATGTTGGCTAATGTTGATCCTCATGGACAAACCAGTTCCCTCCTTTGTTGCCATAGGAGAGAAAAGAGAGTCAAAATGTAGATAAAAAAATGTCTACTTTTTAATGGAGAAACGCGTAATTTTCGTGCTTTAGTGTTTAATTTGTTTGTCATAATAATATTTTAATAAAAAGTCCATAAAAAATAATACTGATATATATTTTTTTAATAAAAGAAATTATAATAAGTGGGAGTTGGCTTTGGGTGGCTCAATAACGGCTAACAAATCCATTCTACCGGAGAAGAAGGAAGTAACTGTTAATGAGCTGTTTTAGCTTGTCTAAAGTGAAGATGCCTGCTATCTGTTAATTGGTTGGAAATTAAATCTTGATGATATTTCTCTAATATTTCTTTTCTTAAAAAATGAATTAAATGACAATTAGAAGCAAGTTCTAATTTCCATTCATAAAACTTTGAAGTAAAAATCAACAAATACATCTCTCTCTTTCTTCACTAGGTTAATATATTTTAACTCAAGCATGTCAACCACTTTCTTGGCCATGACTTTAATGATTTTTACGCGATAATTGGGTACACAAAACCCTCGGATATATTTTTAATTTTTATTATTATATAAAATACGTTATGTATTATCAAAATACATGAAAATTTGTACATTTTTATTTTTTGGTATGTTTTTCTTCCATACGATTGAATGTACTTATATAATATGAATTATAAGATAATAAAAAAAATCATAAATTCTTTTATGCCAAACTAGATAACTCCCTTAATCTCTAATGTAAGAGAAACATTTTATCTAAATTATATGTTTTCTTCCAACTTTTTTTACCCACAATCAACTTCTTATATAGTTAAGGCGGAAGGAAAGTGTTCAACAACTACTACGTCACAACATAAATAACGTACTATACCGCATGAATTAAAAACGATTATTATTTAAAATAAGTGGCATGCACTTCTCATATTAATCCGCATTGTGTTCCATATTCTTTCAATCTTTATAGACTTTTATAAATATTCTTGTGGCCAATGACTTCTAATATCTAAATCAATGGAATTCAACAAATTTTTAATAAAATATTCGGATTTCTATTTGCATGGATTAATTTATTGGCTTGTTGTATTGGCTTGTTGAATTTCATGCTTCAAGCGTGTGTATATTTACACTTTACATAAGTCATTAATAAACCATATAAAAACCAAGTCTACTAGCCAGAACTAAGTTTATTGGCAGTCACTAGAGTTGCATACTTTGAAATTGTTAATGTAAATAACAAACAACTTAAAATAAATCACAGAAAGTTCTAAAACAAAATACAGTAAATATTTAATATTGCCTAGAGTTGAACTGTAGTTTGATTTTGATACAAATGGCAATAAAAAGAGTTCAAATTGACCGTTTGTTTCGAATTATATTTTAGAGATTATAGATTCTGATGGTGTAATTTACATTATAAAAATTTAAAATTTGTAAAATTTAAGCAACACAAACAAGTATATAGTGTTACGAGGAATTTAATCTAAAAATGAGTAGGAAAATGATACATTGCTACGAAATATTACAACAAATTTATTACTATTACATATCAAATACATACAGAAAAGAATGTCAAATAGTGCGGAGATTTCAGAAAAACCATTGCAGCACAACTCAGGAATGCCTTCATCGTTCTAACAAAAAATTTACATGTAAGACTTTATTAACAACTATATATTAACAGCCAAATGATAAGCAAATGTTTACTGCATTTGCAACCCACAACAGAAATTGTCTTTACATTTATTTAGCAGATGACATGTGCTGCAAACTTAACAACCAGAACCGAAAAATGGTGCAAGCTGATAATTTAAAAGTAATTTGTCGCTCTTCGACAACTTGAACCACAATGTTGCAACAGTTCATGCACTTGGTTGGCAGCTTCTGATCTTGATTGTAAGATTTTACCAGTAAATACTGCATTATTTTCATCTCTGTACTGGCAACCGATGTCTCGAGGTGGTTCAGCAACGTTTTTCATAATTTCAAAACCGAACAAGAAAAAAAAAATCTCATTTGGGAGTTCAAAAATCCAAGAAAACATTCTCACCTTAGAGTTTGTTCTTTTTAAGCTGGCTAGATTTTGATAGATCAGATTCCGCCTTTCTGCTTAATACGTCCGGGAACAGCCTGATCTTTGGCTGGAGCAGTAGATGTCTTTTTACTTCCAAACGGGATCTTCTTTGATGCTGCAGGACTTGAACCACTAGCTGCAGATCTTTCAGCGATTCTCTTCTGGCGTTCAAGCACTAAAGCTTCCATTTTCAGTCGGATCTCTTCTTCCTGTTTGAAATGATGTATGAAAGTATTAACAAAATGAACACAGAACCATAATAAAGGAATAAATAAAGAAGGTAAAGACTGACGGGTTTTTCTTGACACACTTATGAAAACATGAAATAGAACCGAACTGTTGGATTATCATTATCAGTACCTTTGGACATTGCACATAGCGGAGTACATTATGCCATTTTCTTATTCAAATTTAGTTGTACAAAATTAAATCAAAATTCAAGGGATAATATATAATATAGATGAAAAATCATGTAAATTAGAATTGGACAATTATAAGAGTGACAAGTGTAAACTAGTGCTGAGAAAAATCATTGTACCTTTTCCAATTTGCTCTTGTGAACCATGGGGCCACTTTTGCTTCTGGACAAAATATCAGATCGGCTTGTTGAAAGAGATCCACGTGTAGCTCTAGGCCTTGCTTCTTTGCCCAAATTGTTTGCTCCAGGACCTGTAGCTTTCTTAGTAATGGTCTTTTTAACAATAGTTGGAATATTCTCTTCTTTGTTATTATTCATTTCAACCGGAGCAGATTTTTTATCAGCTTTTGTGAAAGAAATTTCAGTCTCATAATTCATTTCTCGTGCCCAAGATGCCCCAGGAGATGATCCTGAATCCCGTTCAAGCATTACACAAAGGTCATCAGGAGCATATGCCCCTGGGGAACTAAGCTTGGTTTGTGAAGCATCCTGAGCAACAATTTCAGGCTTAGAGGCTATAGTTGATGCTTCGACCATGCTTATGTCAGTTTTCCATTGAGAGCTATACTGATCATCAGCTGATGATCGTGTTTGCACCATTATAGAATCGTCAAAGGCAGGTGTTGTTTTGCTCATCTCTTTGTGAGTTGACACCGTGTAATCCCCATTAAACATTGCTGTTGAATCCTGGCTATCTGATACAGTAGAATGGTTCATAACAAACCAATCTTCGCCTGATGATTTTCTGATTGTGGATGACTCCTGGAGAAAAGGAGATACAGTTCTCTGGCCATTGTTCACTGAATTTTCCAGGTTTCGTGAAATTAGCAACTGTGTATCAGCAGATTCTCCTCTGTTCATCAATGGACATGAAATCTCAGCATCTGCAAAACCTTCTAAGTTACCCCTGCCTTCGTTTTCTCCAACTCTCTCAGTTACAACAAAAGAATCATTTGCCGATGTTCTTCTCATTTTACCATTGTCAGAACTCCTGCTTGTCAAATTTTCGCCTTGGAAATCCAAAGCTTGCTGCTCCTTTGCCCCACTAAATGACTTATCGTCATCTCTCATCAAAAGATTCTGAAAAGTATCCCATGGGTTATGTTTCCCTCCATTTGATGCTTGATCACTCTCAAGATCGCCATCAGGGGATCCATTTCCAGTGTTAGGGCCCCTATTTTCTCCTTTATTCTTATTTCCGAGTGATTTAGATTTACGATGTTTCTGCAAAACACCAACAGCATCATACACCTTCTGTTTAAGGTAATCTTCATCAATCAACTCGCTATCTACAGACGAATCATCTTCAGAAATTCCACCCTTCTCTCCACGCTTTTTGTCAGATGTGATGTAATTGATGTTACGGATGACAACTGTTTTTGAAGATTTCTTCCTGTGCTTTTTGTTAATTTTTGTATCCCCAGAAGAATGTTCTGCATCATGCTTCTTAATAGTATCTGGCTCGCTCCCAGTGTCAGAATCAGCAGATTCATTTTTTTCCTCTTCTTCTGAATTTTCAGATCCTTCAAGGGATTTTGCTTTCTTTCTTGAAGAAGACTTTCGGCGTTGACCATGACTAGAATCATCCATATTTGGAGGCCAAGGCATATGCCCTGGATAATATGGAGTTATAGGCTGCATACCTTGGAAAGGATAACCTTGAACAGCGCTCTGATAATTATACATATAGTGAGGAACCTGGTTTGGCCATGGCATCTGCACCTGAACTTTGGACGGAGTTGATGGTATCTGATCTGATGCAGGAAGATTATTATCTGCATATGAAATTTTTGGCATCAAAGAAAGTCTAATGTAACTGGAAATATATGGTTATGGACTATGTAATGTATAGACAGATACACGTGCCATCCAAAAATAATATAATAATGGAAAACCTAGACCTGCAAATATACTTTTACTATTAGAGAAAATTAAAATAATACAAGTACTGCACTTCTGCACTATGTAATTGTCTGATTCAGGCTGATAGTATGAAAGTGGAGTCAATGAGCTACGACACATGGGAGTGATTGTATAATTTATTAAATTATGTGGTCCATCTGAACAGGCTATGCAGTTGATTAATTTGGTTACAGAAACAATAAAGGAGAAATTGGGAAGTGGTGGGTAATGAAGCTCAAGCACTTACATTGGAGAACAAACTTTTTTTTTTTTTCTTTTTTTCCTCATTATATCTCAAAATTTCAGGATCCTAATATTCAACAAAACCTAAATCTATATTTAGTTTTCACGAAATATCTTACGGCAAAAAGACACGTATTTGGTAGATCTCTCAGACTAATCATTCAAATTTCAACATTCAGTGCTTATTAATATTAAGAGAATAATTTAAACAGTTCCCTTGCTTGTTTGACCAAAAAAGAAACTAAGGTAGATACAAGTCAAAAACTGAAGCATCAGAACTTGTACTTTGATTTCTTCCATGGGTGAGTTACGTAATTAACTCTATTAGTTTCTCCTACAAAATGGCAAAACTGAATATATGGAAACTAACCGAGAAGCAGTATAAGCTCAATTGGAGAATATACATATCTTTTAAAAGATATTTACAGAAGGAAATATCTGGCAGAAAGGGAACATTTATGCTAGTAAGAAATGAAAGTTTAACATAAGATTTCTGTTTTGTAAATTTGTGCAATATGCAATTGACCAGACAGAATTAAACATACCGTTATTTGAGCTTTCCTGACCACTTTCAGACGTAAGTGTAATACCCGATGTTCCAAGGAATGGCAGTTCTGGGGGAGGATATGCAGCCATTGCTGCTACCTCATCCATCCATAGAGCATCTGTGAGCTTCTTTCTGCAAAGATCCTTGAACTCGTGACATGCTTCCCTGCATGTCACGATTGATGAAAAAGTTCAATTTTTGAAACAATTTACAAAAACAACCAAGAGAATATCGTGTTGATAACCATAATTCGTAGCTAATTACTTTCTGAAATTTGAGGTATTGAATAAGTGTATGACTATACTTCTAGCAATATCACTCAGGATTGGATTCAATTATAACAGATTATAAGGGCCGATCAGATGATTATACCCAATTGTACCTTAAACGTGACGCTCCAAAAGTATCGGCAAATAATATAAGATCATCCATATTTTCCATTTCAAATCCGGCCACAAGAGCACGGGCATAAGCCATTGCTTGCTCTTTCCGGAGCAACACTTTTCGAGACTCTAAGGTACGTTGAAGGCAAATCCTGTTCAACACCATAACAGAGTCACTACACACTACATGTACCTATATGTAAAAAACATGTGAAGAATTATCTGCAAACACAACTATTCAGAAGTAAGAAGATCTTACTTGGAATTCTCGTCTTCTGCAGCATCTTTTGTACCAGTTTCGCCTTTCAGCTACAAGGACCAATATCATAAATGTCTTGGTAATGTGTTGAATTTGAAGGAGTATTCATCACTATGAAGCACAAATTACATACCTTAGATGAGTCAGGTGATTTTTTTGCAGTCCCATGCGCAGCTGACAAAGTGCCTGCTAACCAAATGAATAAGAAGATTGCATCGAGGTGCATAGATACAGTTAATGAGTTTTCTTTTTCCATTTCAACATGTGAACTGAACTATTTAAGAAAAATCATAAGATGAAAACAAGAATATTTCTCCAGGTTACATCATTTACCCCAATTTTAAAATTGAACACTTGAACAATAAAGTAAAATTAGATAATTAAATATCGATCTTTAAGCATACCTTCATCAGCTTTCACCGCGACGTCTGTGTTTGACAACTCATTTGATTGAATCGAACTCTCAATCTGCAAAATCTCTCGTTCTATTCGCACAAATCTCTCCAGAATTTCAGGTGTGTTTATGAAGCGAACAAGTCTGCCGCAAGAACAATTTTGGAGATAACCAAATTAGTTAACACAAATAGAGAGCAGAAATTGATCCAATTTGATGTCTATTATTAAAAAAAAAAGTACCATTGTAGGTTACAGATAAATGATACTCCTTTATTACTTACTTTTAAGTTTTCTTAGGACAGACCGATGTTTTTTAGGACAAATTCAGGACTCAGTCAAGATTTTTGGCATCATAATGACCTTAAGAACAGGTTAAGTAATAATATAATATTCTGAAATTTCAGAATATTTAGTCATTGCTGATGTCAAAAGGTGGAGACTTTTAATATTGTATCGCCATGCGTTGGGATAAAACTAGGAGGTTATACAAAACAATCATGCAACACCTTATACATGCTCTTCAAATCATAATAATTATGAAAAAAAATCTCAACAGATATGTTACGTAAGAGTCATAATAATTGTTAAAAGTATGGAGACAAACATTGCACTTCTGTATATATGCAGTATATAGGAATAATTGATTGCCTACTTTGCAATTGGGAATTTGAGATACAGAAGTAAAATGTGATGGTTCCATAAAAGGAAGGCGTTATGTACTCCCTTCTCCTATATATCGAAAGTTCTAAGTGATGAGATAGGAAATCTCAACAAGTGAGAAATAATGTAAGGTACACAAGAAAAAAAGAGCGAGCGAGCGCGATTGAAATGTGATCAGCATCAATTTAATCATCTTGATATTTAACTTTTGAGATCTCTCCGGTGGTTTTCCCCAATGAGATCTTCCGCATTGATTTTTACTCTACATTTAATTAATTACTCATATTTTAAACTATTTGATTGATTTTCCAACAAAAAAGCTTTGGATCATTGGTTACTGACTTACTGAGTATATATAAACAGTAACAGAATACATAAATGGAACTATCAGGATACATTCTGATCAACAAATAGCTGATCAGAAACAGATCAATCAAATCAACAGACATAGCTGATCCTCACTATAGAAATAACAAAGGATACATTCATAATTAGGGAATTTCAAAATTATAAGATATACAAACTTTAGCTTCAAGAATGCAAAATTCAATCTTTGTTTTAATTGCATATCATAGTGTAATTAAATAATACGTAATTCAACAAGTGACTAAAAAATTAACTAAAATCAAGAAACACAGACAACAAAATGTGAGGATTTTGATTACCTTTGGAATGTGGCTTTGGTAAACCAGTAAGCAGGAGTGTTCGGTGGACGAAGAGTAATTGAATACCCACCTTTTGGGATCTGATCTTTAGCAGATTTAAGGTGAGAAATGAAGGGTTCCACTAGCCCAGAAGCTAGCTTCTCACTCTTTCCCCCAGAAAACACCAAAAGATCACATCTTTGATAAATTTGTAAGCAAATAAGAAAGGGACAAAGAAAAACAATCCAATTAATAATCAATTAAGACAAGAGAGTACTATAAGATTCAAAGACGGAGGAGGTGAGATTTGTACCTTGTTCTAGTTGGAGTGAGTTGAAACAGAGCATAGTCAAGATGGGTTCTTGAATCCATACCCAAAGAGAGGAAAGGAAGTGAAAGAAATCTTATGAATGGGGAAAAGGGGTTGACAGAATTAGCTTTTGGAGTGGAGGTTCATGTTATTGAACATGGCATTTTCACAAATTTAGCTTTGCTTTGATCTCAAATGCATATGAGAGAGAAAGACAGCAAGAGCTGATGAAGCATTGCACATGGGCAGTGTGTATACTGTATATCTAGAGAGAGAGAGAGAGAGAGAGTGGTAGTTGTTTGTGATTTCTGAGCGAGCAACTTTTTTTTTGAGATTTAGAAATAATGGGTCTACCAATCATGCCCTCTGCTAAATTTCTGTGACTTGTGTAAGTTCTACTTCTACCTATAATTGCTGTGAGCAGGAATTAAAGCAAGAACATCCTCCTGAAATATCCACAAGTCCGTTATTTCCTCATGTAATTAAATATTAGTTTATGAAATAATTTTATTAAAAAAAATTAAATGTTAAAATTTATTTATAATATTTTACTTTAATTTTAAATTAAAAAATTTATAAACATATTTTATACAAATTAAAAATTATATCTAATTTTAGAAACAAATGAGTAGTGTACGACTGCGCTTTTATTTGTATTATCTTGCAATAAAATTGAATTGCTAAACATAAACCCCCTAAAACTTAACCACTTTGTAACCAAAAAAATATTTTTCATTTTAGCTTAATTAATTTGATAAGATCCTGTGGTTATTTTCGTTCTAATAATCCCATAAATTCGATGAAATTAATAATATTAGTTATTTTTGTGGTCAAATTCATTGGTTTTAATATTAAATTTCAATTTGGAATGTAAATTTGAAACTACAAAAGTTGACTATGATCTCATATTTAATATATATTTTCAAATTAAAATTTTTAATTTAATTCAAGAAATTTATTGCTGTATTATACGGGGTATATTTTTTTTAATAAAAATTAATGCTCAAGGTCAAATTTCGATGTGTATATGATTGTTAAGACATCAATATCTTGCTAAAACTTTTTTGAACCCCATTAACATCCTTTTAATTACTTTTGCAAATTGTTAATGTTGTGAATTGAGCCCACATCGAATACAAAATTGAAAACTAGGGGGACAAAATATCTAATCGTAATCCTCACAGCTTACTATATGAGACCGACAATTTACCCGAAATACTTTTCAATGCTATGGGTATGACTTCCGAGTGAAAAAATTAGAAATAAATTCAATTTTCTATGCTTTTCTTGTTTCAGATAAAAAATTTTAAAAAAAAAACAAATCAAATAATTTATATATACTCTGCAAAATGGGCTTATGAATTTGCAAATTAAGACATTTAAAAGAAATATACAAAACACATTTTGTGTAAAATAATTCAGTTTTAGATACATATCAATAACTTGTAACGATGATTTATAGGTGGAATTTAAATAATTGAGCTTTATCCCAAAAGTGTGAGGTCTGATGCAGATCAGTTCCCCATTTTTTTTAAAAAAATTTTAATTTTTTTTAAAGCACGAGAAAATTAATTAAAACATAGGCCTTTGCTTGTTATGAAGGGTAGGCACAAAGTCATGATCATAGTCTTTCTTCTCGTGAGATTTCTGAATTTTTTTTTTCTTTATTATCGTGAGCCCTTTGTTTTCTTTCTGTAAGGACTTTGCAAAAGAAAAAGTCTACATACAAATTTTAATCTACTACACTTACAAAAATTTTAAATTTAATGTTGGCTTAAATTGAATTATTTTTATTTCTGCAAAAACTGATATAATGATATTGCGAAATATAAAAGCAATCCAATCTTAGTATATGAGTATCATATTAATTAAATAGTATCCTTTTAATTAATATTATGAATATACATAAATGTAATCTCCACCATATATAGTAAGTATATGAATGTAATTTCCACCACATATAGCAAGTATATTAATCCGTACTATTTGTTCTTTCTCGTACAGAAGTAGTCACTGGTATTTTCAATAGGATCAAGACTGCCCGTTGATTTACTTAGCCAACACCTGTGTTCGAACTCTTTCTTAAACATTATCGAATTGAACCATCCGTTGCGCCTGTTTGATCAACGAGAGTCCAGACTGGAGCTCATCTGATTCATTCTTCCTCTAACCTTTCTTCATATGACCCAGAGTACCGAGCATACCAAGAACCATGTTTGGCGTAGGTCTTTACCATTTCTGGTAACGTAAACGCTTCCACTATCCAAGATTCGTCCTCTTTACGATCGGGAGAACCCTCAGTTCGATGTAATAAACAGATAATAATATCTATGGTATGTAATATTCCTTTTTCTCGATTAATGAAGCCAACCGTGATACAGCTATATATGGATATTAGCTGGAAAAACAAATTAATGTACATATATACATATATCTATATATAGTGACATTTACTAACAGTGACCCCCCACCCTCCTAGTCCTAGCACTGTACATTCCTTTTGAACTAGATCTGCTGCTTTTAGCTTGTATACTTGTTCTTCCCAAAGAACCAGCAGAGTGCATGTATAAACTCTTTTTTTTTTTTCATTCTTTTTCTTATAACAAAAAGATACCCAAAATAAAAAATAAAAAAATTTGGTATTTTATGTATTATTTGGTTTGATATAATCAAATGATAGTCACAATGAGAATCAAAATCGAAATAGAATCGAAAGTTGTAATATTGGAAAATCGAAAAAAATACAACTTATTTGAATAACTTGGTGACCTACTAATCGTAGAAGTAGAATTTTTGGCGAATAATAAGCACCGTAATAAGACAATTTAAGTGTACTATCTTCTTTCTCATTTCGTGGAAAAGGTACTGATGGAAAAAAAACATTGATTTGCAAATGATAATTATTGCGTTTAATTTGATTGAATGAAATAACATAAAAATATAATGAATTTTACATTATTTGCTATATTATTTATATATAAAATTCATTTCTTCGTTTATTTTTTTCCTAAAGTTTATGTGTATTTTTAAACTAATCCTTTTAGATTAATTATTCATTCAATCACAATCAAAATTTTATATACAATCTACAATTTTCTCATTCACATACTCCTATCATAATTTTATAATTCTTATATATTTCATCTTTATTTTTCTTCTTATTCTCTCTCTCTATTTTTATGTTGTTAGAGTTCGTCTAACCAAACACAACCTAATTTATTAATATATAATTTGAACTGGAATAAAATAAATTCGTAATAGAAGACTAAAATATCCCTATTTTACATAAGTATATACTCGGCAATACATAATAATAATAATAATGTAATATAATTAATTAAATACTGAACTTATTTTATACATCACTCGGGAATATTAGTGACTATTACTCGGAAGTCGGAAGTCTACGCCCATCCCCTCTTTACCATCGTCGAGCTTTTTTCTCGACTTGTCGTCTTCAACTCTGGAGTTCTACAACGTAATGCCATCCTCCAAATTGCTCTTGATTTTTCTTCATCTTTTTTTTTTTTAATTTCAATTTTGGTTTAATTTGATAGTGTGTAATGATTTTATTTTCATCTTTTTTATTCCTCTTCCATTTGTTTGGTGTTAGTCACCGGCGATGGAAGATCGAGCTTATAATTCAAGGGGTGGGTTGGTACTAAATAGCACATTGATTTTTCTAAAATGCCAACAATATATATTCTTCTTTTTAAAAATTCTAAAATGCCAACAATATATATTCTTCTTTCCATTTTTAAAAAAGAGTAATATTAATAATTGCATAATTGAGGAAAAATTAAATGTTCAAATAATAATTAATAAAAAAAATTCCAGAAAAATTTAGGTTAGTATAGTAAACATAAAATAATTCTTCTTCAGTTTCTATATATTTTTACTCTTCTCCTGTAGTTTGTGTTGCTATGTTAATATTACTATTTGAGATAATGTTATCATGTCAATATTATGCATTATGTTACTACGTATACTTTTTTCCTACAAATAATAACATTATATATAACAATAATAAAAATTATAGTAATATAAACTTAATGAAAAAGATTTAAACATACGAAAACTACACGAGTATTAATGTTTTCAATATGTACCAGTCAGGAACCAACCCTTTTTTTCCTAATAAAATTTAGTATAAATGTTTAATTGCTAAGAAGATTGTAAGAAATTAAAAAAAAAACATAATACGATAATAAAATCTATATTAAAATTATACAAATATAGATTTTCTCAAAGAACAAATTATTATTATTATCAATTTAATATTTATATTATTTAAATAGAGAAGTTTTGTACAAATAAGATCAATTAAGTTAAATATCGTAGTTTTGTAATCTTATTATTACTAACTAGATATTAACACCATAATAATTTTCAATTACTAACTAGATATTAGCATCATCGTTAGCTAATTTTATTATTGCCCCATCTATATAATTTTGTTTGTAATGTATAAAAGTTTGTAGTTAACAGTATTATTTGTATACTTTATGATATTTTTATTTCAAAATATTAAATATAAAAATTCATTTTAATTTTAAATTATAAAATTTCATAAAATTATTTTGTGTAAACTAAAACGTATCATCAATTTTGAACAGAGGGAGTAAGCAATATATAAAGTGTGTGTCTATATATATATATATATATATATATATATATATGATATTATATGTTAAAAAATAGGAGACACAATTTTGTTTTAACTTCAAATATGGTCATATTAAAATTTTAACAATACAAAATTAATTGTTATATTTTAACTTGATATACTAATTTGGTTGTATGGTATATCAATAAATAGTGATCACAAAAATAAAAAATATATTCAAAACTTTGACAATTTGTTTTTCATTATTTGACGTCCTAATTTATACACAAAAAAATATCTCGTACTTATTTATATGTTTACAGGAATTATATCATTCTTGTATAATAAGAAAGATCATTTAAATGTTTACAAGAATTATATAATTCTCGTATAACAAGAGAGATCATTTAAATGTTTACAAAAAATACTCATTTCTAAATTTCACGTTGTACGATATACGTGTGATCGTTTTAATATTAAATTTATGATTTATTATCTGTTGTCCAAAGAAGACATTTTAAATTCTACAAGTTTTTGTAAATTTATTTAAATTTAGCGACAATAAAACTCTAATATATTATCTCAAGTACAAATAAATAAAATAATTAACTACAAATATATACTCAACATAAAATTTAAAATTATATAATAATTATTTAAATAACAAAATATTAACTGAAATTATATAATACTATTCAAATATAGAAAATATCGTAAGGCGCGTGGGGGTTCCTAGTGAATATAAAAGTGATCAAATTCTATTTGAATAGCATTTCGTGGAGTCAAGTTTAATATCAAATTGTTGACTATGGTACACAGCCTTAATATACCACATCGACCACACTAATTTAAACGAAGATTTTTGTTGTATGTGAGACAAATATTTTTAATGCAAAAGATTGAACAACCGTGCATATAACAGGGGATGAGTATCGAATATGAGAAGTATATTTATAGGCACAAACAAATTCAATAAGAAAATTTTAAAAATGAATAAAAATTGAATATGTAATTAATTTTTTTCTCAATTAACAGAATTCCTCAATTTTATTAACGGGGTTCATTAATTTTATCTATTTTCATGTATTTTTGTGAATTTAATTTCTTTTGTGAAATAATTTAATGCAAATATTTATTCCAAATCTGAATAAAAACATATTTTTCACAGTTTTTCATCACTATTAATTATTGTTAAGTGACTAAACAAACAAAACCAAACAGCTGCAAAGTTTGTCGAGTGTCGGTCTTGACACAATAAACTCTTTTGGAATTTTGTGGGGTTGGAAGATGTTTTACGCTTTTACTCACAAGTCATTTATTGATTGAAAAGTAGCAATTTGTATGTAAAGTTGGTAAACTCTCCGGTTCATCTTTTTAAAGAAGTGCATGACCAAATTAGGAGAAGAATTGAAAAGGTCAGATATGTCCAGTTCAATTAATTGGGATTTTAGCAACCGAAAAAGAAAAAACAAGAAAAAAAAAATACAAAAGTGATTCTCTTGGTGCTTAATTATTTGAGTATATTACGATTTGAGAACAAAAATTTTTGTTAAATTAATCTTGGCATTGTGAAGATCTATTTCGTTTATGTATTGTCAAGTATCGTTAAGTAATAGAAAAGTGAACAATTAAACTAATTGGGTTAGCTTTTTGACACCGATATGATGTCTTTATTTACACGGAGTAACAATTAATTATGATTCAATGAGTTAAAGAAATTATTTTTGAAAATTTTAATACATATGCGAACTTATCTCATCGATCTAAATTTGATATAAATTTGCTGCCCAAAAATTTGGTATAAATTTAATTAAAGAACCAATTTCCGACAAGTGTTCAATAAAGAAAATAATTATCATGTAGTTGTTGTAAATTTTCGACAAGTGTTGAGTGACAGACGATATGTGAAACGAGATAGTGATTCAGGGTCGCTGTACTCCTTCATGTTAATATATATCGCCACGTCCGTCCCATCATGTTCTTCTGACCACTTCATAACAAGGTTACTTGTAAGATCTTCCTTGCCAGCATTTGAAAGACCCAGAAAAAGATAAGATCTTGTAGCTCGACGACCATTTTGTGATCCATCCACTAACTTCAAGAGAGTCTCACGTACAACATTGATTGCTTCATAATCCTTGTTCAACATACCACAAAATTGCAGCATCGGCTCTTTCAAAGTTGCATCTAGGATGTTATTCTTCCTCAGATCAGCCTTCTTTAAGGTATTCAACAATACCTAAAGGATATTATGATAAAGATTAAGAGATGTATGTAGGCGAAAAACCCTGACAAAAATACATCATCAGAAAAAATGAGGAAAACAGTGTGACAACCTACCGGTTTATAGTCCTTCGATCTAAACTCCCCGTTGATGCTATCCAACATTTTGTACATTTCTTCATCTAAAGTAACATCACAAGAAGCCTTTGGTTTTTCAGATGCTTGGTTAGTTTTCACTGATTCTTTTAATGTAAGAAGACACTTGTCATCAGGACCTCCACTTTTCACTCTATACGATAATTCCATTGTCCCAACCAAGACATCAATGTAGACTAGAGATATCTCTTCTGCTTTGTTCCATGCACCTATATCAGACAACACTTGGACCATATTCCCGTCCAGCCAAGCCCTCAAAGCTCCTCTGATATCCTGGTGCACAAGAAAGAAATGGATTTCACATAGGAAATGGACAGTTTATGATAAAGGGTGCTACTACGCATTGCTGGTAATTCAAAGTTTAATGCAAATGGTCGAAGGTATTAAATATGTCTACATAAGAGAAGAGCGAAAGGCTATCCAACATCTGGCTGCACTCCGCTCAACAGTACAGTTGCCTCTGGCATCATAATTTCAACAACAAAAGTACATAACTATAAAGTTCTTACCCTTGTCTTTGCAATCATAGAACCACATCCTTTGATTATGCTCGTTAACAAAGAATCAGATGGGCATAAAATAAGCCTGTCTTGTTTAATCTCCTTGGCAAAGTCCTGCAACACTGACCTAGCAAGAATTTTGCAATCTGGCGAGCATAATTCATTAAAGATGATGATATCATCCGCTAAATTATATAAAGAATCTCCAAAATGCTTTTTCGCCTGAAAAATATGAAAACAATTCCAGGAAGGAAGAACGAAGAATGCGCTATGAAATAAACATATGCAAATCAATAAGTGACCTCTGAAAGAACACGCAGATAATAGCAGTTATGAGAAATTTCAGAGTTCACAAAGCATATCTGTTTTGATTGGTAGATCTCGGTCCTTCGAATCTTTCTTTCCTGTCTTACCCACATCTGAGCTAACAAGTATTAAAGTCTTGGAAAAGTCAACTGTATTTCCTAGGTTATTTACCAGCTTACCGCCTGTGATAATTCTTTTCAGAACCCCAATCGTGTGCTTCTTGGCCTTATCAATATTAACAAACCAAAGAACAGAAACAGGCGTACCGGTGACACTATCTATAAGCTTTCCCTCCACAGCCATCTCCTTCATATTGTCTGCGATAATATGCAAATTATCATCATCAGATACGTCGAAAGTCATAATGCAGCTTTTCTTGTCACAGAGTTTTTTGGCAAGCACGCCAGCAAGATCCTGACTGAAGCACCATCGGTCACATAGCAACAAGAAAGATCCAACAGGGCCATCCTTGGAACTGTTAGGTCTCTGCTTTAACAATGAATTGGTTATTATCTTAATGACATGCGTCTGCACTACTAATAAGTCCTGCAGTCCTCGCTTTAAACCCTGCAGAGGCGGATTGAATGAATTCCCAAGCCATGAGGCAGGAATACCCATAATGGGGCTTGCCACCTCAAACCACGAGTGCACGAAAATCAGAACTCAATGCAGTTCAATCAAAAAACCAAAGAAAAGTAGTATAGAGAAAGTTTTCTTACCTCTGAAACCAGACGCGAGGTAACACAATCATGGTTCTTAAAACAAAGAGCAGTCGAAAGATTGTAATCAAAGAAACACACACATAACAACACTTACTTTTCCATATCACAACCAAAGATTGTAAGCACAGATTTTTTACATTCACCCTTTTGCAGTCGTACATCAATGTAATTTTTACTTCGATATTTTTGTAGGTTGCTCACTTATTACTGTATAGCCTTTTGTTGTATTTACATAATTGCCTCAAAAGTACACATCAAAGGGTTATCTTCCACAGTCAAAAGATCTGGCAAAACTTCAGCAAAAAGAAAAAAACTCTTGCAAAAGATTACTCAACTTAGGCAAAAAAGAAAAAAACTAGGGGTGAATTTTGGCCGAGCAAAAATCGAATTAGCTACCAAAACTTTGTTAAAATTGTGTATTGCCATTAGAAGCATTTTGATAAAGTATGATGCACAACTATATTCTGAATTCATTACCACAACTTGTAGCTTTAAGTGTGATACACGTATAAATAAACATGTAAAGCTGAATCAATGACACCACTTTGCTTGGAGCTGCATAAACATAATTGAATGACACTTAAATTCATAGAAAATTGAACGAAACGAGAGAACATGATCAATTCAATAATTATTATAATTCATAGAAAATTGAACGAAACGAGAGAACATGATCAATTCAATAATTATTATGAATTGCAATTCATAAACATCACATACATGCATTTGGGTGAAATCGGTAAGAAACCAATCTAATATTTTTGTTAGAGACATCGATACAAACACGTTGTTCGAAACAAGTTACATGGAGTAAATTGCAAAACTCCGAAACCGAGAACTTTTGCGGCCAAATCCAGGTGATACCGAGAGAGCGACTGGGAGAAGAAGACGGGACATGGGCGTCCACCATCTGTTCTACACGCCCCCTCTTCTATTTTATTTGACAAATTTTAACTTTTTTAATTAAATTGACAAAATTTTAACAAAAAATTATTCTTAATTTTATACCATATAATCACAAAATTATTATTATAAAAAATTATATCTAATATACTATCAAAAAAATTTAAAATCTATAATACACATGTCAATATTAATTTTAAATTTGATCAATTTAACCAAAAAAAATCAAAATTTATCAAATAATATGTGACGAAGAGACAATATAAGAATAACCTCATCCCCTTATTTTATTTTATTTCTTATATATAAAATAAGATTAAATAATATGATATAGCTTTCTTATATGGGTCATACTCTTTTACTCGGTACTCTCGATGTCTCATAAAAATTATAACACATTTTTTTTAAGATGTCCCACATTTTTTGTAATTTTTTTTTCAGTAATATTTGAACTGTAAAAAGATCAAAGTAATTTTTCTCTCTCTTATTTTTATTTTATGGATCTATATATTATCATTACAACTTTTATTTTATATTCCTTACTTTATTATTTAAATTTTTTTCCTCCTAATCTATTTTAAATTAAAAAATTACAAATTAAGCATTTACTATAAAGTCAAAAACTTTCTTAATAATTACATTAAATCAAACTATTACAATAAATATAAGATGTATAATAAGTGACTTAAAATAAGTAATTTAACATATTTTTTACACGTAATTTTATGTAAAATTTAATATATGTTATATATTTTATTTTATTTAATAAAAATAATAAAATAAAATTTTAGAAGATGAAAATTAATATTATTAAATAATTAAATTTATTTTAAATATCTAATATGTATAAATTTAATATAAAAATATTTGTTCTTATAATAATTGAGTAATTTAATTTGGAATTAATGCAGTAATTTTTGAAATAAAATTGGAACGTAGTACGATACCTCAAACTTTTTAGTGCCCATTCGTTGGGCCCAAAAGTCAAAACGAAACCCAACCATAGCACTGGTAGCTGAGATACAGCTGCTGCTTGAGCCAGCCAAGGAAGAAATTCAGAAAATGGCGGCCACTAGAGTGATGATTTCAGCAAGCAGCAGAGCCGCAACTTCATCACTCCTCAAAGGGCCATTGCTAAGACCTCAAAGTTCCAATCTTTGCTTTAAAAACAACAGCAGATTGTTCTCTTCTTCTTTGAAGAAAACCAGATTGTTTACTTGCTCAGCTCTTCACAAATCTGATATTCTGACTTCAGAAGAAGGCCAGCCCGAGACCCTTGATTACCGCGTCTTCTTCCTTGATAAATCTGGCAAAAAGGTACCCTTTTTTTCTTCAGTCTTTTGTTCTTACAGAGTAATGGATGTCACTGAGCAATTAAATAAAGATATGGTCTTCTTTTTTTTTCTTTTTCGTTTGGCCTGTGGAGTAACTTTTGGGGTAGATTCAAAATGAGTTTTTTTTCCCTTTCTTATTTGAATTGAATCATGGACATTGCATTAGCTGTTTTGTCAACTGGGGTTTTTTGATTTCTGATTAATCAAATGGGAATTCTATAAATGTGAGGTTAGATCACTAGAATAAGTTAAAGTAGTGTCATTTCTTTTTACCAGATTTTAATTGAATGAATGATTTTCGGCGAAGAAATTAGTTTTTGATGCGTGTTACAACATTCAATAGCAAAAACAAGGGGAGGTTTATATGCCAATTGTAGGTAGGGGATGTTTATTGTGATCAATCCTTTTGATTTTTGAACCAGAATCTTGACTATGGGCCTCTTCGGGAACAACTTATTGCTTTTCAGATTAAAGTTAAATTTTAATTTTTTTATTTTAAGTTGAAAAGTTACATATACTTGTTTTTGAAAAATGACTTAAAACCAGATTTTAAGTTCAAAAAAAAAATAAAATAAATAGCTCAGACACTTGTACAGCGCATTTTAACTTAAAATCTGAAATTTAAAAAGAAAAGTTGCTCACGAACAGGCCCTATAATGTCACTCATGTACTTGATTTTATCTTCAGGTTTCCCCTTGGCATGATATTCCATTGCAGTTGGGCGATGGTGTGTTCAATTTTATTGTTGAAATTCCCAAAGAATCAAGTGCAAAGATGGAGGTTGCTACTGATGAGATTTTTACTCCTATCAAACAAGATACAAAGAAAGGAAAACTTCGGTATTATCCGTAAGATTTCCTCACTCATTCTTTTCTATATTTCATAATAGAAAATTTATGATTTTATTTCTATATTTCATATCATATATTGTCTCATCCTTTCTCTTTCACAGTTACAATATAAATTGGAACTATGGTTTGCTTCCACAAACGTGGGAAGATCCAACTTTGGCGAACCATGAAGTCGAGGGGGCATTTGGAGATAATGATCCAGGTATACTGCAACTTGTCTTAGAATTTCAGCACTCCATGAAGTAATAAACTTTGCCTTTTAGCAAACTCGCAAAGTTCACATCAAATTTACATATCTGATGACTTATTTATTTTGTAGTTGATGTCGTTGAGATTGGTGAAAATCGCGGTAAAATTGGTCAGGTTTTAAAAGTCAAGCCTTTAGGAGCTTTAGCTATGATTGATGAGGGAGAACTTGATTGGAAAATTGTGGCAATTTCTTTGGATGATCCAAGAGCTTCACTTGTTAATGATGTAGACGATGTTGAGAAGCATTTTCCTGTATGTTCATATCTTTCCTTTGAATTTCTTTATCATACTGCAGTTTCAATGCTATTTTTAATTAAATTGAAACCTTAAACTAACAAGTTCCTTTTTTATATTCATTTGAACAAGCCTAACTCAAAAAATTGCAATATTAACTGTCATCTCGTCTGATTAATTATGCAATTTTCTTCAGGGAACTCTTACTGCAATAAGGGATTGGTTCCGAGACTACAAGATACCTGATGGAAAACCTGCCAACAAGTTTGGTCTGGGAAACAAGGCGGCTAACAAGGTACTCTATCTGTTCCAAGAACAGAGAAACATTTGACTTTTTGAATAAAACGACGACATATTTTACTTTAATTTATGAAAGTTCTGAATAAAAATTATGTTGTGATAATAAGATTATAATAATTATATTAACTAAATTAACATTAATTTAAAGTCTAATATACCGTCATTTGACTTAAAAAGTCAAAATGTATTCATGATTTTGAAACAGAGAATAGTGTTTGACTGGAAATACTTTTACTTGTATAGAGTTCAAAATTAATAATTCTGTCCTTGCTCGTCTCAAAGCTATAATGCTTATGATTCACTAGACAAAGTAATTACAGTGTCAGTAAAATATAGTCCCTCATTTCATATTAAGAAGAAACTGATCTATTTTCTGCATCTTCCAACCAAACATAAGAAGGTAGCAGAACATAAACAATGGAGTATCTTTTCAATTTGATCCGGCTTTTGAATCTCAGGAGATAATAATTTGTGTGCAATTTATAATTTTTTTACCACGATTTTATCATCGTAGATTCTTTTTGGATGTATACGTTGCAGGATTATGCTCTGAAGGTAATCACTGAGACGAATGAATCCTGGGCTAACCTTGTTAAGAGATCTGTTCCAGCTGGAGAACTTTCGCTTCTGTAAATTCACCTTTTCTCTTCTTCTTTCTTTTCTTTTTTTTTTCTCGGGGTTTAGAGATCAAATTGTTGAGTTGGAAAGATTCCCAGTGATGAACAATATGTATGAATAACTTGTAATTCTTGGAACTCAAATTTATAACAGGCTACTAATATTAAAAAGGCCATTTTTCAATAGAGATTTAAGATGGATTTATAGCTTGTTCTGTTACCCTTATTTGAACTATGCATTTTCTAATATTACTCCTCCCCACAGACCCATAAAAGATAAAGTTAAATTAAAGAAAAGGATAATGGGGATATGGAATTAAACAGACTGCCAATAGTAATCAAGTTTACTCTCTTCCACTTCCTTTGCTACCAAGGAGATCTTAAGTTTCCAACATGGTGCAAAGCCATATTTCACTATATCTCACTTTATTTTATTTTTAGCTTCATCCTATAAATTGCATCAGTTGATCAAACCAGAATAGTAGCAATTAACTGGCTAGCTCTAGTATCAAGAGCAAAACCCTTTGGAGAAGCACTGACATCCATTTATATCTCAAGTTAGCGTTGAAGAGGTAAAGTTTCCCCATTGAGGAAGGATGTGAAAAATGCCAGCGACTCACTTGGTTTGAAGAGGGGCACTGCGTGGCCGGCTCCCCTGAATGTTGCGAATGTTAGCCCTTCGTATTCTTGAATCCAACCGGCAACCTGTTCGTCATAACAACGTTAAGATTGCAACTGTATGAGACTGAATTATATCTTTTTTTTCATATATATGAACGCCCACGTGTGTGTTACCTGCTTCTGATGATACCAGGGCCTCCATGACCTTTTGATGGGTAGTCCCAGAGAGTTCAAGCTGTATCTTGTCGACAATACAGGAACCCTTCCATCAGTATCCCCGCTGAGCCACCAAAAGATACAGATAAGATGAAGGAATACAAACAATAAGGATATAAAACAAAAAAAGGAATAAAAAATTTGAAGGGGAACACATCATTTCTCCAAATTGAGTAGAAATAAATTCAATGTGATCAGGAAATTTTTTACCTATAGATCCAAATTTTAAGTCCTGCCGCTATGAGTTCCTTGTATATTGGAAGAACAGATTCCTTTGAATCTAACCAGCCATTAAAAATATCCATACTGTATAGAGAAAGTATACCACTACATTAGCAACATCGTCTAATGTAATAACATAAAGAAAGTATACAGAAAAGAGAGTCAATTACTTGCAGATGCTCCAGTTCTTGAGATGGTTGCCATCACTGACATGGAGTGCCTTCTGAACATCCGGTCTGTTGTAATAAGCTTTTGCATAGTCATCAAGGCATGGATCGTAACCGCCCATGATGCGTGGCATCTGATAATCATCACCAATAGCTATTTATGTTATTATCCTGTAAAACATTAAGATTCCCTCCCTATTTTTGATGATTCATCATTCAGTCGAATCAATAAGAAAGATTCATTTTACACGAGTTCAAACAACCTAAAACACATTCTCAGAAAGCTTGAGAATATTAATGGCGATCCTACTCCAAATCTTTCAAAAAAAAATATACTAATTTACCAAAGAAAAAATATGTTTTCCATGAAGAATGAGCAGTCACCATCTTAGACGTGGTCTTATACATGACGTTCGTCCATTTGTATCCTGAAGCTGCCAAATTGGCAATACAGACCGAGGTGTAGAGACTGTAGATATCTATCTCCTTATACTGCTTAAGTACTTCATCTACAGCTTGGCTGCAGTCTTCATTGCTCCATGTGTTGTTACTGTAGAAATCACAGGATTTTCTGATAGTGTTATGAGTTTCATCTGATACTACAGCATGACTCCAAGCATAATCCAGAAGACCTTTCCAGTCTTCAGCATAACATATTTCAGGATTTCCCAGCTGCACGTCAACAAAAATAAGGCATTCAGTACTTCCAAAATGCAGTTTAAATTTCTAAGTCTGCATATATTAAAACACATTGTAAAAGATACTCTCTCCGATCCACAAAAAGAGTTACATTTGGGTTCTTGACAGATATTAATTTTGCATGTTTGTTTGAAAATTACATGTTCAAATGATAAGAGTTTATTTTATGAAATTTGTTATTAATGTACAATGAATGATAACATAATAAGATGGTAATAACAAATTTTAGAAATATAGCCTTATAATAGAAAAATTATGCCAATGTAACTTTTTTTTTGAAACAAATCTCCTTTTACAGGAGTATATAGTATCTCTGACGAAATGACAACTCTTCTTTTTATTGACTCTATCCGAGCATAAAGATTCACATCACATTATATTACTCAATAGTTTCTCCTACATAAAATTTTCTATTTTAAGTTTGATATTAAATCTTATTTTATTTTTTAAATCATTCCCGAGTTTGTCAAATGAATCCCTTAATATCCAGGAGGGAGTTCCTCCCACTTCCAGACACTGCTAGAGGAAGTAAAGCTAAAAATGCAACAAACATCGAACTAATACATATTGATGTACCATACTTGAGCTTGAAAGCATCATATATGCTGAGGTTTAATTGGTTAATCATTCATCATAGACCTTACCAGTATTCCTTTCAGATTAATCTGTAACGACCGATCCTTGTTCTTTTCCTGGATTAGGCCTGCCAGCTCTGGAACATATTTTCCTGCAGATATTAAAGATGTACATATACATGAGGATTTCATATCATATAGACCTTCAGGAAAAATCAAGGCAAACTACCTGCATAGCTCTCTCCTGCTATGTAAAAAGTCCGTGTTCTAAAAGAGGGGAACTTAAGGAACCATTTGTGGAGGAAAGCGTAAGTATCATTTGCTGATATGATGGTACATATAGTACAGAAGGAATATAATTAGATTCACAAATTTATTAATGTCCAAAACATTAGTACACGCCATATAACAAGCACATGGAAGTAAGTTACCCACAAATTTTATAAATATATAATGTATACAATAGAATAAACAGTAAAACAATAATCATTGTTTTTTTCCTTTTCTTTTTACTTTGTTTTAGGAATAACATAGATATTTTAGTTATTTACATATTACTCACCTGTAAATTCATCTCCAAGTTTATCGTAGTCGCTAGATGTATTGGAGTATGAAAAGCCGACACCTACCGGAGATTCCAGGAATAACATGTTAGCCTCTGCATCAACAGTCCAGGAGAAAAAATGATTATGTATTTTATGTTAAACAGAAGTCCAAAAAATGTGACCAGCAAATTGATCTCTCTTAGTATGTGTTGGCATTGGAGCAAAAGTAATTATTAACATGTGTTTGCGCGTGCGCATGGGAGCCTGTGCATATATAATACACAAGTATCTGCACACATACTTATGTGTACAATGGTGAAAATTATACCTCTATTCCATGAGTAATGATTATATCTAAGATCATGGCCATTTGAATCCACAATGAAAGGTCCAATCTCTTGTGTTGCTCCATATCCCACAGAAGAGCACCCAGGACCTGAAACATGAGGTTCGTTGTCACCTTATAGGATAACTAAATCAAAAACAGCCACTAGGGTTACAATTTAATTAAGCTTCCACGAATGAGTGAGTAATGGGCCAAAAGAATAATGGCCACCATATAGTAGAAATGGATTAATCAGAATAAATTAAACAATGAAGATTGCAAATATAAAAACTTTTTCTATTTGATCTGTGGGACTCTGCAGAGATAATGCAGCATGAAAACATAAGTTGGGATTCCATCTCTCTCTCTCCCTATACATTAACATATGTATAATATATATCCATCCAAACTTCTTGAGCAAGTTTTGCATTTTTCTCTGACATATATATGCACTAGATGGATGGCATGGTCAAAAAGAATGCACTAGGAATCCAAATGACCTCAAAGCTATTAAAAGGAAATATATTACCCTCCTACACAACTAAATAGGTTGTCCTCAAGTTCAACATTATCATATATTTCATCCAACATGTTCAGTATCATTTTGCACATATTAATATGAACTAAAGATAAGTGCATAAGACCATATCATTATACAGATTATATATACCTCCATTAAGCCAAAGCACTAAAGGCTTGTCATTAGAAAAAGTTGAGGCTTCATAGAACCAGTAGAATAATGCCCTCTTATTTTCTTCATTCACAGTTATGTAACCAGCATAGTGATGGAAATCAATATTAGGCTGGCCAGGTAAATTAGTCACAATATCATCACTAGCCAAGGATTTTAATTTATTATCAGCTGAAAGGTGACTATATCCAGCATCCAAAACAGGTGAAACAGAAAACAAAGCAATATCAGAAATAGTAAGGATAATTATCAACATTAATGAAAACTCCATAAGGAAGAGGCCACCAAGTTAGAGACAACTTTCACAACAAAGGATGATAATAACAAAGACCCACATAAGTCTATATATATATATATCCTCAAGGGTACAACTTACATCCACTAATCTAAGGCAAGAGTTTATATATTAGAAGAGAATCTACTTGGCCAAAACTGTCTTTTTTATTTGAATTGGCAACTGAAGGGCATCTAAAGTAGATTTTGACAGGTTCTGGAGTCCCTTCCATGAGCAAGGTTTTGTAGGTCCCCATTTTCTGTTATGGGTTGTTGAATCAGAGTCATGTCAACAACAATGGTGAAAGGAGAAAATATGCCTAACATTAATCAAAAGAGTCTCATATGCCCTTTTTTTTAGTTCCAGATAAAATTTCCAATTTTCTATTGATGGTTAATTACATTTACCATGGTTACATAAATCATCAGTAAGACAAACACTCAATAACTAGATAATTTTGAAGCACCATTCAATAAAGAATACTTTCAAGTTTTTCCCTTCCTATTTTTTTGTCAAACAAATGGGACTTCTTTGCGGAATATAAGAAGTAATATTTATTTGTTTACTTGAACTACATTTGTGCAGGATCTTCAGTGTATCAGAATGTTGTGGGTTTTCAAACTTCCTTTTTCCTATTCAAGAGGTGACAACTTCTTATCCATTTCATTGTTGAACAATTGCACATGTTAGAATTTCATCAAGTGGGAAATGAGCCAAATTAGTTAAAGCATTTTTATTTGTTTTAGCTACAAAACTCCAACGAAGCATACTTTACATCCACTTGTTTAAACACAATATTCTAAAATATGGTCTTCACATCTACTTAGGTAACTGCCTAGGTCTCAAAAGTTCTTTCACCACCTAAAATACCGCCCGGGTACTTTGATGCTGCAATGTATCTTTTATATCGAACTTTTTGTAAGTTTTTAGGAAATGCTAGTTCTTAGTAGTAAATTTAATTAAAATATAACTAACCATGTCAAACTTTTCTCGTGATATTACTTTTAGTTCGATGACTTGATATTTTTAAATTTCAATGCTACAATTTAACATGAATTAGATAAACAAGAAATTACACGACAAAAGCCCCAACCTATGAATTCCAAATAACCATAACCATTTTGAGTTGATCCATAATACCAATGTTGCATGTTAAGCAAGTAAAAACTATTTATGTTATCCTTTCCATATAACTCAGGCAAACATGATGGTAAAGAAACTAGAAAGCTAGCTATTCCAGAATCCTGTTGCTGCAGTCATCAAGTAGAAATATTTGTCATATACTGGCTATCCATTGCTGGATCCGCACAACCAAGAGAAGATATGAATAGCAATGTATAATGACATATATATGAAATCAGCAAGGATAGCAGCTATTGAACCTACAAATCCAAGAAAATAAATACGTGGTACTCTTATAAGCACTGTATGGAATATAAAGAGGATCATGACATATAACTTGTCCAATGAGATGATGGCACCACTCTTTAACTTATCCATAAATGGGAAATGATTAATTTGTTCCGAGTTTAATTAAATATTAAGTAATACATGATAATCTCAAGAACAGTACTAAACCAGTTTACAGTAGAGAAGTGCACTCATATGTCATTGAATGTAAACATCAATAAGTTGTGGAGGAATCACATGATGACAACCTCCTGTTTGGGTAGAGTGCCAATATCATTACATCACTATGATAAGCTGTAATGTGGTTGCCCTTTAATATCGAAGCTACTGTGACAAAGTCAATAACAATAACGGAAATGCATTATGCAAAGGCTAAAGTATGTAGCTTGGGGTGAATTGTTTAGCATATTGACCGGGTCCTCATTTGTATTCATGTCAGAATGAATAGTGAAAAGACACAATGGCATATATTCTAAACTGGTGGTGCCTTTGATTCACAGAAAAGCTAAGACGTTTTACAGAATATCATCATCAAGAAGAAGAAAAAGAGGAGTTTTGTGGCGAACCTTTGGGTACTTACCATTGATATGAAGTCGAGGTGATGCAAAAGAGATGGAAATAATCAACAAAGTTGCTGTTGAATCATGACTTGGATTTCAACTTTATTAGTTTGAAAATGAGATAAAATTCCTCTTGATTATTCGTCACTATCTAGATTATTGTAGCTTGTGATTCCCTATATTGATATTAGTTTCTTCTGATATCATCTCTGTTTATCAAGTTGATTCGCTTTTTTTCTTGCTAGTCCTTCCAAAATTTACATCAATGTTGATTTTGGATTTTGGAACAGAGGGAGTAATATTTCTTCATCCCCAAACATCTGCAGCACAAGATAGTCAAATTACATTCATGCATCTTATATTATTCTACAAATAGCTTTACGATTATTGATAAAATATTGCAAATAGATCCATGAGATCCAGTTATAAAGGATATCAAGAAGATATCTTGTGAATAATATCATCCTTAGCATAACATGCTGGAGAAGTTAAGAATACATTTTCATATGTGAAGCCCTTAACTAAACCTATCTTTATGCTGGGGTGGCCGCTAGACCACCTATACCAAGCACATTATCACTGAATTCATGTTAGTTAATGAACTTCCACCTAGTAGTCTGTAAATTAAAAACCAAATAAGGTCTAGTCTTCTACCAATGCTTAAAATTATTATTTAATTAGAAAAATAGAAGTAAATAATGAAGTGTGAATCTTTGTAAAACTAACTTCAATTAGGTACTTAGTAAGATATATCTGATTAGACGGTGCAGTGCATGACTGCATGTGCACCAAAGCAGGTAGATTGCTACACGTGATCAGATGCATGACAAATCATCTTAACATTTGACACACATAGAGCAATCGGACTGAGACTCCCATCTCAACTACAAATCAACCAAGAATGTTCTACATTTAACCTTATTATGTACTGGTTAATAAGGAAAAAAGGCAATAACCTCAAGAATCCTTAGAGATATAATGAATATCAAATTTCCTCATAATCAATTTTATATTAAGATTTACAGTGACTGAAGCATTGACATATATAAATTATCACGCACTACAATGAGCAGAATCAACTCTTACAAATTAAATAGCAAAAGCCATTCAGAATATTCTAATAATATATAAAAGCTGATAGATGGAAATAAATCTTATACTACATTTTAGATGCAAATACTTGAGGAGTACAGAATTTAGCAACTGACTGTAATTCAGATCTGATATATCAAGTGGAACATGATTCATTCCCAAAAAAAAAGTTATATGATAATTGTGCTAGGCCAACTTTAATTTTAAAGCAAACCCTAAAAATTTAATGAAAAATGGTTTGAATGAAAGCTTCCTAATTAAACTGTGTATGCATCAACCAACTCCGTGCAGTACCTGATTTGTCATTTATACTTCACATCTAAAATGCTAATAATATAGCCTCCAATAGCATCCATTGTTCTGGTGTGCTTTGTACTTTAAGATTTTCCTTCAAATTTTCTAGTTTCAAATTACAAAACATATCAATCCACTTTCTCTCCCCTGCATCCTTTCCTTTTGGATCATATGGTTTTCTTGTTATGACTTGTACATTAAACATAATCCTAAGCAATGCAATCTTACCTAAACCAAAAGGTACATGAGAAGTATTGGCAAATTCTGTAACAGTGAGATGACAAAAGGCCTAAAAGGTATTCACTGAAGCATTTATCCATTTTATATTGGAATAAGTAAAACTTATGCGGCAACCAGAAAATGTTAGAAAACCTGACCAGGCCAGAGATTCTTTCTGAAAGAGCATTAACCTGTAATTTACATGAAATCTTTGACCTGGTTACCCTTCAACCTTTTTATAGAATAAATACTTCATAAAATCTCAATACTTTGATTGTGTCTGTAATGCTACTGACACCAAATATCAAGTTGACAACGACACTCAGACACATGAATGGAGCAAGTAGTTCAAAACTACCTTAAAACGGAACTTCGTATATTATATTCCACATGTTTAAACCAATTTGCTTCAGAGTTTGAATTGTATGGAGAAGCTTATCTCACTCTGTATATGACCACAGATATATAGCATGCACCAATACAAGCATTTCCAACAAGAAGTAAACTAATGTACTGAGGATCTAACTATACAAAATAAATTTCTTGAAAGTTAGGAAAAGATATAACGTTAAATCTAAGTCCATACAGTATTTGTTCATTATGGCTTTCTGACCATTACGGGCTGGACATTGTGAACTCAAAGCAATAATTATTATGTTCTCCACTCCCTGTGGAAATAATAAATACTTGGTTGGATCCTACAAACTACAAGATAGAAAGAAACAAGGAAAATAATACACGCACGCACACACAAATAGATTATTATCACAACTATTTTATGCGCGATGTTTTTCTAACTCCCATGATGTCTGTGATATTCCATATGGTTTTAAAGTTGCACAAAAGAAAAGGCTTTAACTTTAGGCAGAGTCCTTACGCTTTTACTTTGATTTGCTGATGGGAGAGGAGGGCCTTTCAAAACTAAGAAGATGGGGTTTTTCCATTCTTAACTATTATCACCTTTTATCTTTGAGAAACTATTGGTTGAGGTAGACAACAGTAGTCATTTCATGAAACATAAAATTAGTACCAAGTGCTAAAGTCACCAATATATCTTTAATCCATGTTCAGGCGTACAGATTAAGATGCCTATATTGAATGGATGACACTAGTGCTTCTAACTGAGTAGTTAAATATCAATTCTCGAGTTTGGAAAGACTAGAGTACAATTTGAAAAAGTGCAAAGTGAGCACAAATCACATTTGGAATATCATGTGCCTCATATGGCATTTCATACTTTATATTCCTGTGTGACTAGGAACAACAGAAAGATCTTGGAATTGAAGTAAAGAGCACAAGCTTTTGAATTTTCATTGATTTTTTGAAATATATGATGCTATATTAATTAAGCTCAACTCTTACTGTAATCAAATATTTAATGAAAGATGAACCTAAAGAGGACAAAAAGGTCTAACAGAAGTACATATAATGTCTGTATAGAATGCCTAAAAGCAACTCATGAGTTATCATCGAGACATCGACTTAATAGTAAAAAGAACTTGCTTTGTCTCAAATAGGAGTAAGAACACGCGCACACATAAAACAAACAAACAACTTTGAAATTAGTTTGAGTTCATTGTAACCTGAAGTCCTTTCCAAGCCACAACAGTATTCTTGTTAAATCACATAATCCAAATCTGATTCCTCCCATTAAAAATTCAAAATCCAACCATCCCAAACCCCTATCAAAAAAATAATCAAAACCATTCCAAAGTGCTATAGTGTGAAGCCTATTAGTCCTTATCCATAGCTGTACACAAGAGCATAACATAGTGACCAGAACCATACTTTGACCTACTTACTTTAATTACTAAATTGTATAAACCTTTTCATATTCTCATAATTATGAATTTCATGATTTTAGGAAAATCATTAAACACTCTTTTTCTGTTTGAAAAAGTATCAAGAATTACAGTTGTTGAAACATCAGTGAACTTGATCTGATCGGGCTCATGGTAATTGACTCCTATTTCGAGCCATGTAATCAGAAGGTATTACTATGTATTCCACTAAAATTGTGTTTCTTAAGTACTCCCACGGTCCCACATTTTTCATATAGAAATTTAGTTATAAAAGGGGCTTAATTGATGGAACCGAAGTAATATCTTTGTGCGAGCTTTTTATATAGAAATCTAGTTATAAAAGAGGCCTAATTGATGGGACGGGAGGTATTATCTTTCTGCAAGGGTAGTCAATTCAAGAAAATATGCTATGATAGTTAATTAATGACTTCAGCGGAAATATCATCTTCTTCTCTCTCAATTTAGTTAGTTTATTTTTGGGCTAAATCCAACTTTCCAAGTCTTCTAGCTATGTTATTGTGTTACTGTTCAGTTCAGGTAAAGCACAACAAGATTATCATAGATTCCTTACAAACACAATAAAAGATAAAAAGAATAAGAACAATATAAACATAGCATAGGAGTCGAAAAGAACTTCATCAACCTCTAATAATAAGTCAAAAAGATTACCTCGATTCTTCAGTGGTGGACACTGCACAAGGCTTAAATACGTAGCAAATTCGTTTTTGTTGGCATGTAGTGCTCCGTTCAAACAAGCATCTTGTTGGCAAAAGCACAAATGGAATTCATCCTTTTGGGGTCTACAAGAAAAAATGAAAAGTAAAGGCTAAAGGCCAAAAATGGGTAAAGCAACATTTTCCCTCTATTTACACTACTTGTTCGATTTGCCTCCTTAAGTTCTTTATTTATTTTTATTTTTTTATAAACCACCCTACAAATTTTATAGGCAAACAACAAAATAAACCATAACTCTTTCTTTTCCTTCTTAATTCAAAATAATTCCTAAAATTTTTATTGAAAAAAGGTAATTGATGAGGTGCATTTAGGATGGTAATTAGTACTAGAGTGGGATCAGAAGTGAAAAATTATATCGTCCAAGTGGATTGTGGATTGTGGATTGTGGATTGTGAATTTTGTGAATTTGAGACGTCAAGTGTTAACGTGGTGGCCTGCAGGGATTATCTTTTTTTGTACCAAATATTACATCTTTTGCTATAATTCTTAAAAGTTTGTTACATAATTAATTTCTTTTTTTTAGATCCTATTTTAAGTAATAACACCTCTCATTTATCAATTTTCAACAGCAGACAAAATAGGTCTGCGGTTCGTAACACAGTACTGACAACTCTGTTAATTACAAAAAGTTGTCACCTTTTTTCTTTTTATAATTATTTTTTTCCGGTTATAAAATATTAAGGTCGAGAAGAGAAAAGGTTCTCTAAATTCAAAACCATGATATATATTATCCTTATCTCTTCGAGAATTTACAAAGATTGAAATTGTAATTATTATTACTGATTAAACTAACTTTCTCCAAAGTATAAGATGCTTCTTTTTCCTAGGAGCAGGTTGAAAATCGAGTAAATGGTACTGTGTCAAAACTCTTCAACGCTCTACCGTGTCGCTGATTCAATTCCGAGTCAAAAATATCACCCCGCCCCACGAGGTCCCCCTACCCCCAGCCGGCAGCCACCCCTCCATCAAAACAGTCACCCCACTCAACGCCAACCAATTACAACCTCAAAGACTGAAACTTTTCCAAAAAACCCAAAAACCTATTTCCAAACAATGGGGGAAGAACCGAAAGAACCCCTCAAAACCAACCTCCATTACTGGGGAAACACACCAGAGCAAGAATACTACACCCTCAAAAACATCAAATCCACCAAATCTTTCTACAAATCACCTAGAGGACTCTCTCTCTTCACCAGATCATGGCTGCCCATCACCTCTCCTCCACGTGGTATCATCTGTATGGTCCATGGCTATGGCAACGACATCAGTTGGACATTTCAGGGCACTGCAATCTTCTTCGCCCAAAATGGGTTCGCTTGCTTTGCCATGGACATTGAAGGACATGGCCAATCTGGAGGCTTAAAAGCCTTTGTCCCCAATGTTGACCTTGTTGTCAACGACTGTCTCTCATTCTTCTCCTCGATTTTCACGCAAACCCCTGATCTTCAAAACCTCCCTAAATTTTTGTTTGGTGAATCCATGGGTGGGGCAATTTGTCTTTTGATCCATCTCAAGAACCCTAGTTTGTTCAATGGTGCAATTTTAATCGCACCCATGTGCAAAATATCTGAGAAAGTCAAACCCAGTTGGCCAATTCCTGAAATTTTGACGGTTCTATCAAAATTTGCACCCACTTTGCCAATTGTACCAACTGCAGATTTGTTAGATAAGTCGGTGAAAGTGCCCGAAAAGAAGATCATTGCTGCTATGAATCCGATGAGATATAAGGGGAAACCAAGATTAGGTACTGTTGTTGAGTTGGTCCGTGTTACAGATTATCTGAGCAAACGACTAAATGATGTTAGTTTTCAGTTTATCGTGTTGCATGGTAGTGCAGATGTTGTTACCGATCCAGGAGTAAGTAGAGAATTGTTTGAAAAGGCGAAAAGTGTGGATAAGAGTATCAAGATTTATGACGAGATGATGCACTCTTTGTTATTCGGAGAAACTAATGAGAATGTTGAAATTGTGCGTAGTGATATTTTGAAGTGGTTGAATGATCGTTGCTAAGACGAGATAATGAGTTCGATCAAATGTTCTACATTGTCGAATTTGGATCGAATGAATGGTAATCCAAACTCTAGTAGCAGAGGAACTGTTATATTTTGCTTCAATATACTATTCCTTTACTTCTACTTGGTGAAAATGCTTTAATACAAAGTTCCATGTCAATGTTACTGCTAAGGAGCAGCTTCATTTTTTTACACTATACTATTGATTTACTTCTCTTGTGACGCTGCAATTATATAGCTTAATGATATCTTGGAAGTAGCTAATAGTTCAATCAGTTGCTATTTACTGCATTTCTGCTTTCGAGTTCAGACAGATGATTCCCATCGAATACATATTCAAATCCAAATTTGTGGTGTTTTTGCCAGTTTCTACCATTGCAGAAACAAGAACAAAAACTTAACTGTAACAAGGATTTCATATGGAAGACTAGTGCTGTTTCCAAGTTACTTGTGATTGACTTTTGACTTCTGATGTCTTCGGAAACAACTTACAACTTTTAGATTAAAACTAGTTTTTAAATTAAAAAGTAATTTTCAAAAAGCAAGTAATTTTTACCTTTATATTTTAAAATTATAAGTAAAATTAAAAGTAAGGAGTGTTTACTTAATTTTTAAATTAGAAGTAGCTTAAAAGTACTTTTCGAACCGGGCCTTAGTTTGTAAGTGCAACTATCTAGATAAAATTTGAAAGATTTTCTCCACCTTTCCCCAACTTGGTTTTTTCTGTTCGGTCTGTTGTTTGGTTTTTCCTTACTTCCATCGAGGTAATTTTCTATCAATACAAATTGATAATCAATTATATACATGGATACATTAACTTCCATTTTCTTTTTCTTTTGGCTACTTTTTCAGCTATTTTTAAAACATCTTATAGAGTGACTACCCATCCGTATTTGAGTACAAAAAAAATTATGTACCAGTAATAAGCATGCCTAATACATGAAATCTCATCATCTTTCCTAGATAAGTTATGTAGTAATTATTAAGAATACTTAGAATTTAGTGATGCAGTATACTGAGAATACAGAATAAGTTAGTTTTAACAAAACTTAGTTCCTATATTGTCTTCAACATGGTGAAGCATCAAATGAGCCACTCTTTCTTCTTTTTGGCAAAACAAGAAAATCCGATACGGCACTTATATTGGGCACCGTCAAGATGTAGAACCACGAGCTAGAACTCACATCACCATGGCCATAAGATTTCGTTACTCTGTAGCAGACAACAGTGTGACAATAGTCATATCTGGTATATATAGACATAACAAAAACTATAACTGTTATACTTCAGACACCTTGGTCATTACAGAATTAACCTAGCATCACCGATATTATACTCGAACAATACTAGCGCAAACAAGAACAAACCACAAGAAAAAGACTGGTCGTATTCAAAATTAATCTAAGATTTATAGATCCGGCATCAGTGCCGGGAAAAAAAAAATTCTATCATTTACATTTCCGACAAATGAATCACTATGATATTGCCTATCTTCACTTGATGTAATGTATCTGAACTTCCAAATTCTATACAGGGAGAAATCCCAAGAGATCATTTGTTAGAGAAAGACCGATCACCATATATTCCTTTTCAATATCACAATCTTGTAGATATTCCTAATTCTGTTGATAGTAAGAACCTATTCTTGACAAAGGCTTCAATACAGACATGCGCTGTGGGAACTACCGGTTCCCATGCCGGCAAAAATGCGACCTGGTACTTGGCTTTGAATCCCGATGAAAAATCCATAGGAACAGCCTAATTATACATGAAAAGATACTTCAAGTCCTCTACTGTTAGCCGAGTTTGACGGCTACCAGTTTGATCCTCCCCAAATGCAGATGCAACCATCAATCTCTTCTTTTGCTGCAAATATGACATAAGAGTGCACAAAATTTAAGCAATGTCACTAAACATAAAGAATATGAATGCTAAAGAGAAGACTGCAAACCTCACACATTAATAATACAAGTCGATGCCAGATAAATACAATAAATAGAGAGGCAGCATAGAAAAGAAAATTAAAGGGGAAAAAGACAATCAGCTTATAGACAACAGCAGCATTGTTTGCAAGATATTAAATGTTCAGATTCAACTGGTGAAGCAACAATAAAATGTTTAGATTGATGTGATTGATGTTAAGAACTCACTAACATGATTAACTAAAATGTTCTGAACTTATATGGAGAAGGTAAAAAGAAACTAAAAATTTCCTGTGAATTTTGAAAAACATAAAATTAATTCAGAAGACAAATGAAATTGAAGAACATGAATTCAAATCCAGAAGACAAATAAAATACCTGGAGAGCTAAAATTCTATCTTCAACAGTATC
The DNA here is from genome assembly GCA_014636745.2 of Centella asiatica. Taxonomy (NCBI): domain Eukaryota; kingdom Viridiplantae; phylum Streptophyta; class Magnoliopsida; order Apiales; family Apiaceae; genus Centella; species Centella asiatica. The sequence goes on from CM025780.1 coordinate 58,074,027, forward strand.
TTTCACAGTTAACCGCAAAACTGAAACTGGCCGAGTCTGTCCAATCCGATGGGCTCTATCAATGGCTTGATCCTCAGTTGTAGGATTCCACCAGAGGTCCAGAAGGAGGACATGACAAGCTGCAACCATATTCAATCCAAGACTTGCAGCTTTCAAAGACATAATGATGACAGACACCTACAACAATGTTGTTAAGGCAGAAATTCTCAGATACAAATTAACAGCATAAGCAAATGGTGTGAATAGTTTTGCAAATGCAAGTCTAGCTCCCCCAAAACACAAGTCTCTGTTTATGTATGTATATGTATAAATATGTGTGTGTGCGAGCACGTGTGTGTTATATGGGAATAAGGGAATCCTAACTTAGTTAACATGTATTGGAGACTGCCACATGTAATCCTAATTTACTTAACAGATACTGGGGACTGTAACTGTCATTGCAAAATTCAAGAGACTTGATGCGCTTAAGTCAGTTTAAAGGTGGGAAGGCGTAAATCTAAATATGCATAAAGATTGATTTCAATATTAAAAATATTACTAGACAATGATGATTTTTCTAGAAAGCAGAAAATGAAGATGAAATTGACAAAATTGATTCTGCCATGCACAATCCAAATCAAATCTAACCTCTGGTTGAGTATTGAAATCCTTCACCGCTTTGTCTCGGGCAACAACAGACATTGTTCCGTCAAGTCTTCTATACTTTATGGAAGAATCTTTAAGACAAGCTTCAAGCAAATCCAGCATCCTTGTCCACTGAGAAAAGACTATTGCTTTCTCTCCCACTGATGGAACCAAATTACTCGTACTATTATTCAAAGATGAACTTTGGTTATTACAACACTCTCTCGTTGATTTCCCTGGAAGAGGATCAGAAAGATTTTCTGGCCAACAAACACCTCCATCAGTAGTTATCAATGAATTATTTTTTGGAGTACCATCTGGCTTGTCTCTAGGCCTAGATAGAGTTTGCAAAACCTCGAGAGCAGCCTTGATTTTGGAGGAATCAAATGAGCCACCTGATGAACAAGGCTGAAGTGTCTCGGATAGCACAGAACCAGAACAATCAGCGGAGTTTTCCTGACCTTTAGACACAGCACCTCTAAGAGTGGCTCTCGAAAAAACCGAGGATAAAGTGAGGCGAGCTTTGCACTTTGTGGTTGGACACTGATTGTCATCACCTGTCAGGTGGTCACATATGCATTGATTGCAAAAGACATGCCCACAGCTTGTGACAACAGCATCTTCAGGTGGATCCTTCAAAAACATGAAGAACCATAAGGCAAACAAAAAACTCAAGACATTATTTGACAAAAAATTTACGGGCTTGTATTTGTAGCACTAATATTTTAGATTACAGAACAAGAGATATTAGGCAGTAACTGGTAATCATATCAAGATGTAATATGAATAATTGACCTTCAAACTATTTTCACATTTTACAATAACAATCTGCATGTTTACAAAACCACTAAGCTGCAAAACTAAGTGTAGAGCCTGAGATGCTCTGTTCACTGATAAGTCCTATATGCCTTTCTGTGATTAACAATTTTAAACTCATATTGTTACGAGTCCAATCTGGACAAACAAATTCATTTTGCTTTTTACAAAGCATGCCCTTTCTCTAGTTTCACGACATCTGACAGCCTCTTTGAAGAACTTGGCATACTTACGGATGATGATGAACCCCGTGCTCATTCCAGTACAGGAACTGCTTTATTGTAAGTACTAAACACACAGTAACCAAATATGGATATAGGTTTATCTCAGACAACTGATCTATCAGAGAACATAAACACAAAACAAATAAGTATTATAAAAAAACTATGCCATAATGCCATATGCCCATATCTGGTAGGCACAACAGGTCACTTCCTTTGTTAATTACTCGGACCAATGGGCCGCTCCATAGTCACAGACAACAGAGCAATTTTTATCCTTCCAAAACTAAAACAGAAGGACTTAAAGATGCTAATCTTATAGATAATAAAAATCAATCAACTTAGGAATGATTATTCTCCTTTTACAAGTAGATAAAGAACAAAGAAAAATACCAGTCCGAAATCAAAATTAAGAAAGTTCATAGAGGATGTGAATATAAAGCATGCCTAAAGATGTAGAAATCCTACGTGCCTATAGCTGAAACCCATACATCACTTCCTAAAAATGTACGAATTTGTAGACCAAGAACATTTATATTCCTATAATGGTGACATCAAAATACTGAGATTTATTATTATATGGCTCTTAAAAACAAGAGGGAAAAAATGGTAAGGAAGTACATACATTGCAGATGCCACAAATTGCTAAAGAGGCTTCCAAACAATTCAGAAGGGAGACTTGTTTCTCGGGAGGAAGTTTCTTTGCCACCTCAAAAGAAGATGTCCACAAGGAACTGGAACCACATCGCCTTACGAGAAGAGGGTGATCACAAGCTTGCCGAAGCCGCAAAAGCATCAATAAAATATTAACATAATTTTCTTTGACAGTTCCAGCAGCTGCATATTCCTGACACAGCAAACCCAATATCGCAATCAAAGAAAGGAAGCTAATAAATTGTTTGCACACACACGCTCACAAACAGTGTTAACATGCACATGCCAAAGGAGAGAAAGAAGTGAAATGAATAGGTTGATCTATTAATCAGACACTTCCTCGTAAAATCTTACTGCAAACTGAGCTCGTGAATCAGCCTCTAATTGGCAATAAAAATCCCGTTCCTCCATTGTAAACTCCACTTTTTTCAACTCAATGGTTTTAGGGGGAAGATTAATGATCGGTTCTCCATCAAGAAGTGTGCCTAAAAGCAACAATTACCACCAAAACAATCATTAGTCCGGCAGCATGTATCACATTAATGCAATCATATTGTATTCCACAAGTACGACATCCATCGAAATGGTAAGAAAAGGTCCAAATTGTATGCAGCTATGCTTAAAAGATTGAGTTCTAGCACAATATCGTATATCATAATCATATGAACTGAACCTACAAACTCACGAGTCCTAGCCTAGCAGTTCAATCAAGCCGAAAACAAGTTTTTTTTACAGTTTTCTTACTCTAAGGATTTTAAAATAATCTAATTGTATTCCACACACGCTCATATACTATCATATTACAATTAAATTTCTTTTATATTGTTATAATTAGTTTTAATATGAATTTACCAGTTAAATGGAATTGTTGGTCTTAACTACTAATATTTATTGCTTTAAAACCCCAAAGTGAAGTGAAGGTCATCCATTAGCAACAATTTTCAGACAATCAGCTTCAATATAAATGACCTGATGAATTGTAAATTGAAAAGGAAAGAGCAAATAGTAATAATAACAGTACAGCGCAAACTGACAAGGAATCATTACGTCTTATAATTGACTTGCACAACTGACAATTAGAAATGTAACAAAACGAAAAATTAAATAAATATAATAACTTTGTATTACCTTTAGTCCGGCGCAACATTATTGTCTTCAAGACAGCTTGCAGTTTTTTATACCCATTTGTTGGATTCTTTTGAATAGGGACCTTTATTGTAGAGCAGAAAGACTTAAAAATGGCATATGGATCATATCTGAGAAATCTAAAGTAGCTGTACAGATCATCAATTGAATTCTGGATGGGGGTTCCCGACAAACACCATCTACGTTTAGCTCGGAGACCCCAACAAGCCCTAGCAACTTGTGTCCTGTGATTTTTTATGCTCTGAGCCTCATCCAGTACAATCCTAAACCACCTAACCTGTGCTAAAGGGCGAGCAACAGACTCCGATAACTCATTATCGCCCTTCTTGCTTTTCAAAGATCTTTTATCAGAAGTGGGAGCATATTTTCTTTTCTTCGTGGACGGATGTCCAATATGACTTTGCCTCCCTGTTTCATCATCATCTTTGTCAACAAGTGGTTGCTTCGGCACCTCCATGCTAACAATTGCATATGTTGTCAACACAACATCATACTTCACCATCTCTAAAGGATCTTTCGTTCTGTTGGCGCCATGGTATGTTAATACAGAGAGATTAGCTTTACTGGTTACCTTGTTATGCAATTCCTCAGACCATTGTCGTAGAACACTAGTTGGACAAACAATAAGAGTTCCAGCAGCTGGCCTCCCCTTAGCTTGGACTGAGGAATTACAAGTTTCGGGTGAACTTTTATTAGTCATAGACTCACAAGATCTACCACCTTGTGTGGTTCCACAAAGCTCAGTACCGGTACCACCATCATCATTGTCTAAATCCAGTGTCTCCATTTGCTTGATATTGATGCTGCACGGTCTTGAAGATGGAGATCTTTCCTTAAGTATAAGTGCAATTGTTGATATAGTCTTACCCAACCCCTGGCATGATATTATATAAAACCCAAGAGAGAATCAAAACAGTTACTTGGAGAAGAAATAAAACATGAGAGAGAGAGAGAGGGTGGGGATTGAAACAGCAGCCAAATAACAGATTCAACCTGATCATCTGCCAGAATTCCACCAGAGCAGTGTAAGCTGTTTGTCTCCTTCTGGACCATCCATGATAAAGCAATTCGCTGTCCAGAACTTCAAATTATTACCAATTCACAGAGTCACTGAAACATTTCTTTTCTTTTTTTATTTTACTTCTCTGTGTGTGTGTGTGTGTGTGGGGTGGGGGGGGGGGAAGGGAAATTAACATTTACAACTTCCTTTCATAAACCAAGTTTATAGAGCGCATATCAGACACCAGTAGGACCTGACTAAAAGACAATTTACTTCGTTCTCACAACACTACTTTCAGAATTTTTAGTGGGATACTAAAATAAGGGCTTAAAACATCTTTAAGTTTCATAAAACTTTCTTTAACTATTGTCCTCGCTCCAAGCTAAACAAAGTTACTTAATAAAAGATCATGTGACAAAATAATTCAATAACTGCTACAAACCTGGTGTCTCAAAAGAGGCACTGATAGAAAACCATCTGGTGGAGTAGCTTCAGATTTTGGTTGTGAAAGATCCTGTATTGCCACAACTAGTCTTGTCAAACTTCTGGTTAAAGCAATCATGAAACAAACACATCTTTTTTGACAAAAAGGAAAAGGAACTCTATGAACATTACTAAATGCAAATCATGGGAGCATATGTAATTCAAATCACTTTTAGTGGATAAGATCCTATATTTTCTTGTTAAATTTGTAAGGACTTTAGAATTATTCCTAAATCTTACATGTAATTCATGCTAATATGTATAACCCTCATTTTGCCTCTCGCTAGATAGATACCTAATCAAAATTAATGCCAATATGTATATGGTACCTTTGCTAAAGGGGGAGGAGAAGGATATCTCCACACAAAAAAAAATTATAAGATGAATACAATTATGTGAGAAGGGAATTTGAGGATAATACTGCTTCCGTACTCAAAATAATGGCATAATGTTAGTTCAGAAGCATCTCTGAAACTCTTTTGTTGTTAGTTCAGATACAATTATAATTTTTTAACACATTCTCTCTCTATCTACAGAATTTAAAAGAACTTCGAGAGCTGGAAATGAATATTCCACAAGTCTCTCCTTAAGTTTGATCATAAATCAAACCACAGTCACGTGAAAAGACTAAGAGGAAATATCAATTTCCCTAGTGGAAATATCAGTCCCCTACTGATATAGCTTATACTTCTTGGTGCAATATAGTTACTCAAACTAAATCCACACAACAAGTCTGTGCCCCCAATAAAAGAACAAAGAACTATTCTGGAACTCCATATTAGATAAATAGCAGATACGATGGTTATGGCAAACAACAATTAAATCTGTCGCAGACTTTGGTAAGCAAATACCCTATGAAATTCCAGAACTCACCTGCAATGCAGCTCGAAATACAAATTTCTCATCATCTGTCTTGAGTCTGATGCCGCCTACTTCATAGCGATTGCGGGAGTCGATAAATGTAGAACTTTGTGATGCAATATATGAATTTACATTCACTGACGACTGATATTGGCGTACAGGTGCACTCAGATCTTCCAGAATACATATATCGGAGTCATCATCAATGTCGCATCTGTCAACCCATGGACTACCCTCAATCACTTGCTCGCCGACTCTTGAAAGCTGAGAAACCGTGCTATTAGATTGAACATGGCGAGGAATAACCTGCTGCCTGATTGAGTTTGCTTGGAGAGCGAGCTGTTTTGGAAACTGCACATCCTGATGTTGAACATCACTAAACAGTTTTGTGCAAGTTTCATCTTCATCAAGATAATGATTATCTCTATTAGCTGCAATTAACATGCCATCTATTTGGTCCTCCATAACCACCTGATTTTCACTTGGAATGGAAGGAAAAATACCAAAATGTGGTTGTCTCATGCCTTCATCAGCAAAAACTCCACCAGCAACACCAAAAGACTTCTGATCAGCCACACCATCCATATTAATAGAAGATTGGCATTCAGTTCCCTGTGATACAAACAATCTGTTATGTTTATCATCCTTCACATGAAATGCCCGCTTCTGGCTACCGAGGCTACTCGTATGAAATGCTTGCTTCTTGCTACAGTAGCCATCAGCAGCACCAGAAGACATCCTTCCAGACACATTATCTACAGCTTTTAAAAATCGGCATTCAGTCCCCTGTGATGGATATAATTCATTATTTTTCTCATCCTTCACACAAACTTGTTTCTTGCCAGACATGTTTGAAATAACATGAGGCAAACTATGTACCTGTGATGCCTCACTATCTCTGAGATTGAAATTGACACTATTAGAAGAAATTCCAAAGCTTGAAAAGACGTATTCAGCACCACTGCATTCGTTATTCAGCCCAATGACATCAGAATTATCCATTGCAGAAGTAGCTGACACCACTACACCAGCTCTTTCTACGTGATCCTTAAAGTTCGTTGTACCCATAAAGCCTGTGATCCCTGATTCAAGCTTCATTTCTTCATTCTTAATATTCACCACCCTCGCAACATTATTTTTTGCAGATTGAATACCAAAATTTTCATGAAAACGTTGTCTCAAGGGACCCGTATATAATGGACTATCCACACTGGTGGGATACTGCCCCTGTGGAAACTGATTGTAAGATTCCAACATATCATGACTTTCTAAGTCAGCAACGTTGGTATCAAGAAGTTCATGATTGTTGAATCTAGTATGGCTTGCTTCATGTAAAGATAACCCCGAATTCCCAGTAACTAAGGCATTCATATGTAGTGCTTGTACGAACTGAGAAGTATTTTCATCAGAGTCCAAATATGTTCCATGACTGCTGTCAGAGTTCTCCATTGACCCATTGTCCCGCAAACCTTAAAAATAACGAAATTCTAAGCTCATTCTTAATTGATATTACAAAATAAAAGTACAAAGAAATGGATAAGAAACCAGCAGTACGCTATGCACATGCAGAACAGCAAAATTGAGACTTAAATTGTATAAGCAGATAGATAACATACCTTTGAATTCAGAATCCTCTTCCAAAACCTTGAACTGATAGTCAGTTTCATCTGAAGGGTGATTAGGATCCAAAGACATTCTAACGTCTGAAATATAAACATTATCTACGGCAGGAAAATCATATGTAACAGGATAATCAGGTACCTCCAATGGAATATCTGAAGATATCCAATCAGGAAGACTCCCAGATAAGCTATAAACAGGAAAAGCATTTTCTACAGAAGGTTCGTGCTTTGCTGCAGAGCCAATTGAACCCTCAGAACTACGAGTCCTTGAATCCGATGTTTCTGAGTTGTATGAATGGCAACATGTTTCAGATCCTAGTAACTCAACCCCATGCAAACTTTGTCCTTCCAACTCTGAAAACTCTAATCATCAGTCTAAGAAAATATAATTAATCTAAAAAGACCATCATACGTCATAATTAATAAAAGGCCCGAGTACTGGGGGGATCATTCCTATTATAGTGCTGGATCCGGAGGACTTATAAATTCAAACATTTTTTGCAACACATCCTCCAGTGGGTCACATATTTTTAGAATATCTGAATATCTGAATATATACGATTATATCTTTACACAATTAATATATGGAAAAAAGGGAAATGAACCACGCTCACTTTTTGAATCATACCCATCCATTATCCAAATTACTCCTATATGAGAAGAAATCTAACCGTACGGATTAGAAGTCATGCAAAAACAATACAACACGAGAAATCTTTGAAATTTTTTGAGCTATTTCTTTTTCAACCCTTCAAAAAATACTAAATTACATGGTTACAAAAAACATGTTATACACCACAAAAAAGTGAGAAAATTTACAATACAACTTTACTATTGGATGCTCTTTCAATTTGTATGGTTGGATTTTTCAAAAAGATTGTAGAAACACTTAATATATTGTTATAAGCAGAATACTGAATACATAAAAGCTGTCAGATGTAGATATATAAGTGAAATGGTTAAGTACATTTTTGGTATGTAGGTATACTGAATACATATTTAACAGAAATGGTTAAGTACAGTCTTGGTATGTAGATAAAGTTTTGGCATGTGATACACATTAAAAGATAACCGTCAGATGGAAGTGGTGGTAATAATAATAACCAACAAAAACCATATGTTATGAAACATAAAATCCAAAGCTGACTCACCTTGAGAAACCATTTTTACTGGAAGGACCTCTGGCTTATTCTGAAAAACACAACTCTAAATTAAATCAAAGATAATCAAACTTCAAAGATGCGCAATAGGCTCCAAAGATGAATCAATGTAATAAATAGTTCCACTAACATTTACCGCAATATTTAACTATTATCGCTAGGATATTATCTAATAGACATTCAAGCCCTCCCTTTCTCAGATGGAGGGCAGAGTGAAGTATGTGATACAGAAATTCCATACATGAAGAACATGAGACAGCAAGATTCTTGCCAAGGAGATCACCATACAATAAACACAGGCATGCTTTCAAATGCAAAAAAATAATAAGAGAAATATATACATCACCCAAATAAAATAATAAACTACGTATGGATTACGATGGAGACATAACTTTTTACACCATCTTGTTTGAAATTAGAGATACGATTTGCTCGCGAAATCTAAACGAAAAAATAGAGAAAATTGATATGAACAAATTAAATTTTAACGCAGATAACATAATTATGTTACTAATTTATGGAACTAGTTTTCATTGCATCTTCATTACATAACATAAATGAGAACATTTCAAATTACAATTTCAACGAGAAAAATCTCCTAAAAGACAACTTTTGCAATTAATTATACCAAAAGACAAAGGAATATAGTATCCTAAATTTCAACATTAACAACAAATAATCACTTTATGGGGAAATCGTGTGCCACCACAGCTAAGTTGGCTGTGGCACCACAGCAAACGACACCGTTTCATCTTCCAAAAAATAATCGCCGCAATGCGACGCTGGTGCTCACCCCTCAAACCCATGGTTCCAACACCGTCTTTTTCCCAAAATTTCATGGTTTCCATCTTCCATAGAACTTCTGCAACTCCCTCCCTCTGTATCTCCTCTATCTATTTCTCAATTTCAGAACTGCCACAGAACAACAACCATCCCCATAAAAAGTTAACAAATATTGGTCATAAACCCAATATGCAACCATGACAATGGGTGGTCTCATCTACGGTGGATTGGTGGGTCTTGCGATTTTGTGGTGGACTTGGATATTTATAGCATGATAATTTGCAGATACTGGGTTGGGGATGAAACAACAGAATGGGTGGTGGAGACGTTAAGCAATATAACCAAATTTTGGAAGGGGAAATAGAGAAGGGGGAGGAGTTGAGGCAATCAAGCTGCCAGCTACATAGAAGAAGAAAAGGAAGCCAGATGTTGGGTACGGCAGATCTCCCAATGTCGCAAGGTTCTTGAAGTCAAACAGTGTCGTTTTCTGTGGCCCACAGCCAACTTAGCTGTGGTCGCCATAGCAGTGATTTCCCCTTATAAAAATACCTCATTTAATGAACTGAGAACTACAAATGTATATACCAAAGTAACATCAAAATTCAATTCAATATGAAAACAGTTATCTGGTCTTTAATTTCATTAAGCAATTAACTCCATCTAATCCATAAAATGTCCCATTTTTTAATTTGAAATTGTTCCATACTTCAGTAACATCTTTTAACAATCACTCCCTCCGTTCCAAAATTAGAGTTACATTTGGCTTCATACCTAGTTTCGTTGTTGTATCTATTATCCCAAGTTTCAAATTTGATGTAAAGTAATAGTGAATACACACTCTAAAACACGGAAATTCTCTTAACACATACCAATAAAATGGACAACTTAAGGTGGGCAGATGAAGCATTATATTTCCACACCCTTGTTGGAAGTAGTAACTAAGATACTTCTGCAGAGGACTTTCCACATATTGAAAACACTTAGAGCTCACTCTAAATTACTAAATCTACCATATAAATAGTGAAGTAATATTAATGGCACTAATGCAGGATGTCTTCCTGCAATATGCACGTTTAATACCTTTCAAAACAAAAGGAAATCAAAAATTGAAGTAAAAAATCTTACGTGTTAGCCAACAAGGACGTGCTATTTTCCATATAAACCACAAGCAACCACCCTCTTGACACATTATTAGACTACTCCGGGGTAACTCCCCTTAATCACACTAGACTACTTTTCAAGGCATATATGCAGTTTAGAATCAGAAAATTCTACCAACAAAGGAAAGTAATAGCACCCCATTTATTAAATCAAACAAATCAGCAATGAAAGCATAAATTAAATCACAAATTCAATCCAAATGACAGTCACGGATATACTAAACTCTTGTGCAGCACAGCAAGTCAGCAGCTGATACGATCACACATGAAACCCTCCATTGAATTACAACAGCTACAAATGCACTAAACCCACATGCAATATCACAGAAACCCATCAAAACACAACAGTTACTTCCAATTTACCTCAGAAGACTCTGGTGTATCTCCAATCATGTCCAATAATGATTCAATATCGATGCACAACCTATCGTCATCGGGCAAAACTTCGTCGAAAGACCAGTTTTGGGATTGGGAGTTATTGTCAGCCATCAGCATCGCAATCAAACTATGTAAAAGTAAAACCCTAAATCTTAAACTTGCTTTTCGTCCCGAAGCCCTAATAATGCCACCAAATCTGATCAGAGAATTTCAGAAAATCAAACCTCATTACTGCCAATACATATACGTATAGAGAGAGAGAGAGAGACAGTATTATATATATGTATATATATTTATACAGAGAGCGAGTAGAAGGTTCATCATAATTTGTAAGAAAGATTTTGTGGTTTCACTGATGACTTTTGTTCCTCTGTTTGGCTTTTCTCTGTATAACAGTCTTATAGCATGGCGCATGTTAATGACTCCGTAACTGCGAAGGAGATGGTGCGTAGGTTAACGACGTTTACTTGTTCTTTACATATTTTCTATTATAATTTTTTTGTTTTTTTTTTCTTATTGGCGTTTATCTTCTCTCTTGTTTATGCTTTCGTCATTTGTTGTTTTTTAAGGAAAAAAAAATAAAGCTAATTAAAGCGCCGGAAAGAGGTGCGTACGTTAAAGACTTTTGGGGTTTTTTTTTCCTTTGTTTATTTTCCAGTCTTTTGATTGGATTGAGTGAAGAATGTTTTTCAAACTACAAGTGGAAAATAAAAGAAAATAGAGGGGATTTCGCAAAGATTGTCCTTTTCACCTGCCGAGTCTTCCATCGAAGATTCCGTGCAAAGTGGGACATAAATTTTAAAAAAAAACTAAAAGGAAATAAATTTACTCTCACAGACATTTATTTCAATTGTTGAATTTGATTTAAATTTTATAAACGATATTGTATCGTTTGGTATAGAAAATGCGATCCCTCAATTCATATCAATATCAAAATTATGATACTTAAAACCTCAAAATTCAATTTCTCTAGTCATTTAATTCCTTCTATAGAATTGTAAATAAACTGAACTGTTCGTTTAAAACTTAACTCGACTTAAGTTGTTGAATAAATTGAGATTGAACATAGTTTTTAGTCTATTTAACAATTTAGACTCGAACTCAAAAAAATCGACTAATTTATATTGTCCGCTTTGGATTTGACTCGACTTGTTCATTTAAATGAATCGATGTCGAATTTAATATTTTATTTATTAAATAATACAGGTTCGACTCAATTCGTCTAATAAATATATTCGACTAAGTTCGACTCGACTCATGTTACAGTCCTACTGCAACATGATACTCCATCAACCATCATCAGTCTTCAATCCATTAATCTTGATATTTTCTTCAAGTCATTGTCTTCAAATTTGCTAAAATAAGAAAAAACTCTAAAATATTTAAAAAGAAATGCCAAACTAAAAGCGGTGGATCTTGCATCGTGTTTTTGTTGGGATTAAATAAGGAAAATGATGAGTATAAAAATCTCAAATTGAACGCGAACTAATTAGATATAGAGTTTATCTAATGTGAATTTTATCTTAATTGACAATATATGTTTTAAAAATTTACGGACACTCGTCGTTTATATTTATATTATAATTCGATAGAAGTGCAATTGAATTGGAAAACATGTTAAGGAATTCGTTAACAAAAACATTGAAATCTCAGGACTGTGACTGTGGAATCGAAATATTACCATTGTGTGGGCGTGTGGATAATGGTTTACTATATATGTATTTACACAAATAAATTCATAAATTAATAAAAATTTGGTATATAGATAATTTTATTATTATTTTTCTTCCTTTATTCAATAGGTTCCATTGATTTTCATTGTCTTAATACACTTTTATCTTTCTCTTATTAATTTATTTGTGTACAAAAATTTATTTACGATTTTATTATACATGCACACTTGCTTTAATGTCCTTGTAATCTCTACAATTTATAATTAGGGAATAAAAATGAAATAAATGGTACAATTTATCATGGAACCATAATACTTCTTTCTGCCTTCAAAATATTGACTTGCACTAAATTCTTACAAGTGTGTAACCAAATAAATAAATAAAAGTCATATAGACATTATGTATAATGAATATGTTACGATCACGCCTTCTTGAAAGAAAATAAAAGTTAAATGAATAAGACCGTAAATGAAAACTCGAGTTCAAGTTGAATTTATATGTTAAACGAGTTAAGTTGAGTCGGACAAATTTTCATTAATAAAATAAATAAATTAGATTCAGAATTGACTACTATAAAATAGTTAAGTAGGGTCGAACATGAGTCATAAATTATTGAAAGTTTTATTATCGAATAAAGCTGAGGTTAAATATTTAGATTGACAAAAAATTATGTTCGAAATTGATTTACTAATTTAAACAAATCGAGTCAAACAAATTTTAAATAAATCGAGTAAACCCAATAAACGAATAATTCAATTCATTTAATGCTCTAAAAATGAGAACCACATTTTTTTTTCCAAAAATATTATCACGATATTATTGCTATATTAAATCTTAATTTTATAATTCTATATAACTATTAAGGGGGAGAAAAAGGACAAAGTAGGGTTCCCGTGTGGCATGCGACCAGTGATTTTAATCTAGCAAACGAACGTGGCGTTAAGAAAGGAATTTAGATTAGGACTGGAAATTAGAGTTACAGATAGATGGGTTTGAGCAAGGCATATATAAATGATGCCACTTTTCTCCAGATTGTCATATCTTCGTCAACGCGCAGAGATCGAAGCTATGGTATTTTACTCCTACTGCTATCAATTTTCTTCCCTATTTGTACGATGATGATTAATTTCATCGTTTAGCCGATGTCCTGTCAATGTTTGATTTATAATTTTAGTATTTGCTCGTGATTCGTGTCTCCAATTTATGATTTTAACTGATTTAGGGCTTTTCTGAGCGTTCAATTCATTATTGTCATCATTCGAGAATGTTCTTATTGCCTAGTAGAGGAATGTTAAGAGCTATAACAGAGCGTAGAACACACTATTATTATTGATTGTGGTTTGGCATTGAAAGGGGTCTCGTGTGTGAGAGAAGTAGTTTATAAGCTTAAGATTTTCATATTTGCGGTTTTGAGGTATTATGGTTTCATATTTGTGGTTTCGTACAGTGGTTTAAATTTGAAAATTGAAGCTAAATTGAGAAAATCAAAGTGTTGCAGTTTTCTCTCTCTGCATTGTCTTTGACTCTTTGTCTAACTTATGTCTGTCCTTAGTTCCAAAATTTATTATTGTACTCATATGATTTACACAAATCTCATTTTAAACCGGAAATATTCAAACTTTTCTTACTTATGTCTGTCATAAGGTATTCAGTGTTAGATAAATATATAGTTGATACCACCTAAATGAGAAGATTATAAGAATTTCAAAAGATAAAATCTGAAATAATGTTTTTGTGATGACTTCTATATAATTTGTTGATCTTGATTATTCATGATAATTTTTTTTTTGTGGTCATTGCTGCATCGAAAACTGCTTCAAGGAGAAGAATTTGCCCCTTCTTAATTTTCAATATTCTTCTAATACAATGCATATGTGTAGGCTACATCCAAAAAGCTGGTAACAAGAGAGGAGTGGGAAAAGAAACTCAGTGATGTAAAGATTAGGAAAGAAGATATGAATAAGTTGGTTATGAACTTTCTTGTCACTGAGGGGTATGTTGATGTTGCAGAAAAATTCAGAATGGAATCCGGAACAGAACGTATCCTTTTGGCTATTGAGATAGATTCTAGATTTTTGTGTACTAGTTTTGTCAATATGTGATACTTACCATTTTAATTCTGCTTTCCTTATTGAAAAATAGCTGATATGGATCTTGCGACGATCGCGGATCGTATGGCTGTCAAGAAAGCTGTACAATTAGGGAATGTGGAGGAAGCAATTGAAAAAGTTAATGATTTGAACCCTGAGGTGCGTTATTTTATCACTTACTATATAGCAGTGAATGATTCAGAGATTGTTAATATGCATGTTCGAGTAAAGTGTTTAGACACTAACTTACTCACTGGTAATGCTTTAATTATTAACCAATGTGGTAGTCACATTTTCTTATAGCACTCTTAAGTTCTTTGTTGATCTGTGAAACTCTTAAGTTCTCGTTATTTAGTTATTGTTACCAACCCTTGGATTATTAATGAACTAATATTTTATTTTTAATATTGGAGGACTCATAGTCACTACCCTATGGCTACACTGTGGGGTGACCACTGTTTGCATGTAATATCCCAGACTGGATAAGGCAACAGTGTACTATGCTTGGGTGGCCCCAAAGTGATCAACGCTCTATCAAGTGTTGCACCCATGATCTATGCCTTGGAATACATGAACTCACTACAGCTTCGGCTATCCTGAAATATGTGATGAGATTAGATCATTAGTTATACTCTTAAGAGTGTTTCTATATTTGTAGAATTCTATTATTTTATTTACTTCCCTTATTAAGATTATATTGATCTTGTCTGATATTGAAATTTTAGCATGGAATTATAACTCTTTGCATTGATCATAGCAGAGGGCTTTCACTTTTTGGAGATAGATTTATGAGTTTTTGCTTGATATGTGTGTGCAGATACTGGACACAAACCCCCAACTCTTTTTTCACTTACAACAGCAAAGATTTATTGAACTAATTCGAAACGGAAAGGTGAAAGAGGCTCTAGAATTTGCTCAGGAGGAACTTGCTCCACGGGGAGAAGAAAATGTGAGTCTCAATCCTTGATCCTTAAAGATAAATGCAGAAATGATTTTTATGTCATGTAAACCAGTGATTTCAATCTTTGATAAAGAATCTTGGTAAATATAGTCTGAAGGGTTGCTAATCAAGTTAGAATTTTGATACTGGGCTGTAAATATTTAACCTCAGCATGTGCGGCTTGACATATAAATGTACCATCATTTGCAGCAAAGCTTTTTAGAAGAATTGGAGAGAACCGTTTCCTTGTTGATTTTTGAAGATTTCTCCAACTGCCCAGTTGGAGAGCTTTTGGATATGTCTCAGCGCCTAAAGACTGCAAGTGAGGTTAATGCCGCCATCCTTACCAGTCAGAGTCATGAAAAAGGTTAGTTATGTTTCTTAAACAAGGTTTTTTGATGAGCAGGTGCATTTACGAGTAGTTCTCATTTTCTGCTTGCAAAAATAGTTCTTGTTTATTGTGCTGGAAAAATATGAAAATAAGAAATCACATTATTTGTTCTGACTTGGTACTTCACTCCATCTTTTAACTTAAACTATTGGTCTGGTTTTTTTGATAAATTTGTTTATCTTCTCAAGCATTGCACATGTGTGTGCATAATCTAATATATTCAAGGTTCTGCCCAGATTTCTGTTTGGTATTAGTAGGATTATTTAATAATAAATTATTATTATTATTATTATTATTGGAGTCTTAGCGGTGAGTTTGTGGTATATGACAAGAAATGACATCAAAAGAAGGGTTGGGCCAAAATATGTTAATGAGATTTAAATTCACTAGGTCATATTTTCACTAGCTTTCTTTGCAAGACAGACCACAAAAACATCTTCCTATATGTTCGAACATGCAAATGTTTAGCCATGTTAATTTACACACAACATTGTTTGTCTGTGTAATATATGTATATATATATATTGTTCTAGCTTTTTCATAAAGGAAGTTGTAATCTCTTCAGCTTACAAGTTGGATGAGGTGATATTCATAAAGTTAGATTGATAATTCATTTTGGCAAAACTTCCATCATTGATCATCCAAAACTTCAATGGTAAAAGTATTTCATTTTGCTCACCAAAAAATTAGATTGAGAATTAACTAAATGAAATTCATCTATGCTCCCTCCGTTTCAAAACTAGATTAACATTTTTAAGATGTAAGCTTTTGTAGACAAATTTGTAGTTGGTGTTTTACCATTGCTATATAGAAATATCACATGGCCCAACAATCATAAAAATCCACCTACCAGACCCATATTTCTTCCAAAAATCCCCTGGTCTGGAACTTTTGACTGCGGAGTAGCTAAAGATGAATCCCTCACTTGAGATTTATTGACCACATCATCGTTGGCTGCCTCCATCCGGGCTTATTCCTCCAATCCATTTCCATCATGGATACACTCTCATTGACAACTGCCAATGTGCTCTAATTTACCATCAGCTTGTTGTTCTTCCGGCTGGCCTTCCATGACCTCCACGCCCTCTTTTGAATTCTAATGCCCACTCTGGTACCGGGCTGACGATGATGCAGTTGATTTTCCGTCAAAAACAATGTCTCCAACTGCGCCTCAGACCTCATCTGCCCGGTTGTGCAACCAGTCTCCAGAAAGTTTTGATTTGTACTTTGGAAGAATGACTGATAAGGAATATTATCGTATTTTGTACATAAAAAATACATCTCTAATTTCAGGAAATAAAAGAAAGATAGAACTTTTGGAAAGTGTTTCACCTTTAAGCATCTCATTTTCACTGTACATGTAGTATATCCATGCGCATATCTATTTTCAAAAGGGCTTGATGCTTTATGACAATAGCCCAAACAACATTTTTCTGCAATTGATACATCATTCTTACGTTATACTGCTTAGACAATGTGCAACTTCTTGGTGTTCGTCTGAAGGGCCTTCGTTTGACTTATCTTAAGTTTTAACAGTTCTTTCACATTTATGCATCACTTTTCTCGTATTACCTTTCAAGAGTTCTGATAATCCAAATCCAAATATGCTGCAGATCCAAAGCTTCCAAGCTTACTAAAGATGCTTTTATGGGCCCAAAATCAGCTCGATGAAAAAGCTGCTTATCCTCGCATTAACAATTTATCTACTGTGATGCTTGAAGACCCTGCTGTTTAAACCTAGCTAAGGAGATCTGTCCAGCCGTCCAGGGTTACGACTTACGAGTTTGCCTGCTTAAAAGATGGATCCAATGAATCGAAAAATCTTGTACTCCCTAAAAGTCTAGGACATTTTAGTAGTTATTAAATGCTCCCTTGGGTGGTTGAATGAATTTAAAAATACTTTCATTGATTGAGTCGACGGTACAGAGGACTTCTTCATCCTTATTTTTTTTCTGTTTCTAATTTGCAGCTAACTAGATTGTCAATACTTTTCTCATTTATATAATATCTTTTCAAGAAGATTTAGTAATCTTAGTGGAGTTCTGGTATTTCATCGGCCTATTTATTTAATAACGTTGGGGGTATATATAATCTGCTCCGAGTTAAAATCTGTTAGTTGCATTTGGTTGTCTGTCTTATGCTGTCGATCGACTGATGCCTTGTCTGGAAGATAATAAATGTAAAATATCTAGAAGATAAAATACAACTTAATAATCTCGGAATGTTGCACAAATGGCATGGATAAATTTTCTCATTTCATTTAATAGATTCAAGAGACTTGTGGAACTGAAACTTTGAAAACCCCTATCCCCCGTTTGGTGATTTTGGTTTTTTAGATCTTATGAGCTTTGGATCCTTTATAGGAATAAAGTTAAAAAACTCAAAAAGGATATATAGTCAATTATAGAAAACTGAAAAAAGTATATATATATATATATGATGGATACAGAGAGAGAGAGCGTATATGATGCAGCTAAAAAAGGCTCACAAACTTCCCAATATATGGGCTTTATCCCAATTAAATATATATCCATCTCCGAGCATACAATCCATTCGACATGAATTTGACTTCAAACAGTTCACAACGAGGAGAACCACAATTTTATTAGAAACGAACCAAAATATCATTTAGCCAAAAAAAAAATAATAATAATAATAACCAAAATATATACTTAACATTAATAACAGTGCAGTGTTCTCCTTCCCCTACATAGTGCAACAAACCGGTCCAACTCTCGTCTGTCACCACAATAATTCACAAGCTAAAGATGAAACCATTACTAATAGTTAGGACTCATTCTAGGAGTATAACACAAACCCAAGTATTAGCAGCTGTAGTTGATGGCTTTGGGTACTTCTCTTGTGGAAAAATCATAAATTTAGCTACATTTTGAAATGCTCTATCTCTGTTTTCTCCGACGTTACAGCAACCATCATCAAAATTAAGAGCATAACTTGAGGGATCATACTGAAACTTGACCTGCCCACTATGCTTTCCCTTTGCTTTCTTCATTGCAGCCCTCAATTTCCAAAATAAGCTTCTGCATTGCTTCTTACTGTACCTATTTACCCACACCAATCTTCCAACCAGTCCCATTTCTCCAGATAACAAGAAACTCATCAAACTTAACACTTTAAGTAGTGGCAAATTTTCAGAAGAGAAAAAAAGATGAGAAGGAAATGACTAACTTAGAACAGAACAAGAATGGCTAAAGCCTTGAGGTGTGGGCAGAGCATTTATAGAGGAAAGCTTTTATCTTTACAAAAGGGTTTACTTTTTTGTAGGGAGTTGTACTTACTAAATGAGTAAATATGAAAAAAGAAAAAAAAAACAAAAACACAAACAAGAAAATTTTGCAATTTTTTTGCGTGGGTAATTCAAAGAAGTTGTTCTGTGAGACTGTGACAACCCGTCTGTGTTGCAGTCACCACAGTATTATGCTTTTTCTTTGGCATTGGGAGCCTAAAATTCCATCACCCTTAAAGAAAGAAAGAGAGCTGTGGGAAGAGAGCCTTTCATAGACCAATCACTATCATATTGTTGTTGTAGCACACAGAGATTTTAATGAGGATGTTATTTTTGGGAAGTAAAATTTTTTAGGACTCATAAATATAGCATAATGTATAAGATCAGACTCATGTGAGTCATGAAATAAACTTGCAATAATTTTTTAAAAAAAATTGCAAATTTTTTTCTTGTTTAACCCCCAAAAAGAAAAAATTGCTTGCAGAAACTAATAGAATATGTTTTAGAGTGTTAATTGTGATGGATATCCTATAAATCTATACTCCAATTTATTGATTTTAATGAGCTAGGAAATGCCATATCTGCACTGGGAAGTTCCATGTGCTTCTCACATTAATTCCTTGCTTTTCGATTATGTAACAGAATTGATAATAAAGTGGACAAGGTCAATGGCAATAAAATCCTCTCGCCCGGACAACCCAAAAAGTATCTGAAATAAGAGACCTTGTCATTGTAGAAGGGAGTAACAGAATTTATGCTTGTTTGATGGGTGTGTAGGTAGGTGAACGAGTTTGCCGATGGTTTTTATATTATTAAAAAATATTTATAATTATATTTTCAAGAATTGACTCTAACAAAATGAATTATCTTTTTAAAAAGTAACAATAAGTGGACAATATTGAGAAAAAAATTATAATTGTGATATTATAGGTACTAATCTTTTTCTTTAAAAAGAGGTCACGATATGAAACTTGTACATTCACGTACACATTCATAATAATTGTAACTTGACCTTTTCGATTGAAATAATTTATATATCTCATGTTTACATTTCAAATTCCAACATAAGTGGAACCCTTTGATCCATATATTCACAATATTGTGTTAAACGAAAACATTAAAGAAAATTAATAAACAAATTTGGATATGCACATATCTAACAAACTGAAACTGAATATCATTAGATACCATGCCACTTTAAGCCCACAATGTTTTTATTGCTGAGCCAGATAATAGTGGTGCTGATGATACTATCTATTATTAGAGAAATTAATGACTGCTGAAAATATATATCACTATTGGAGAAATTAATGCCCAACTTATAGGTAACTGCTGCAAATATATAGCACTATAATAATAGTACTGCAAAAACAATAGTAAATAATGTATAGTATATAAATAATCAACCAAAAACTGCATCATGACCAATCAAAATCAAAGTTCCCTTTTTCTTCTAATCTGGTTTGTCTCCAACAGATGGGAATTCAGAAGATTAAAGATACGGGAAATTGAGTAATTTCTGTTCTTTTTTGCCTTGATTCATAAAAGCAATTTTGGCCTTTTACAAAATTCTCATTAAATTCCCTTTTGTCTCATTCTAGATCAGCCTTTCTCCCTTTGGCCCATCCTTTTCTCTCTGTCACTAATTAAACAGAACCACCCACTGTAGAAATTTTGTGGATAGTGGGGCTCAATATTATAATTACTGTCCTGTTTTTGTAACAATGACATGTCATTCTGAGCAAAAAAACGGTGCCATTCTTTGTTTTAAATATTTGGCACCTTTGACTTGATATATATGCTGAATTAGCCACTACTATAGAGTAGTATGGGGAACCTTTTTTTTTTTTTTTTTTTTTTTGAGTTTTACAAGACACCATCATAATAATTCAGTAAAATAAATATTTTAAATAATAAATGTAATTTTGTTTTGCTTAGTTGAATTTTCTTGATGTGGGTCCCACCTGTGGATGGTTTGTCATTTTCTTGGTGGGACAGATGACACTCCGGCTTTGCTTTGCTTGGCTTGGAGTAGAACCCACAATTGAGGACAATGTGAATGGGCCAATAAACAAAATGCCAGCCCATTTAGATTCATCTTTCTAATCATGATCTTTGGAGCAGGATTTTGACACAACAACATGTATTGATTTTTATTCTTTGAACTTTTATCTCAAATCAACATGTATTGATTTTTATTCTTTTGAACTTTTATCTCAAATTGTTAGATTCTATATTTCTGTGGGTTCTCAGCTGTTTATGGATACTTTCTTTTTATGGATTTTCTTGTAAAACACATAAAGGCCCAATACATTGACTTGTCAGCCCAATATTCCCATCTGCTACAAAAAGTGACTTTGACCTTATTGTTCTTTTTTACTTTGTGCCTATCACATGTGAATATTTGACTTTGCAGGGGTTTCACCTGGTTCTGCCACACCATAAAAACATCCTTCTTGTTTCTACTTTTTTTTTTTTTTGAGACATGTTTCTGCTTGTTCTTTTATAAATACAATATCTTCGTTTATCAGAATATATATATATATATATATATATATAATTCGGGTATAGTAAAATGATCAATTTTTTCTAATAATAGTATATCTTCCATATCCATATTTATCTTCTTCACATTAGCTAGGGACTATAGAGCTCAACGAACCATATATAATGATACCCTACACACAAACATATATGAAGGAAAAGTTTTCATTAACATATATGTATACATGCATTTAGCAACAAAAAATAAAAAAAAACAAAAAAAACAATATATATATATATATATATATATATATATATATTAATTATATGTATACATGCATACGTATATAGGGTTGTTATTATTCTTATTAATAGGCTGATGGGTTGTTACTTGTATGTTATGCTTTTTACACCCATAAACAGTAGATAATATTGTGACAATAATATATTGTGCTAAAATAAAAGAAAATAAGATAAATAAAGTTGAAAAGCATAGGGAGAAGATATTTGCAATAGTACTTTTTTAATGTAAAGAACACAGATTTTGTTAATTTTATCATTTTATGTTGATAAGAAAATCCATATGTCCCTTGCGCCGAACTTATGTTGGAAAGCCAAAAGTGTGAGATTCCATAAAATCCCATATGGATTTGCTACCTCTTCTTTTTATGTCCTTTTTCAGGGATGGCATCCTGATCACGTGCAGACACCATTGTAAAATTTTCAATTGATTCATTTAATTTTTTGTATAGTCACAACTATTTTTTTTTTTACTGTTTAATGGCTATTATATTCGATTAATTGGTTAAGTTTTATCTAATTTTTATTAAAATCAATCAATTTAAAACAAGATGGCACACTCTCAGTTCCACAAATAGTTGCCGTTTTTCAACTCTATACATATATTGAGGATGATATAAAAAACTTTTAATATAATTTTACTATACCTAAAATACCATTTATATAACTTTATAATATTCTCTCTCGTATGTATTAAATGGTGCAATTAACAAAGTACTTAGTTGAAGTCAAAATAGAAAAAAAATCAATTTATTTTGAAAATAATGAGATGACACATGCTTGTAAACAAATTTTATTCTTTAAAAATTCACTTATCTGTGTACGGAGATGAGATACAATTAAGTGTAAATTATAAGTAAGAGTATTTTCTATTTTACCCGTGATAAAATTTAGGGCTTAGCAAGAATTTCAAGTCACTTAATGGTACGAAATTTAAAATGTTTTATATGATTTTAAAGGCAGCTTGAAGAAAAATATTTTCAATTAATTTTAGAATAAAGAATGTATCTCTTTATTCATAAAAGTAATATAAACGTGAGTAAGTTGTCCTAATTTTTTGTACTTATCTAGAAAAAGTATATGTTGAATAAATAAATAAAAAATAATACTATATTTTGAGTTAGATATATTGAGTATCGTAGTTGAAAAGAAATGACTTGAAAATGCTAAGTAGCTACAGAGATGCAGTGTACTGTATACTTTCACGATATGCGAGTATTATTACATCTATGATCTATCCATTTTTGATGATGATGCATCAAAGAAAGTACTATTTACGTATTATCTTTTCATATTCCGTATTTTTTTTATCGGCTCATATTACGTATTATATATACTTGTTATTCCGTAGCAAAAAAAAAATTATTCAAGATTATTTCCTAAATAAGGCAAAAAAATAACATACTGTACGAATCAAAAAATAAGATGAATTTTAACTTTGGTAATGATGTATATACACATACACACACAACATGCACATGCATATGTATGTATTTTCGCGTATATATGTTTGATTTTTGCAAAAACAAATAATCTTGGCCAGTACAGTGTAAAGTCCAAAATTTTCTAAAAAATCACGTGTTTTAAAATAATTCCGCATAACTGTATTTTTTTCTCATATATTATTATTTATAAATTATTATTTTTTAGTATATTTTTAATGTACTTTGTAAATGACTATTTATAAGTTACTATATTTACAAAAATATACTTACAAGGAATACATTTATAAGAAATAAAGTTTTAGGAAATTTTAGATTTCACCGTAGACTGGCGGATAATTATTCTGTACAAATGCTTGAGAAAATCCTCTAATTAACAAGAGCATATTTTTTCGTCTTTTTTCGGGCGGAGTATACAATATGAGTAATTAGACCAATTTAATTCTTTGGTATAGTAATTCATTTCTCTAATTGAAGTTTAATTTTGTTGCTTTTACGACCCCCTTAATAAAGTACTACAACTGAACGTAAAAAAGAAAAATGAGAAATGTATCCTAATCGATCATAAGAATAACATTTTTAATTTACTTTTGTGTATCTTTTAGGGTAATAGAACATAATGTAATTTAAAAGGATGTGTGCGATTCTACAAGTATTAGCAAGTTGTTAGCCTTAAGACAAGCCGCATAAGATTGCATTGAAACAATAATTAGCCACTCAAGATTTAAAGTTTTGTGGCACCAGCAATTTTAATTTTTTTTAATTTTTTTGTTTTATTCATTTATTTCCTTTTTTATTTTGCTCTATAGCACTCTTATTACTCTCAAATTGATGTTGGAATATAGTAAAAATTTGCAGCTGACTCAGATGAAGCATCCAGAATAAGTGCACCAACAAGATGCTTAACAGCATAATTGCCGTAACCTACCTAAATTAATCATTGAAATTAACCATACAACAAAAACGGGTAAAGGACGTTACAACGAACAAATTACCTAACCCCAATAATTCAGTTAATTTTTAACAATAAAATTAAAGTATATACATCAAAATGCTTAGTTTCTATCAAAGCTTTCATGCTCAAATTTCCGTTGTCGATGCACACAAACTACAATTCCTTGTATTTTCCGCCTAACATTTCTATAAGTATACACATTTATCTGTATTTACATTTGTAACTTAAAAAACATGAGTACCATAATTTATCCTAACCCTATGACCACCCACGCCACTTCGATGAACTCCCTTAGTCCCATCCCTTCTCCGGCGAGATCGCCGGAAAATTCGATTTTACAGCGCAAAATTTTTGCCTCGTGGTGTTTAAGAGAGCCAGGGCCTAATGTTAATGTTTCAAATTGGATAGGGTGTTATAGTCCATATGATGATACATGGAATCATGTTACGTATATTCCGGGTTTATACGATAATCATGTATTAAAAGATTTTGCAATGGTTTCGATTGGAGACTCGATTTATATAATTGGAGGACGATTATGTTGGAAGAAGAAAGTTTTTGATGATGTTAATGAGGTGAATGTAGAAGTTCGACCATTGGTGTTACGTTACAATATTGTTTCAGATCAATGGTCCGAATGTGCACCACTAAATATGCCACGTTACGATTTTGCGTATACGGTTTGTGACGGAAAAATTTATGTGGCCGGAGGACATTCTATTTTAGCACGTGCTAAGGGTATCTCATCGGCTGAAGTGTACGATCCGTTGACTGATGAATGGACAACATTGCCAGATATGAGCATGTTGAGGTACAAATGTGTAGGTGTGACATGGCACGGGAAATTCCACGTGGTCGGTGGATTTGCTGAGAAAGAGGTATCAGATCGAATTGTGCCGTACATTGATCGTAGCTCTGCTGACGTGTACAATGCACAAACGGGTAGGTGGGACCTCGTGAAGCAGATGTGGCAATTAGACATACCACCTAATCAAATCGTTGTGGTTGATGATAAATTATATAGCTCAGGGGATTGTTTTAAGGCATGGAAAGGTCATATTGAAGTGTATGACGAAGATTTGAAAATTTGGTACATGGTTGAAGGGTCTCAACAAAAATCTCTAGCATCACCAGATTTAACATCTTATGATGCTAATGAAGAGCATTCATCAATTGTCCAAAAGCTCTATTTAACAATGGTGCCAATTGGAAACTTTTTGTACTTTTTAGCTGGCTATAGCATTGAAGGGGATACATCAAGGACCATTTCAGTAGTCCATAGATTTGATACAACAGCAACTAGAGATGTTTGGAGGACCTTTGAGCCAATGGTAGAGGAGGGTGTGAGAGAACTTTGTAGCCATGGATGTGTAGTTCAACCTTCTTAAAATAAGTGAAGATCCTCTTCTTTCAATTTTTTATGTTAAAAGGTTGCAAAAATATGAGAGATAGAGTTTGTGATTTGGCCACAAATTGAAATTTTTGATGTGGAAGAAAATTTTGTGTTACAATGTGAGTATATGTTGTCATAATATTGAATTAGTCAATCAATATAGTCGTGAATTTTAATTTAGATCTGATTAAAACATTAAATTTAAAATTGTAAATAAG
Source organism: Centella asiatica (assembly GCA_014636745.2). NCBI lineage: Eukaryota > Viridiplantae > Streptophyta > Magnoliopsida > Apiales > Apiaceae > Centella > Centella asiatica. The sequence goes on from CM025780.1 coordinate 58,100,068, forward strand.
TTAATTTTTGTCTATAGAAGAAAATAAATTATAAGTGATTGTTGAAGTGTGAATTTTAATTTAGATTTGATTAGAACATCAAACTTAAAATTGTGAACAAGTTAATTTTTATCTATAGAAGAAAACAGATTATAAGTAATTGTTGAAGTGAGTTATTTCAACAGTCATCTTATGAAAAGAAATTATACTTAAAAAAAACTTTAGAAATATACATGTTTCTTATATAGATCTCATGAGAAATTCGATATATTTTTCATCAAATATGTTTAAAATGTATTCAAATACTAAATCAAGTCAATTTGTATCAGGTGAATTTGTGATTTTTTTTCCAGTTCTAATCAAACTTGAAAATTCTAAAATAATATTACGGTATTACTCTTTCCATTATTAAAAATTACTGATAATCTATTATTCGATAGAAGAAAAGTAGATTTGCAGCATTATTTACCAAAAATATTACGTATGATTTTAAAAGTTAAATAGTAGGCATGTTATATCTACTACATTATCCCTCACAATGTGAGTGTGACTATGAGTCATTATTCAAACATGACCTTGTACAACATAACTCCAGACGTACAAATAATATTTATGTACTCCTTTTTTTCTCTTTAAAATTAAAAGGCATGGGAAAAAGAAAGCAATGTAAAATTAATATTAATAGAAAATTAATGATTATGGTCCTAAAACTAGAATTCTTAAGCTTGTTTGTGTCATGTCTGGTTGTTGTCAGTCCGTTCCTTGAATTATATCATTTGACAACTTTATGAATGGATAAATTATGCTACTTCCAAACAAGGTCCTACTCTGTCTAGCAGACAGTCCTACCCGCTGCTGTGGTATTCGTTTTTAATATTCCCGCCTACAGAAAATTATCGTTGCATATATTTTATTTTATAAATGTCGATTACAATCAAAATCCGCATAGCAGAATAATTAAAGAGGGTAAAAATCTTAATTTCATATTACAGTTGCAAATTATTTTTTTCTTTCTAAAATTCCAAAATGACTATTAATTCAATCTCAATTCAGAAAAATTATTAATCTCTACTTAGACTATATTTGATAACAACTTAATAAATTACCAAATAACTTAACAGACCGATTAAGTCATTAAGTCTGTTTGATTTTAATTTTATGTAGTTGAATAAGGCAGAACGAAATCGAACAAATAAGTAAGTTTATTTCGCTGAATCGGTAAGCAAGTAAAAGCGTAAATGGGAGCTTTGAGTTAGATATATGTTTTCGATTTATTACATTACTACTAGGAGTATTATTAATCTTTGTAGTTGGTCATTCGGTAATGTGAGTGGTAATGACATGATAAAAATAATATAATGAATATATAGATAGTACGAGAGTTTTGAGTGAAAGGCTTGTTTTTATTTTTATTTATTTATTCTAGATAGTGCACAAAATAATATATTTTATTTTAAGAGATTTATATAAAAAATATATATTTGAAACATTAAAAAGAGGAAAATTGAAAATTAATGTCATTCAGATGATTCATATCAAATACATAAACTCATTCAGCTATCAGATTATTCAGTTTATTTATTTATTCAACACTTTTGATTCAATTTTATCAAATGGAAGCTTAGTTTTTGCTAGATACTCACTTTGTTATATAGTTATAGATATATTCTGATTTTTTACAAATGATGGTCTGTTAAATTTTAAAATTAACATGATTTATGAAAGTTGGAGATATAAGTTATGTTGTCATCAATTTTTTTTTACAAATTAAAATATTATAATAATTATATAAACTAAAATTAATTAAATTTATATTAATTTTGAATTCAATTTGTTGTTGTTTGATTTAAGAAATTAAAATTTACTCTAATTTTAGAACGAAAAATAGTACGATCACTGTCCAGATTTATTTGTCATGTTTGGCTTTGAAAGATTAACTTGACTAATTTTAAAACTCATAATTGGATAAATTTATTTTATATTTAAAAATTGACTTTGATAATATATTTAATAGATTTTCTTATAATAACAGTTATATGTCTTTATCCAATAAGTATTTTAAATTTTAGTTTTTAATATTTTGAAATTTAAAACTAAAATACTATAATTATGGGAGTAGCTAAAACCAAAAGTTGGAATGGTCCAAACATTAAAGCCCATTAAAGGAAGAGAAATAAAGGGCTTGACTTATGGCACATTAAACACCCTACCATGAGTCCATAAGCTCCAGCACCACGAGCCACCACCTGACCCGAATATGGACCCTGGTCCAGCCCCACCTGACTCTAACTCTGTCCCACCGACAATCTACGCATCAGACCAGGAACCGTTGCGCATACTTGATACAAACAGTCTCACCGATAGCTATTGACTTTTTCTTACTTTCTCTTTCTTCGTTTTTTGTAGGAGCAAAAAATAATGAGAATTATTTTTGAAACATCATAGACAACCAAAAAATGGTAGATTGAGCACACAACCGATTCAAAAATGGTATATATGTAATGTTAGAATAAGAGAAAATTAGTTAATTTTGGAAAAGATTATTATTATTATTATTATTTTGTATTTTTCTGTCTAATATTCGAATTATCCCAATTAATTTTGATAGTATTTTAGTCAAAATTTTGGATTATACTTTAATCAAATATTTTGTAGAGATAATTTTAAAAATATATCTCAGTATTCAAAAAAATTTTAAAATTTAAAATTGAGATAACTGTATCATAACTTTTTTCATTATCTTAGTTTAACAAGAAATCTCACGTGCGAATCTAGCATACGCACGCGCGGTGCCATGTTGTTGACCTGTTGACTTAACGAAATGACGGCTCCGATTGAATATCATTGTAGTCTGAGATCAAGACCGTTAAACTGCAGCACGCATCACGAGGAACTGAGAAGGCCCGACAATTTGAGGGATCATGTCGGGAAGGAGGGAGAAACGCCTAGTAAACAATAAAGTGTACAGTTTTCGTCCGATTATATTCAACATCACATGATACTATCCGGGTCCTAATGCTCCGACAACTCATTTATTTGATTTAATTTGTTCAGTTTAAATTCGACTCATCTTGATTTAAATATTTTAAGTTATTAATTTAGAATATCATACTTATTTAAAAATTGCATTGATTTAAATATTTTAAGTTATTAATTTAGAATATCATACTTATTTAAAAATTGCAAGCATAATAATAATGACATTTGTCGATATGTCACCGCTTATTTACTAAGATCATCATAAATTATTTATAAATACATTTCATTATCTTAAAAATACTCCCCCATGACACACTCAAAATATGAGGGCCAAAAATTACAGAGGAGTAAGATCTGAAGCGGTGACTCCTATAAGATTGAAATATTCAAAAGTATTCGTTTCTAAAAGAATTTGATTATATTTAAAAAAATAATGAGTTTTTAAATATTTGTAAATTGCAATTATTATTTTTAATAATGATGATATCATGTCATGATACATGATAATGGTAGCATAACGAATGTTGAAGACCACCATTAGTGATGATAATAGAAATAACATTTATATTCTAGAAATTTTATGCCATTTTGTTATATTAAATTTTAATTTTGAAAGAAGATATATTGCACTTCTTTATTTTGTTACAGTATTACGAGTCAATTTAACTTGAGCAAACTCTAGTAATGGCAATAGTAGAAATAACATTGATAATGTTTTTGTCTGACGGAATAATTAAGATTCAATTTAAAAGAAATTAGTGTGAGTACTTTGAGCCCCATAATATTATGTTGCATGTGTTTCTCGACTGGGTTGAAGTTGAATGTTGGTTATACTTTCTTTCCAAAGTCCGGCGAATACGAAATATATATTACTTCTTTATGTCGGATTCGTATTTTGACTTTTTTTTTTGTTATATTGACTAAATTTTAAATTAAAATACTTTTTTTATATTTATTTGATAAAAATACATAATTATTACTGTAAAAAAATATACCGAATATACTATTAAAATTAAATTTTATAATTTTAAAAAATAAAATATATTTATTAAATTATGAATTTTAAAATTATTCAATTTAATTTTTTAAAATCAAAATATGACAAATAAATTTAGACGAAAATAGTATTGTCGAAAAGGAGAAGACGAGTCATATATAAAATGAGTGCTACTAACAAGAAGTGCGATGAAGGTAGAAAATTTTTCCAAATACCTAACTATGAATTGGAAACTTCATCGTAAAAAAACAATGATAAGGTGGACTAAACATATATATGAGAACTACTAGAGCTCAGTCCTCGCACTTCTTGCTCGTTGATCAAGAACGACAGAAGCCTATTTCTCAATTGAAATTTCCAATAGAGGGGTTTTTTTTTGTTAGTTGTCGTAATATAACATTAATATACATAGATAATATGAGTAATGTTTTTCAATTGTTTAAATTAATTTACATGAAACAAATGAAGAATTGATCATCTTTGTCATAGTTTTTAAAATCATATTAGACATCGAACCGGTTGAGACATTGGTTTAACAGTTTAATAATTCAACTGTTTGAGTCAGTGATTCAATCGTTTGAGCCGAATTTTTATTATTATATATGTGAAACTAATTTTATATACTTAAATTTTAGTTCACTCTACAAAAATGAAATTATAACTATATTTTAAATACATAAATGAGCCTAATAACTAATATTTTTATGATAATTTATTATGCAAAATTAATTAGTACAATAATTAACAAAATAAGATAAAATAATTTAGACTATTACCATTCACTTATACTAAAAAATTTATATTTCAAATCTTAATTCTTATTTTTAATGAATATATAGCGGTGTTAATAAGTGAATTATATGTTTAGTTTTGTTATAAACTAAAGAATATGAATTATTTTTTTTAAAAATCATATTTATCATTAAAAAAATTTGGTCCGGTTTTCAGAAAAATCTGTCCGCCAAACTGAAAAAATCATTCGATTTATTCCGTTCATTCTAATATTTTTACTTATTCAGTATTTTTCGTGAACTGAATTGATTCAAACATCAATTTCTGCTCTAACCGGCTGATTCCGTCCCTTTTTTAAACTATGATCCTTATACAGAAACCGATGAGTCCATTTCAACAATCACAAAAACAAAATAATTGAGGACTCGACTTGACATCTTCAACTTATCATTATACTCACTAACACGAAGCGTACATTTAGAATTACCTCTCTCTCTCTACATAATTATTCAATTCTAACTAATCTTGTTCTTCAGTTATTTCATTTGCTACTTCATTTGGTTTTGGAGTGTCATACATTTTGAATCTGTTTTTCCTTTTTCTTATTATATTAATTCTAAAACCTTAAAAAAATAAGTAAAACATCTTTGAAAATAGAGCAGTAGATTAAACACATCTCAAAATAACTAAGATATTCCCAATCCCATAACCTTTCATTTTCAAACCTCAGGTCACCTGCCTGTGAAGTAAAATCACTAACGCTTTAAGCCTCTAGCTTTTAGTTTTTAGTTACATGTATAAAAAGCACATGCATACAGACGACTACACTCAAAATACTCCTTATATAAAACACACATGCACCCACAACCACATTACTCTCTCTCTCTCTCTCTCTCTCTCTCTCCCTCTCCCTCTCTATCTCTCTCTCTCCCCTAAATGCTTTGAAAATGGAGTACATAATTATTAATTATAAAATTACCTACCATACGTAACTAACAAAATTTAGTGAGCTTTACGGGAATTAACTTATTTCTATATTACAATATTACTTTTTCTAAGACTCTTGATTTAGTACTGAACTAGTACTCTTTAATTGTATGTAGCTAGCTGAAGTTTAAAATTAAATAAAAATGGAGGAAGAAAATATTCATGGGGTTTGGGCACCAGCTGGAGCTCCATTGTATGGAGAGAGAGATGATGAGTACTGGAGGCAATTTGATAACTCTGTAAATGCAATTTCATTTGGGTTTGTTGCCACTGCCATTCTTATCTCCATGTTCCTTTTTATGGCTATTTTTGAGAGGTTTCTCAGACCCAATCATTCGCCGGATTTTTCGCAGTCCGGTGACCAGACTCCGACAGATATTGAGTCCCAGATGGCACGATACAATCCAAAGCTTTCTCACCCATCCCGCAAAGTAAGTACTACTCCCTACATCATCATCATAGTATTACACATACACTATCTTATTCTATAATATTATACTGGAATATTTTTAAAATTAGACAAATTTTTAAATAGACGAATTTTAAAAGTAGTTTTTATTTCTAAAGATAATTATTTAAAGTAATAGTGTTAGTTATATTAGAGACCAATAAGTAACAAGTAACGAAAACAATGAAATTATTTGGAACAGTGAAATAATATTTAAGAAATTTTATATGTTTTTATAGTTTAAAAATAAAAACATATATCTAATTTTAGAGAAAAAAATTATATTTCTAATTTTAGAATGCGTACAATATTAAAATTATCTGTTTTGCTAATTGTATATTAGTCCCTTTTGTTCTCTCAAATACACCAACAAACTAAATCCATGTTCTTGTGATGAATTTGCTCATTTATTAGGCAATAATTCGTATCACACTCATCCAAAATTAGATTTACAATTAATAATTGACAACAATACGTATATTTATTATATTTATGATAAAATGTTTTCAAATATATTGCTATCCTTAACTATTTCTTTATGGTTAACATTCCCAACATGGAGTATAATCGACCTATTTGAAGATTAATATTTATAGAATCGCTAATATGGTGTTTATAAAATTTTTATACGAGGGTTTCATATTCTGTGTATTACATACTTATATCATACTCATAACATGATAGATGTTGCCAAATGATAGATTTAGTCTAACCCTATGTATTTATTTATGTTTATGTTGCACATTATATTTGTTTATCGAAATTGTCACCCACTTATGTTGAATTCATGAAATTCCATTTCTCTCATTGAAATGTAACTAGAATATAGTTTTGAACTTACATTGGAAATTATTGATAACTTGGATGGATATAATAAGATTAAAATATTTAGGTATTTTATAGTTCTGGACTCATCGGCTAACCAATTTGTTAACTCTAGTTATTTTATAGTTTGTGTATAATATTTCAAGAATTAGCTTGGTTAAAACATATATTATATTCCTTTTTTCATATATATATATATATATATATATATATATATATATATATATATTTTGATATTGATATTATTAAGAATTCATATTCTACTATAATGGGAGAGGGGTGTTTGAATCCTGGAATTAGTCTAACTTTACCGAGCTAATGCTCTGGCTCAAACCAATCATTCTTAATACGAACATGCACAAACAATATTGTCCCTCATACTTGAATATAATAAAAATAAAAATGAGTACATTATCTGTTGATGATGATACTTGAAAATTGACCCATTCGAGATGGTGGTGGTCTGTTTTTCTTGTCCCAACTCTTCTGCCCATCCAATTAAATGTTTTAGGGCATTTGGTGATTAGTCCTAGTGTTGTACATGGTACCCAGTTTGGCCCATCTCTAACGATATTCCCAAGGGATTGCCTCACATTCATCAGCCCAAGTCCGCCACGAGATTTGGTGACAAGTAGCGTTCAACTTTAAGTTGCTGTCAACTCTTTGTTGTCGTCTTCATCCAAAATTCGAGATTATTTCAAACCACGAAACATTTCTGGGTATTCCTTATCACCCCTCTTTCCTGTTGCAAATCTGAAAGAAAAAAATGACTTTTGTTTTTTATTACGTAATACACGAGCTAAAAGAAAGAAACTACTCATGTAGCACTTATTTAATTTTTTTTTTTGAGAAAAACAAGTGTTTTACGCTTTCATATTAGTATTTTTGACAGTAATTTTAGTACTAAAGTGGAATAAACGAAAAATTTGCTTATTAAAATGGTATTTTATATGTTAATATATACTAAAATGTCATTAACTCTTTAAAATTTTGAAACAAACATTTTAAATCACGTATGCTGGGGTATTTTAAATTGCATTAGCTGATGACTGGATCAGAGACTAAGTTTTGAAAACTGAAAATTATATTTGGAGGCCTTACTCTGGATTAATTAGTACTGGACACGTTGTAAAACTAGAGAATTTCAAAATTAACATCTTGAGAACAATTTTAAAAGTTACAAATGGTGAGTTGGTGACTTACAATAACCATTGTTCAATTATTCACGTAGTTCAATTTGAGATTTTTTGAATTTGGACAAGTTGTATCTCTATTTCAATACAAATTTTTGGACAAGATCTTTTTAACTCAATTTCGACGAGGTAAGTTTATTTTTGCAATAACGTGCTAATTCAAATAGAAGACGTGAATTATTTGAGAAAATTATATGAAAATTAACAATGAAGGCGAAGTGCAAATGCCCTTCTTGTTCTAATGAGTCTCCTATTTCTTCATTCATTCTAATCAGATTCACCAGATGGCGACGGAAATTTCAGTTTTGATGCCCGGAGAAGACATTCCGACATTCATTGCGCAGCCTGCACCGGTGGCTTGCCCCCCACAACGCATACCATGGCCACCCCATCACCACCCCTCCTCCAGCATTTGGCCACAAGCACAAAACTAAAAGGTCAACACAAAAGGAGCAAAAAGAAATATAATTTGTACTTTTTATATGAATACTGGATCATGTTTATCGTGCTTAGAAATTATGTTCAGTAAAAATAGTGCTTACATTTTAAGATTCACAAGAACATGTTTTTTAAATCATACATTCTTCATACGTGTGTGAACATTTATTTGTGCAAGTTCTTAGTATCCATAACATTTTTCAAAATATAATACTCCATCAATTCTTAAATAAGAGTTATATTAAAGTTTTTGAAAGATATATTGATATTATATGTTCAAATAATAAGTCTATTTTATTAAATTTGTTATAAATATTCAATTAATAATAATATAATTAGATTGTACTGCCATTAAAAAAAAATATTATAATAAAAAAATTTATGTATATTTTATTATTTATATTTTATCTATATTTAGGGAGTATAATAATTGTATGAAACTCCAAATGTCCTTTTTTTTTCTCTATTAAATAGTACTGTATGAATGTCGCCCTACTCATGTAGCTCCTAGCCGGCAAACATGTAATGGTGGAGTAGAAACAACACTTTTTGATAAATTTATTATTAATATTTGTAATTTAATACGTCTCGTTATTTAGTGGAATACATTTTAAAAAAGCTAGAGTTCATAGTGCTGAAATGATTCTGGCGTTCGCCGGTTAAATATATAGTTTGTTGTACAATATGTAACACGAGCAAGCAATTTTTCACATTGATAACTTATTCTATTTTTTGTAGTGAAGTTGTTGCCATTTATTATTTTAATTAATTTTGTGGATCTGATTAGTAATTTAATTTCTTTTTGTAAGATATGCTCAACCATATAGTATCTGATCAAATGTCTATAGAATAGATTTTACACACTACCATCTGAGATTTAAATGTCTGTAAATAGCTTCAAATTCATCCACTTAACTTATTAGGAAATGGACTATATATAATTAGTTTTGAGTAATGGAATGGGTCGATAGATAGGCCCAACAATTATAATGCGAGAGGAAATATTATGCTAAGTATTTTCTAAATGGCCTCATGTATTGCTCATAGCCTCGTATCTATCTATTTATATTACATTTTACTAATTTAATGGAGTAAATATTATTGAACTGTATATCAAGGGTGTGTCTCAATTTTTTTAGTCTATTTAAGGAGAGAAGGAAAAAAGAGATTTAAAATAAGAATACACACACACTAGTTTTCTTTTCTGGGTAATATTTATTTTATTAGTTTTATAAAGTTTGAAAATAAAGAAGAATACACCTATATAAATAGAAAGGAAATTTTATTTTTCTAAAGAATATGAGAAGAGAAAAATAATGAAAACATTAAAAATTAAAATGAGGGGAAAAGAGATAAAAAAAATATTAAAATAAAAGTAAGAGAGAAAAAGAAGGTGGTTATTATTGATGAATGATGATAGTGAGTGGTACATGTAGGTTGAAAGTAACTAATGTATTTTTTATTTTTTTTAAGAGATTACACAAAAGATCATTACAATTTTTCACAGGGCCAAATCTTTAATGAATAGAGATATATATGAACTGTTTTCTTATTCTCTAAATCATAATTTTCTTAAATTTGGGATGGAATAAAATAACTACTTTAAAACTTCCTCTTCTTTTCTTTTCACATTTTCTCCTGTTTTCAACCCCAGACAGTTAACTATATATTTGTACTATTATTAAGATCAGCAAGATCATGTGTGTCGGTGGTTCATGTAGAAAAATCAAAACAATAAAACCCATATGTAAAAGACTGAAATGTATGGCCTCACATGTTCATTCAGTCTTCAGTAATTTATCGTTATCTTTTACCAAAAAAAGAAAGAAGAAAAGAAAAGGATAACGTGGTACAAAATGCCAAGAACTTGGGCGGTGAAGTGAGGACGAGGAAATTCCCCTTGTGCCTTGAAATTTGAAATCTATGGACTGTAACGTAGCTCCTCCTGTTTGAGACAAAAAATGCATTTTAAACTTTTTTAAAGAAACAGATCAATTTTAGAGTAAAATTTGAGATCAACTTTTAAAAAAAAAAATATTATGGATATCAACAATTTACACGAATAAATGTTCACAAATATATGTGGTAAATTATAAACCACTAAAATTTTAATTGTGAGTTTATTAAGTTCATTAATTTTTATTAGGATTTGACCACATCAGTTTGTGTATAAATTGGTATCCATAAAGTTCACTAATTTCCAATACAATTTAATTACATGAGATTGTATATATTTATTTATGTACGAGTTAGGCAACATTTTCGTTTTAACTATTGCCATCATCTGTCGTGATAATAACCGGGAAAGAGCATTGCTGTGCTCCCCTCGGGGAGCCCGAAAAGGCACCGAAATTAGTTTTTTTTTTTTTGGTGGTTGTTGATTTTCCATTTTTATCGTTGTTCTATTTGTCATATATGCAGTGAAGGTGTGGTCATTTGTAATTTTAATCTCATTCGGCGTTCATTCATGGGCTTTGGCAATTCTGGCGGGGGCAACCCATAAATATATAGAGGGAGAAGAGAACAGAAGAATGGCAGTAAGTATTAAAACACAGAGTAAAACGTGTACAATTCATTAAGTCCTTCTCACGGGAGACATGGAGTAATATTGAAGAATTTCAGAACACACTAACGTGTTGGCTTCAATCCCAAGGGAATAAATATAAATAATTACTTGAAAGAAAAATTAATTGACGACAACCACAGACGCGAATAAACCTTGACCAATAATGAAGTTTGTGGTTGGCATGTCCGTGCAGTTTTTGCATTCGCACTTCAACCATAAACAAGTTTAAACAACACTATATATATATATATATTATATATATATAACTTTGTATACTTCTTTATTCTAAAAAATAATTATGTAGACTGAAAATTTTCATTATTATTAATTTATTACGTTACAAAGAAGAATATATGCCTATTTATAGTGATAAAGTTTTTTTTTCCTTTTTTTCTTAACGAATAGAGATTTCAATTACGTTTGTATAATTAAGTGTTTGAATATAAAAATTCAAAAAAATGTATTTGAATATAAATAAATTCTTTGGATTTACTAAATTAGTCTGAATTTATATACAAAATTTATTGTTTGTCTATTATTTTGCCTTAATATGTGAAATGATCAATTTTATTATTTTATCAAAAAAATAAAGGCCTTAGCTTATCTACCTTCATTTTAATAGTTTATTACATTCAGATAAAACTCAATTTTTTAAAAGATAAATGGTGAACTATACAAACTTGAATAAGCAACATTTGAACATGTTCAAATTTAAGTCTATTAAAAAATATTTAGAAATAAATAAACAACGTAATCACTATATGAAACATTCATAAACGACTCTAATAATATCATTGCGTATACCTAGTCTCAAAAACCGAAATATGTATTTGAATAATACTTTATAAGAGACAGGAAATATATAATACTCCGACTAATTTTTATAAAGAATCCTACTTGCAATATATTTCCGAGTATTTAAATCGTTTCTTTGTTACAATAGATAAATCAATTTAAATTATCATATTTAGCATACTTGAACACTTTGACTTCTTTAATAAAAAAATTAAATTATTGTAGATATACAATAATGTGTCGTGTAACTAATGTCAATACCACATAATACATTATCATCAAATGAAATGCATGTATAAAACAAAGATTCTGTCATCAGTACCCTGTACCCACTATGAGTTTAATGTCATTATCATAACTTTTTTATAAGTTATGCTAATATGATATTATATTATTGGATTTTTTTATATACAAATTATGTTAAACAATAAAATGCCAGCATTAAAGATGATAGAAGTATTACTAATGTGAAAAAAATTAGAATTTTTTATGTAAATGTTATATTAGTTTCTCCAACATGAATTTAAAAAATGTTATATATATATATATCCAACACTAGAAGGACATTAACAAATACTCCGTAGATCTTTTTGGGTATCGTACAAAAATAAATGTTATTATCAAAATAATTATGTATTCAGCGATAAATAGAATGTTGATGAAATTAATAAAGGGAAATATTTTCATAAAAATATTGTTACAAAATTATCTATTCTGTAAATGTTTATAATATGCATAGTGATAACTAATATACTCAGCAAAATTTATTATGCTGATAATAATATCAACTGTCTTATCATATGGAAAAAACTATAAATTTCTATTATATTTATCAAAATTTCTAACAAAATTAATTTTCAATAAATTCATCATATTTAAGTTTTAGAATTTAAATTATAAATGTTCATTAGATAATCCTACTTTTATTTGCGGAAGGAGTAGAGTATTAAATTTTTGTAACGTCCATTTGTAGGTTGAAAAAGGTGGTACCACGTCATTCATGGGGAGGGTAGTTTAGTCATTAGTCATAGAAAAAGAAAATGACTAAAACAGTGAGATAGAGAGAGAAGAGAACAGGCTTAATCAATCATGGTCTGAACACATGAGACTCACCTTCTCTCTCTAGCAAGTTAGCTCCTTTCTCTCTCTAGAAAAAAGAACCAGAAGTTTCAACCTTTCTTCTCTTTGATTCCCTGTTCATCAATTCTCAATTATTATATACTCCAGCTAATTACTATTTCTCAGCAATTTCTGCTATATCCTATCTTCCTCCATAAATTTCTTGCTCAAATAATCCTATATACATAATCTATATCTCTTTCCCTTTCTTTAGCTACCGGAATTTTTACACACTGTATCTCAGTTCAGCTCTTTATTCCAGCACCTACGACGTCGTTTTGGAGTTGAGGCTCCTCTGAAAATGGCAAAGCGTGGCTATAAATTGCGTATCCTTCTAAACTTTATCCACTAGTTTGTTCAATTGAGCTGCAATTTGTAGATTTTAGAGATCCTTTTGGTTAAAAATTGGAACCTTAAGTTTATGATTGTGTGCTTCATCTTACAATTGAAATGTAATTGAGGAATGATTTATGAAAAAAAAATTTCAATTCCTTCTATGTACGTGGAGATCAGGCGTGGACTATATTTTAGTAGTATCTGAAATGGGGATTTTTAATTGGATAAAGAATTTCACTTTGTAAATGTCTAGCAATTGATTTAATTTGTTTTATGTGATTTCTTGACTAAAATGTCTGTAGATGAGTTCATGGCCCATTCGGGGAATGTGAACTGTTTAAGTCTTGCAAAGAAGAGGCGCGGGCTATTTATCACAGGCGGAGATGATCAAGTAGTGAATCTTTGGTCGATTGGCCAACCGACAGCTTTAATGGTCAGTTTAAAGCTGCTCCGAATTAAAGTTTATGTCTATCGTTTGATGTTAGGGATCTTCGAATCTTAATTGTATGTGCATTATGTTTTGAACTCATTTGCATAATTTATTTATTTTTGCCATCTGAAGCAAGTTCGTGCTTACATATTCAATATACATATTTTATTCTGTTTTTGAATTATTTGGAAGGAAATTTTATGATTTGAGTAATGAATTTTCAGCTCAATAAATCCAATTCGAGCTTGATCGAATTTGTGTCTGAATATTTTATGTCGTAAGTTAAGCCAAGCTCTCACTGAGTCAATATGTAGCTTTTAGAAAGTATAGCGAGCTCAGAACATTAGATGAGTTGAGTAAATTTGTCTGATCTCACAGTTGAGCGTCATCATGTTCAATCTCAGGTCACTTAGTTCATATGTACAATTAAATTTCAACTCAAATCAAAGTAACGAGATATATTGATTCTTTCATTTCCCTATATAGAACAATGTTATACTAACTAAACAAGTAGTAGATATATTGATGTTGCAATTGGTTCATACATCTTTTCGTCTGTTGTAGTTCAGGTTGTTAAAATTTTGATTTTGGTAAGTATCCAAGTCGCCTTACTGTGAGTGCACTTGATGTACTGTATCTGCGCTCTACTGTTAAAAATATGTGATTCTACCTGTTGAAAATGTGCAAATGCTGTTTTCCACTGAATTGCTATTACAATATATAATAATGTCGTACATCTTATTTACTCACTTCCTTTCAGAGCTTGTGTGGTCACACAAGTCCAGTAGAATCTGTAGCCTTTGATTCCAAGGAAGCTTTTGTAGTTGCTGGAGCATCTGCTGGTGGCATAAAGTTGTGGGATTTGGATGAAATCAAGAGTAAGTTGCTCATTCTTGACGAATCAATTAAAAAACAAAATTGTTTGATTCAGAGTTTGATTACATGATTCTGTATTTGACAAATGATAATAAAACACACTATGCCACCTGGTAAACCACGATATACATGATCATCAGACCATACAAATCTAATCTATCAATCCATCAAAGGGAAATAAGAAAGCAAGAGAGTAAACTAATACTGCTACTCTAATTGAGTGCGTCCATTATCATGACTTCATTAGAATAAAACTACAGGTTTAGTTTAATGGTTTTTCAATTGACAGTTGAAGTGGCATGGAGATTATTAACATATACAAACTCTATGCTGCTTGAGATTTAATCTGGGCATTATTCTTAAAGTGTAGTGGTTCGCAGTCTTCATGGTCACAGATCGTATTGCACTGCCGTTGAATTCCATCCATTTGGTGAGTTTTTCGCATCTGGTTCCAAAGACACCAATTTAAAGATCTGGGATATAAGAAAAAAAGAGTGCATCCACACATACAAGGGCCACACACGAGGGATAAATACTGTTAGATTTACTCCTGATGGTCGCTGGGTAGTCTCAGGTGGATTTGATAATGTTGTAAAGGTAATATTGACTTCTGTATAAGAATTTTGGCTTGGTTTCCATTTTAGTGTTTGGTATCAGATCATGAACTTCTTCCGCTGTTTCACAGATATGGGACCTCACTGCGGGAAAACTATTGCATGATTTCAAACTTCATGAGGGACATATTCGATCAATAGATTTCCACCCCATAGAGTTTCTTTTGGCAACAGGTTTGTGTTGACATCTAACTGCATGGGTTGTAGATTTAAATTTTCTCAGTTTCTCCTTTGTTGGCTATTTGTTACCTTAACTGCATCTTCCTGCTTCCCCTCTTCTTTTTACTAAATCATCTTTTCTCAATCGTGTGAACATTTCCAGCTTAAACTCTATTGAAAGTATAGAATATTCAGACAAAGAGGGAAAAAGGTGAAAAAGTGAATGTATGAAATATAACCTATTTGAGAATAATTTTTGCATATAGTATATGTTATGGGATGAAGATAGTAATCGCAGTTCATTTACCGCAGCTAAGAGGCCAATTAGTCAATAATCCTTCAATTTATTGCAGCTCAAAGCTTGGATCACTGACTGATAATTTATTTTATTTTTTTGGGAGTATTATTTTTTTTTATCGTACTATTACCCTTTCCTTTAAAAATCTTATTATTACAAATTGTTATTTTCTATCTTGTCCGGTTCTTTGTTCCTGATATTGCAAACATTTGTAGATTGCCAGCTTAAGTTGGTCTATGATCTCTTGCATAATTTGCCCCATAAAGTCTCCATTAATGGAAATATTAATTTTTTTTTCTCAGGTTCAGCAGACAGAACTGTCAAATTTTGGGATTTAGAAACCTTTGAACTGATTGGATCTTCAAGACCCGAGGTAACAATCTTCTTAATTACTATTAAGTAGATGCTTCATGAGTGGAAACTTAGCTGATGCGAGTCCTTTGACTAAAAAGTCGATAATTATCGTCAAGTATTTAATGAACTTGCTTTAAGGCTATGTAAGGTTTTTAAGAATCATTCAGATTTAATGTGTTCCTCCTTAAGGAATTTAAGCTTATTGACTCATCTTGGGCTGACCTATTCATAAATTGAACAGAATTTTTTTTTATGGCAACAAGCTTTACGTCATTGCCTCATCTTTCTTGTTATGTCTATGTTCGTACTTGATAGAAAATATTAAACGAGTATTAGTAGTACACTTTGTAGAAAGAAAGTAAGATTGCACATAGGTCTGTCGGGTTATTTAGTTTTTTATGTCTTATTTGACTGTTAATATGAGCTCCAATTTAATCTTCTTTATTTTCTTTTTAATTCTGTCTGATCTGCCTTTCTGCAGAAGATTGTTGTATAGAGCTTGACAGTTTATTTGTCAAATGTATTTTGGTGCTTTTGCAAACTGCATCAGAGGTTCAAACCCGCTCTGTTTTAGAATGTCTTTGCAACATCAACACACTTACACACACATAATGACAATGTGGGTTGTAGACTCTTAGTGGAAGTTAACTTTCTGTGGAAACTTTTAGTGTAGGGGTTCCAGTTAATAACTCTTAAAATTTACATGAGATGGTATGCTGTAAACTGTAAAGTTTCTTGAATTTGCTTGATATTTCTCTTTTGGTTATGCATCTCATTTGCCTTTGCCTATATTTCTCTTCCGTTAGAGGTATAAGTTGAGTTTGCCTTTTACCAGGAGTCTTATTTTTTATTCTTTTCCTGTCTTCCAGTCTACTGGAGTACGATCAATTACCTTTCACCCTGAAGGGAAAACCTTATTCTCTGGATTGGATGATAGTTTGAAGGTATAATCATTTCTTTGGAAATAGTGTTGGTTGATTTCTCATAAAAAGCATAACGTTGCATGTCTGATGCCTCTGATCTATAGGTTTATTCCTGGGAGCCTGTAATTTGTCATGACTCTGTAGACATGGGATGGGCAACTCTCGGTGATCTGTGCATACAAGATGGAAAACTTTTGGGTGGTTCATATTATCAGAATTTTGTTGGAGTTTGGGTGACAGATATATCAGTAAATTACCTTCACATTGATCTACTGGAATCTTATCATCGATTATTGTTATTATGCTTTTGTATTGAACTGCTTTAGATATTCTTCCTTTCTTCCTTTAATCAAACAAATTACTAAATCACTCTCTCTCTCTCTCTCTCTCTCTCTCTCTTCTTTTGATTCAGCTTATAGAACGGTACAGGGAAAGTTCAGTACCTGAGCCAAATAGTAACCATGAGCAAGGGCATGATCTGAAAGAAATTTCATTACAAAAAGTAGGCAGTTATAGAAGGTCAAGCTCAAGTTCAAGTTTGCGATGCATATCTTCAGATGATGAGACTAAAGAAATTAAGAACATATATGTGGATAGTAAGTACTTATCATTTCATGGCAGTACTCATCAAATCAATGAAATTAAGAATGTATATGTGGATAGTAAGTACATATCTTGTCATGATTGAACTCATCAATCTTACATGTATTATTTGAATCCAGTCTCTCTATATTGGTTCTCTAATACGCCCAAGTACCAGATGATCCTCTCATCTCTTGTTTGGGAGGATGAGAAAAGATAGAGAAAGGGATGCTTTGTTGTTGGTTAACCTTTATCATATAATCTGTGTTGATCTGTAAAAATTAAGGTTCTATAACTGGGCATCTAAGTGGCCAACAGTTCAGCCTTGAATGGATCTAAGACTAGCACAAGATGATGTGCCATGCAGATTAACTTGGTTCTCCTTAATATTCGTTAGTTTGTCTGATCTAGTCCAACTCTGATGGATTATATAACTTAAACTTTGCAACGGATGTTTTATTCCTTTTTCATGGAGTCAGGGGTAGGACTGAATAAATGGGGGGAGTGGACTAGAAAATTGTTGTATATGTTATTCTTATGGTAGTTGATGAAGTTGATCTTTTGGATGGATAGTAATCTTTTCTTGACATAGTGGATATTTTATTATATTTTTCTAATTTTACGGCTGTTCCATTTTGGTTTCTCTTTCTCTTGGTTTTGCGTCTCTGTTAGTAACTTATCTTTGAATCTCTATTCCATGTGAAGCTTCTGGAGGGCATCCCGTCACTTCTAGAAAAATCAGTTCTATTAAATCATCAAAGATTGTTAGTTCATCCAATGCTATGGAAATCAATAAGTCGCCTACCAAGGGACAAGTTCCAGCAGTTGGCTTGCATGTAGAATCTATTGGGCATGATATTGATAAATCTTTCATAGTTCCTAGTGTCGTGCCTCAGGACAGCTCTGATGGGAAAGATATATCTCGGAGAGAATCAAGTGCGAATGGACAGATTGGTGTTGTCATGCCAGTAAAGCCATCTCATATAAGAAGGTTGTCAAATACTGCATTAGATATCAAGAGGCTAGGGACCAGTATTGAATCGTTATCCCTTGAGAATATGAAGGGTGCTTTAGACAGGACAAAAGATTCGAGCATCCGTAGAAGGGTAGTTGGCGATGATGCTAGAGAATCCTCAGATGGAGATGTTACTATCAATAATGTAGAGAAGACTGAAGAACTTTTATCGTCGAGGAAACCCTCTGACCAGGAAAACTGTATGTTTTATTCTTTCATCACAATGCCATCTCTTTGCATGTTGATGTTGTGGTCTTCTTTTGGTTATACATGTAGTTTATCAGCTTTCTTTCTTCTCCAGTTTTTACCATGTCATTTCCCGAGTGTGTAGCTGGTAACTGTACTGTCCTCCTCTCTAGCACCTTATTGTAAATTCATTTGTTGTCATGTATATATATCTTTTGTGATATTACACTTCATCTTTCATTGAACTAGTATACAACTTTCTGTACGTGAACGAGTGTAGTTAAATATGCAATAACAATGAAGTGTCTGATATATTTTGGAATACAAAGTTAATTACTATAATATGGACCATCATGGACACGTATCTTTAATCTTTGATGATAGACAAGTATCTGATATAGGTTCTGCCATAATCAGTCTTTGTCTTCATGCTATTAACATATTTTTCTTGAAAATTAAATATCTATGTAATTACATTATATAAAGGTAGCTTGGATCTACCGTTTACTGAGCTTGATGAATTCTATTGGCTATTTATGCTCAGTTGATGATTTCTTCAATTTATAACATATTTGTATACGTATATAATGTCATTCGGTTGAGATTCATTAAATTTCATTATTTTTCAGGCAATGAGTCCCTCAATGGGAGTAAGGGAGTCAAAGCTGTTAAATATGTCAATGGAGGTTGCTACAAATTCTATTTATGTAGTGGTAAAGGACATGTTAACCGGTTTTAATTGCTTTCGTTCTTCTCATTTGGCAGTGGCAGTTGTTCGAGGAAGGACACGCAGTCTGGTTGAGAGGTTTGAAAAGAGAGAGAAGACAGATGAACTTCTAACACCTTCCACCCCTCAAATGGTTCCTGAGACAACTAAAATATTAGTTGACCCTGCTCGTCAGATTATACCTGATACAGCTAAAACTTTTTATCCACCCCCTCGAGCAATGCCTGATACAATGAAAGCAGCATATTCAAGTCCACCCCCTCTAACACCTTCCACCCCTCAAATGGTTCCTGAGACAACTAAAATATTAGTTGATGCTCCTCAGGTGATACCTGATACAGCTAAAACTTTTGATCCACCCCCTCGAGCAGTGCCTGATTCAATGAAGGCAGCATATTCAAGTCCTAGGATAAGTCCTGATACTAAATCTCAGAAAATCCCTGATACAGCAAATTCATTTGATCCTGCCCCTCGGGTAGTTCCTGACACAAAGAAAGCATCATATTCAACATCTCGTACAAGTCCGGAGACAGCTAAAAGATTAATTAATTCACCTCGGATAATACCTGATGCAGTGAAAGCATTTGATCAACAACCCCGTATTGTATCTAATACGAGGAAAGCATCATATTCAACCCCTCAGATAATTCGTGCGACAACCAAAACATTGGTTGATGCCCCACAAATACCGGAAACAGTAGAAGTATTTGATCTACTTCCTGAGGTAGCATCACCTGATACAATGAATGCATTAACCACGATTGATGATTTCAGCAAATCTCATTCAGCTCCTCACTTAATTCATGAGACCCTTGAAGACTCCCCCATGGTGGGCATTTCCATCTTCGATATTGCGAAATATGAAAATTTTTGCTTTTATATATATTATTCCTACGTATAATTATAAAGACGGATAAATAAGGAGAAAGTAAAATAAAGGAAACAAAAGATGGATACTCTATTTTGTTTTTGAGGCTTCTGGAAATTTAGATAGCCTTAGAAGTGGTGCTCCCTGTTTAAGATAGCCCAGCCCTCAGACAGGTCAGACGGGTAACCACATTGCAGTTTGCAGAGGCTTTTCATAGAAATTTTTTTTAGATATGGATACACCGAATTGTTACCATAACCTTATATAAAAAGTGTAATGGAACCAAGGCTTTTCTTAGAATTTTTTTAGATATGGATATTGTTATCAGACCTTATATATCAAAGCAGTGGAATGGAACCACAATATAGATATTCTGTCCGTAATTTATTTTTGAGGATCCTGACAAATAACCTGCATTCTGTACCTTTTTATTTTTCGTACTCGTGCAACCATGTCAATTATTTTTGAATGAAAAGGGAGTGACTTGGGTTTTTTATGTGATAACTTACAGAGTAGTCGGCCCCAGATGACTAGGAGGGGACCATTGATTCAGAATGATGATATCGTTACTGAAGATCTGATGAAAAATCATGATGTATTTTTGAGTACTCTCCGATCTCGGCTAACAAAGTTACAGGTAAGTTTCAGATGATTCATGTATGCAGCCATTGTTGGGTGATACCGTAGATTACCCTACAACCATGATACTCTTATTTTTATTGGAGTTATTCAACTCCATGATTAAATATATTTGGAAGTACATAAAGTTGTATTTTGAGTCTCTTAGAGATGTGGACCCCCTATGCAGATGTAATGTATGAAAAGTATGTCTTTATTTTATTGAAAACTTCCAAGTTAAATCATTAGAAATAACAATTCCAAATAAATATGTAAAAGGAAAATGGATATCATCATGTTTCTGCATATGCGATACCGGCCCCATGCATATGCGATACAGTACCCATAGTGTAGGGGAAAGGTAGACAGAGAGAATAATGTCAAACTTACACTATCTCCAGCATTTGGCTATCTGTCTCCAAAATATACAGAGTATTAGTCAAGGAAAATAAATGTCAAGTGAAAATGAAAAGAAAGAAAACAGGAAACGTGTTTAGTTGATTGATTGTGTGAAGTGAGGAAGATTTTAATAATCGAAGTCTCATTAAGATTGTAGTGTTATAGTTACTACTAGTTCAATAGTTATCTATGAGTATGAGAATTTTGGGTGAACAAGTGAAGCAGATGTCAGCATGTTTAAAGATATCCTACATACGTAGTATCCATTACATGATGAGAATATACGAGGAGAATAAACCTTAAGGTCAGATGCTGGTATCTAGCTTACTCAGTCTAGGGCTCGTTAGGTTTTCTTGGGGATGTGCATCTCGATATTTAGTTTGAATATATACTTATATTCCACGAAAAAAACATTTAAAAGCATATCTTCGACTTTTTATTTCAAAATTGTTTTTTTTTATTTATTTATAGATTTTGAGATGAAGGTAGTATAATCCTGATACTCTTTCAGGTGGTGAGACATTTTTTGGAACGAAAGGACATAAAAGGTGCTATAAATGCCATGCAAAAGTTGCCTGATCATGCTGTGGGTATTCAATTGTAGCATATAAATGTGCTGCTTCTACCATTCTAATGTTTTTTTGCTATTCTGTACAAGTTAATCTGAAATAAAATTTTGAACTTTTCTGGTGCAGGTACAAGTAGAACTGATCAGTGTTCTCATGGGAAAGATGGAGATCCTCACTCTAGATCTATTCTTGTCCTTGCTTCCTGTGCTTCTGGGCTTACTGGATAGCAAAGCGGAAAGGTAACTTTTTATCACAGGATAGCAATATTTGGTTGCTAGAGTCAGTCTTGGACTCCAACCATCTCAGCCTTACCAGTTATTTAAGACATTCTAACTTCACATGCCAAAAAAGTTGAAATTTTAGACAATAGTTCAGTGCCAAGTCTACCAACTGAGCTAGCAAGAATTTTTGTTTGTCCAACTTGGTTTCACATGGCTTGACCTACATCGCGGGTCAGGTCTGGTGATAGCCCTGCCAATCGTTTGGAAGTTGGAGCATCAGATTGCTCCCATTCACATGAATAACCTCTGTCTGAGTAGTTCAATAGTCTAATGCACCAAGATGTTGATGTTACCCACACTATTCTATTTCATTTGCACATGTAATTATGTATATTTTGTGTTTTAAAAATGTGTAGGCATGTAAATATTTCATTGGAGATGTTAGTAAAGCTTGTAGCAGTCTTTGGGCCAGTAGTCCACTCAGCCATTTCAGCACCTCGAGCTGTTGGTGTCGATCTTCAAGCAGAAAAAAGGTATTGGTTCTCTTATAGTCATTTTGCTTTCCAGATAATTTATAGCTATGGAAAAATAGGTCGTTTAAGCCAAACCACTATCTTGTGGATTACAGACTTGAATGCTGCA
Organism: Centella asiatica; assembly: GCA_014636745.2. NCBI lineage: Eukaryota > Viridiplantae > Streptophyta > Magnoliopsida > Apiales > Apiaceae > Centella > Centella asiatica. Next base: position 58,122,943 of record CM025780.1, read on the forward strand.
ACAAGTGCAATATCCTGCTCCAGAAAATACAAAAAACCCTTCCTGCACTGATAAGGTAATCCTTTATCGATATGCATTTCATCATTTTGTTCTGTAGGATTAATATGAATTTGTGATACGTTACGGTTCAACGTATATTTATGAAAACTTGAATCTGCATTCTACATTAATTTATAGGAGGGGTGGCCTGCTAGCAAAATGTGCTCAAGAACTCACTCTGGTCATGCAAGACTAGCACATCCCCACTTTACCAGGTCTCCGACAAGAAAAACTCTCTTTAGATTCTGAATCTCACAATTTTGTCGTGTTAATAATTATAGGATTTGGATCTTATATTATATTAAAATACATTAAAAGATAAATGTATATCTAATTTTGGACGATAGAATGTATCTTTAAGTGATAGTATCCAGCTCGTTTCAGCAGCAGAGCAATTAGTATTGTTTTGGGCTGTCATCGGAGCTCTTCATAGAGTAAAAGTGTACATTTTGTAACTATAAAAGTCTATAACTTTCTCTCAATCAATGAAATATACAACGTTTAAGGTCTAGTACTCCTGCCTTCCCTCAAATAAGCCTTTTCTGTTTTTTTTTTTTGGTCCCATCTTATAAATTATTTACACTCTTTAAGTAGAATTTAATGATTAATTTTCTAAAACACCCTTAATAAAATATGATGAAAGTTAATCATTTAACAGAGAGAAGAAATACTTATTCTTGTGTATTGAAAACAATATTATTTTTAATATTCGATATAAATTCAATATAATAATTAGTAATTTTTTAATATTTGTGAATTATCAAAAAAGGCTTATAATATATATTTAAATTCCTGTCATTAATGACTACCATTGTTATTCTTGGTGTATAGTTTAACATCTTTTGACCAAAAGTTAAATCTTATTGCTATCAATTGATAAAATTAACGAAAGTCGGAAATCATAACAACAAAGTACTCTTGTCCTAAAAAATTTGCAACACTTTGAAATTTAAGTGGGACAGATCTTTATTCTATGAGATCATTTATATTGGTATTTTTTAACAGATTTTTTATTTTATAGATTAAGAGGCTATTTGATTGCACTTAATAGACTCTGGACGACTACTTTTGCTTATCCAAAAAGACGTAAGAGTAATAAGTTTGTTTTAGAATACATATTCGGCACTTATTGCCTCTTTTCACTTCTTATAGAAAAAGCGGCACATTTACCTCTTATTCGACAAGCATCCCGCTAAAAGCACATAATTACGATATAATTCATTATTAGTCCATTCAGAGACTTTGGGAATATGTTAATTCTTATGTACCACATGCATCAGCTATAGTTCTATATAGTGTATACCTTTTTAATTATTTGAAATGTTCTATTCAATACATATACATATGTGAAAAATATTCAAATGGATTGAGAATAAAAAACAAAATTAATTTTTGAGCAATCAACAATATTCTTTTACTTTGAAATTATATTAGGTTGAAAGTGTAAATGAAAAGAAAATGGATGTTATAATATTACTTTTCCTTTAAAATTAAAATTAGAAATTATTTACAATATAAAATTACAAGTGATACATCAAATTTATGTTTAAAATGTAAAATTCATTAATTTTGTTACTATGAGATAATTTTATTAAAATCATATGATATATGATACATTTGGGTTAAACAAAAATCATGTTACTAACTAGTAAAAGGTTAGAAGTGGAAAAGAAATATATTCAGATGTTCATTCACTATTAACTATCAAATAAACTTAATTACTTAACATTTAACATTTAAATTTGATTGCTTAATAATTCAGTATAATCAGATATTAGATTCAGTATTCAGAACTTAATGCTTAATGAAAAAAATAGCACCTAAATTACATTTTTTTATATCTTTCGGAATATCTATTTTTTTAGAATTACACGAGCTTTCCTATTATACAAATTAGAGAGATTTGCATAGTAAATCCTTTGATGTGAAAATTCATTGTTTAAATCTCTTAACATATTTTTTATTTTAAGAATTCTGGTGCAAAGATAATTTTTAGAATTTCAACCGTTTACTTCTTAAAATAGAGATTATAAAGATAAGTCGTTGAAAATATGTCCAAATCATATATTGAATCCGATTTATTTTGGTTTAAATTTTACTGCTTCGTATATATTGTTAAGTATTTTTTTGTATTGATAAAATCAAGATTTGCATGAGTTTACACCCTATTTTTCGTCCTCGAGTAGGCTTACACTAAAGTTTGCACTACGATAGTATTATTCCCTTCGTTCTTTTTTAATTAAAATTTATTAATTTTTTTGGTCAAGTTGACATATATATATATATATATACACACACACACACTAATAAGAAAATTCATACAATTTATAATAAGATTTAAATTTTAAATTTTTTTATTGTAAATTTATTTTCTAGGTCACAAATATTCAAGAACCGAGGGGAAATATTTGAAGTAAAATTTTATATTCCTTCCATTGCAAAAAAACAGAACATTGAGAAAAATTTTGTTTCAAAAAAGAATTATATTTAAAATTTTCTTTGTTATTTTGCTATAAATTAAAAAAAAAATCAATTACAAACTTATAGATTTCATCATAACTTAAAGATTCATAACAAATTTCATAATAAAAACTTATTATTTATACATTTAATTCTTAATTAAGAATACAAAATTAATAATCGTCAAAAGTTTAAATGTTGTTATTTTTGTTGAACCAAACGAATATTAATTAGCTCTTTTTATATAGCCTAACATCATGGAATAGTTTGTCCGCAATCTCGTCCGAAAATTTAGTATTGGCGACCAATTTTTTCATTTTTTGAATAGATACAATTTTATCTCACTTTTTACATGACTCTCCGATATTTGAATATATATCTTTGACTTTTGGTCCAAGTCGTTACCAAGTTCTCGGCAGGCAACACATCTCCGTTCTTCCAGCAGAAGAGCAACGACAGCGTAGAGTTGCAAGGGCGCAGAGTTAGAAGCAACTTTTTAGGGTTCCTCTAAGCTAAGTAGCCACAATTTGGGCTTTAATTACATATTATGAATGGCCAATGTCTGGCCACTACCTAAAATAACAAATATTGTATCTTAAGTCGTACATTATTTTTATCATTTCCTAAAAGTCAAATTATACTATTATTTATTTATTTATATCAATTTATTATTTTATTATTATTGCTTACTATTACATTAATCTATACATCATTTCAGTTAATATTTAACTACTCAGTTGTCTTCCCTCCAACTCCCACCCATTCACTCCCACTAACTTTATTGTTTTCGATAAAAATATTTTATTACTTAAATTTCGTGCCCAAACACTCCCACATTATCACCCAACCCTCATCCTTACCTCCCGCACCAATATTATTATTTTTAATAAAATTATTTTATGACTTAAATTTCATGTCCAAAACATTCTCACCACCCTTACCCCCACCTTATTCCACCCCCACCCCACCTATCCCCACTAAGGCATACTATTTTTGACAAAATTATCTTAGGACTAAACTTTCATGCCTAAAACAATTCCACACCATCACCCACCACTTCCCATCACTCACTAATTTTACTGTTTTCAACAAAATTATCTTATGGCCAAAATTTTATCTCCAAAACACTCTCACCCCACCCCCATCCATCTCCCACTAACCTTACTATTTTTGACAAAATTATTTTATGACATAAACTTAATCACCCTCACATCCTCCCCCATCTCCACCCACTCTTACCCCCCAAACGTAATGTTTTCAACAAATGTATCTATGCCCTAAACTTAAACTCACAATTTGTCTCATCATACACAAACACCACACTCACCCCAATCCCCCATCCAACTCACTAGTATTAGTGTTTTCAACAAAATTATCTTACAATCTAAAGTTCATCTCTCAAACACTCCCGCACTTTCACCCACCCCCACCCCACCTATTAATTATTTTTTTAACAAATTTATTTTATAACTTAAAATTTTACTCTCTTAACTTCCTCATCCATCCAACCCCACTAACGGGACGCCACCCCATACTCCACCACGAAACATCCTAGCCATCTCCATCCCCCCCACCCACCCAAATAATCATAATATTTTGTCAACAATAATCTAGTTACAATGGGGTGACGTTGGGGTTAGGTGGGTGATAAGGAGGAGTGAGACATGTAGGATGAGGTGAGTGAGAGGTGTAGGGGTGAGAGTTTTGATTTATGAAATTTATGTTATTATATAATTTTGTTGAAAATAACATGGTTAGTAGAAGGGGTACATGTGGAGTGGGGGTGAGAGTACAGGGTATGGAGCGGGTGAGGGTGGGGGCATGTGATGTGCGAGAGGTGTTTGGGTGATAAAATTCATGGCATAACTTGGTTGGGGGTGGGGGTGGAGGTAGGGTTAGGGGGCAAGTGAGGTTGTGATGGTGTTTTTGGGATGAAATTTAGGTCATAATAGAATTTTGTTGAAAATAGTACGAACAATGGAGATGGGGTAGGGTGAGGGTGGGTGTAGGAGAGGGTGAGGGTGTAGTGGTATTTTGAGATGAAATTTAGGTAATAAAATAATTTTGTCAAAAATAATAAGATTAGTGGGAGTGGGAGTGGGTGGAAGTAGGGGCGGGTGAGGGTGTTGGAGTTAAAAATAGTAAAGTTTGGGGGAGGTAGGGTGGGGTGAGAGTGATGGGATGTTTTGGACATGAAATTTAAATCATACAATAATTTTGTCAAAAATAGTAAAATTAGCAAGGGGTGGTTGAGGTTGAGGTTTGAGGGGGGGGGGGGGGTGTAAGAGTACATGAGTGCTTTGTAATGAAATTTAAATTATAAAATAATTTTGTCGAAAATAGTAAGATTAGCGGGCGAGAGGCGATGGATAAGTTGTGTGGTTGGTGGTTGGATTAGAAAACATATGTATTTATATTTTATATTTATGTTAGCTTATATATTTATATTTATAGATAGTTAATAAATATAAATATATTACAATACTAAGTTAAATTTGTAGTACATAATAAAAATATTATATGACTTAAGGGATAATATTTTCATTTTTGGGTACTAGCTAGACATTTACACTATTATGAAGTGGGATGTGGACACTTATTCAACTAATTTGATTTTGACATTTTGGGTTGGCGCCATAACCATAATTAAATAATACAGTAAATAATTTTACATAACATATGAAATATACCTAATACAAAATTCTCCTTAAAACAATTAGTCATAATAAGTATAACACAATACAACTATTATCCTTATCCATCTTGACAATAGATTGTAATAAATTATTTATATTTGTTTGTGTAGATATTAAATATTAAAGTTTGATAATTATGTAATGTACGATTTAATATAATGTTATATGTATTTAGTGACATTTTAAATATGTTAAGTACAATCTCTTATAAAATCTTATTCTGTTTGGAATTTTTAAGTAAGATAATTGCTTCACAATTAAAAGGAAATATAAAAAAAAAAACCTCACTTGATAAGAAAGAATTTATACTTTTATCTTGAAAAAATTGATATCCATATTTCGAAGTGAATGGAGAACAATAATAGGTATAATACTCCTAAAAAGGATAAAAGAGTGATGTAGAATTATTACTGTCATTATGTGCGGTCAAAATTGCTGGAAGAACATAACGAAGCACTCATCTTTCTTAGAACGTCCCTAGCACTCTAGCACACTTTTCAGCTTAATTGTTATCTCTGTGTGTGTTTTTGTGTGTGTGTTTGTGTCGGCGCAAAATGTGATTTAAATATCCAAGTTTTCCAACCACCCCCAAGTCTAACCTTCCTCATTTCGGCCTAATAAAAACAATTAACTGTGTTTGATTTGATAAAACAAAATAATATCAGAATAAAATGAATACATACGAAGAAATAATTTTTTTAAGGGGTATGCAAATGAAGAAAATGTTAAATTGTATATTAAACGGGTTGTGATGAAAAAAAAAATACATTGAGTGTGATGGAATAAAGAAACTCTATTTAAAAGTGTGAGTTTAAAATTATACATAACTTCTGGATTAAGTTAGGAATGTGTGTTGCACGTAATAATTTAAAAAATAATATAAAATTTATTACATTTTTATGACATTTTGTTTTATCAAACTAAACACACTATTAATATTATAAAAATTACGCCTAAATTAATTAATCCTTGTGTTCAAGTATTATGTGGTGTTTGATAGCATAAAGTTGGAATTTAAAAAAAATATTAATTAATTATGTCTAACCTTGTTGAAATTACTTGGACGTTTTGATGAGTAATATGCAAATTTTGTAGTGGGTCTAATGAAGTCGGTATACTTGAGCAACTAAGTTAGGTGAATAATTAACCATAAAGCCATAAGTGGGGCTGGAAGCTTATGTTCTACATGTTGATTGATTTATTATTCATCTGCTTTTATTTGTATAATATTTCCATTGTTTGAAAGAAAGAGCTATTTTTTGTTCTTTGTACAGAGTATTAGATTGTAAATTTTTTAAAAACTAAAGTATTTAATCAAAATTATAATTTGTAATAATTTGTTAGTATTTTAATTAAAACAAATAAAATTTGACATCAACTTTAGATTATAATTTTACGCAAATGTATTATAAAGAATTTAATTTATTTATTTTACTTTAGAAGAATAAAATAATACTACTCCGTACTAATTGAGGGTGTCCGCAAGTAGCTGTTAATTGCGGGTTTCATGATTAAATGTGACCGGTAGGTCCGACTTATTTTATTATTGAACAAAAAAAAATTTTAGATTGAAAAATAGAGGTGGTTATACTTGACAAGATTTTGATTATTTTTGCATCCATTTTGACTATTATTACATTTATGTAAGTGAAATTTTGTTTTGGTTACATACTTACATCATATAATAGATATTTAAATTTATGTACAAACTTTTAGTATAAATTATTGATGACCGGAAGAGTCAAATAAGTTTTAAGTAGAGGAACTTAGGAACAATTCTCCTAGCTGACTATTTATATATATTTTGATGTATCTCTGTGTGTTTGTATGTCGATATGCAATTTCATATTTATTTTTTTTAGTATTCCAAAATATATAAATAAGCATGTAAAAGGACTAGAAAAAAAAAGTATTGTTTCAGTTCACTTTCGATTTTACTATCCATCACGAGATCCAAAAACTTAGTATTTTTGCATTTATTTTTTGTTTGTACAACAAATTGTAGCAAAGTAAAGACAATTTGTGAAGAATTGATGGAATTATCGTAATGTACTGTCCTTCTTTACTTCGTCCTAGTAAGTGGTCACTTTCAAAGTTTCATAAATTCAAAAGAAAGAAAAATGATTTGCGTGCTTTAGGCATTCTAGTCAAAAGTCCGTATTCCTCCGTAATTGATTCACTTCAAATTTTTAAAAAATTGTAATTAAAAAAATTTTTGTGGGAGAAAAGTCTAAGGAGTTACTAGTAATATGTGCTACAAAAATGTGTATCCTAGAAATTTTTAAAAACGCCAAAGAGAAAACTCGATTTATAGTTGAGTAGCCGGACAAATTAGGCAAATGACCATCACAAGGTAGATATGTCGCACCTCCATGTGCATTCCTTGAGAGAAGGAGCTAAAAATTTGTGGAATTTTGCTTTCAATAGTAATACTTTTTTTTATTATAATAAAATTTAGGTGAGAAAAAACTCTCGGTTTATGGGGTAAGGCATGCCACATACCTCTTTAAGACTCGAACTCTCAACTTTATAGGAGTGCTGAACTAGACGAAACAACCTTCGTTGGCATAATATATACACTACTTAATTATATGTGATATATATTATAATATACAATATTATCTATATAATAAAATATAATTTATATAATTTCATAATAATATGAATCATATACTATATTATAATATATATATATATATATATGCATATATGATTATGGTTCATATTTTTTATATAATATATATATAAAAACATATTATATATAATTATAATATATATTTATATATAATTGTATTTAATAAGTTATATTATGATTTGATGCTTTTTTAAAATAATTATATAACATATTAAGTAATTTTATTATTTTACATAATATATATATAAACTATAATATGAGTATATATAATATAATTTACTTTTCTATATTATTTTATATACTATAATATGCCATAATGTTATGTTATATTATATTATACAAGATATTAATATATCCTAATTAATATATTATAAAATAATTATAATTATAATATAATATAATATAATTCAGACATAATTGTATAAATTTTAATCTTAAACAATTTTATTTCAACTAAGATAATAAAACAAAGAATTATATAAAGTTATTATTTTAATTTTATAAGTTTGTATAATAAGAAATTTGGTGTAGTTAGTTTGAGAATATTTTTAAAAAAATTTGTATAAAATATTATTTACCTGTAAAATAGATAATGAGTTAAGGAATCCGCTGAAATCGATCCCAGTCGTCGACGCTGATGTTCCCATCGTTCGCAAGATTTTCTTGACGACGATGTCTTGTTCGTCAATATGTTTATGGGGCCATTTTCGTCATTCAGTCCATTAATTACCTTTCCACCGTCACAATATTTGTAGTATTTTGAATTTTTGATTCACCAGAAATTATTCTTTTTCTGCTACTATTTATAGCATTCCAAAAGAACGTACAAGCCTTGATTCTTAAGTCTAATAAATATTGGGCCAATGAAATATAATATTGTATTCATTTTATAAAAAAAATATATTTTATTTTAGTTATATTCAATTGTAAAACTTTAAAATCTGAGTAAAGACAAGATTTGAACAAGATTTTCACATCACACGGATTCTATTATGTTTGAATTGTTATGTATTTGTTGTATTAATTGATTTACAATCAAAATCAATTAAATTTATATTATATTTGAATTATATAATTTCATAAAAAAATTAGATTAAATAATAGTAAAAAATTGTTCAGACTTTCGGTGCTCTCCATGTGTATTATATAACTTCACGAGTGTCACGAGGAGATAAAATCCGACAAATATATGGAGAAATAAAGCTATTTATATATGTACAGTGAATAGCAAGGGAGAATAATATCACACATCCTTTATTACGCAAATAACTGAAGAGCCATTTTGTACGCGCTGCATCACTTCACTCGTTAAAATATCACAGTTAATGAAAATCAATCAATCAATAAATAAATAAAATACAATTTTACAATATTATTCTACGATCCAGTTCAAAACTTCAAACTGTAATAGTTGCTTACAAGACTTCAACTTTTAAAGTTAAAATTCGTTGTTTACTAGAACACACACAAAAAAAAATCTTTGTTTACTATCCAACTACTCTCATCTCAACCCAAATAAATAAATAAATAAATAAAATCCAAGTTTATACCCTTTAGTAAATTGTCACAGGTCATAACACATGATTGCAATGGGTATTGTTATCAAAATCTAAAAAATAAATTAATACTACGTAGTACTTTGTTGTCAAAACCCAAAAATAAAAAGTAAAAACTTGGTTTCACATTGTCACTATCAAGTTTTGCCACATATGAAATAAATAAAACAACTAATAGAGAATTTTTGGCTCATCAGATTTGTTTCGACTTTCTTTCACAGTTTCACCCCCACACCCCCCAAACCTCCCAACCCTCTCGTCCCTATCCAACCTGTGTCACATGTATAATTTTAATAATTGATTAATTTTGTTAGCTAGGCTACAAATATATTTTCAAGATAACTTATGCATTAAATTAATCTAAATTAATAATGATGAATGATATTATCATAAGTACCGATTAAAATCGTTTTATATGAGATATTGTCCATTTTAATCACATAATAGTTGATTTTCACGATTTTGTTCTTAAAATAAATTTTTTTTCGTGAGATAAGGGTAATGCTATTAGGGATGAAAATCGAGTCGGACTGTTTAAACTCGAATCGGATTCAGCTCATTAAATTTTGAACCAGGATTCGAATTCGAACCTTAAATGAATGAATACAAGCTCATTTTTAAGCTCGAACATTTTGACGAGCCGAATATTACCACCAAACTACTCATTTATAGACGAGTATAACTCAAATTCTTATGAGACACTCGTTTGTGTATTATTTAACGTGTTCGTATTTCACTCATTTAACAAAGATCTCTTATATTATTTTTTTTTCTTCATTTCTTTTTTTATATTCTACATTCGGATATCGATACATGTATCAAATTTGTATTTGAATATGATATAAACGAGTTGCTCGAATTTAAACGAGATCAAACTGAGTCGCTCTCGAATATTCAAATTCGATCTTTTAATCTCGAATATAATCGATATTCGACTCGTTTTCATTCCAAAGTACTACCATATATAAATAACAAACTTCTAAACTATCTGATCGATGTGAAATAATATTCCTTCCAACAAATAATAACTAATATTTTCCCAGATAACTAAAAACACATTTTCTACACTTTAGAATTCAAATATAAAGAAAGAGACCAAACTTTCCAATTATCCAAGCTACCCATCCGTCCTTTTTTTTTTTTTTTTTTTTGGGTGGCGTGGGGGGTTGTTTGAGTTGGGATTTAATGAACTAGTAAGACGACTGTGGTCTCTCTCAGTTTCAATCTCTTTACTAGGAGAAAACCCAAATACGTGTCTTTTCCGACACTTTCGTATTTCGACCAGGACACTCCTACTACTTCTACTCCAAAAATAATCTCGTCTTTTCTCTTGGCCTCTATTTCTTACAGCGACCTACGGATTTTTGAATAAAGCCCTCAATTTCTTAGTTTAGCTTACTTCAAGCACATACAGCTATATAGATATTTGAAGTAGCCGTCGCCGATTATCAGTCTCCGGAGTTAGGAAGCTTTATTTTGAGCTGCAAACATCTGGGTTTTATTCAAATTTCCTAATTATTAATTAGAGGTTTGTGTTCTAAGATCCTTTTATCGACAATGTCACTAATCAACTGATTTTAAGTAGCAGTTACTGTTTTTCACTTTCCTAATTTGTATGCCTTTTGATAGTACAGTGTTTATTAACTATTATTATTTGTGTTCTGATTGTTTGGGTTAAATATTGTTTACTGTGCGGATTCATTTTCCAGCTTTTATTCAACACATTTTAGCAATAGGAACCGATCGATTATAATGTCGTTTTCTTGATGTTTTGGGGTATTTAATTTAAAAATAAAAGCTTTGGTGTTGCTTTTGTGAATAATAGTGTATATTTTGGGAAAGTTAAGTGGGTATGTAAATGAAGATCATGAGTTTTGGTGGTTCTTGATCCAGTATTAGTAATTTTGGTGCATCATCATCATTTTGCAATTATGTTAAAACTGTCACCATGGGGTCCTTTTAACTTGTCACGCAATTTATGTGCAGAATACATATCGTATCTGGCCATCTGGGTTTCTTTTTAGCAAGATTTTGAGGTCCCCTCTTACTTCTAATCTCTATCCTACCCGAACAAAGTTGCTACCTTTACAAGTTTACAATGCACGCAGTCTGCATGTTGGCTTATAAAATTTTGGTGATATTAGAGGAATGAGTAATTTTGTGAAGTCACAATAAAATTGCCAAATCATAGTCAAGATTTGAAGTCATTTTTGGTGGTAGGATATTTCACCGACTCCTAAAATTGAGTGTGGAACTTTAATTTTTAATATGCGCCTTTTTTTAGGCTTGTGCACGTGCGCACGTGTGTGGTGGGGTGGAGGGTGAGGGAGGGGAGGGGAGGGGGGAGGTACTCAATGTGTTATATTTTCAACACATTTGTAGTAATCAGTGATTATTAAACATGTTATGATATCCATGTTTAGTAGATATGTTTCATTACCACTTTAAATCAGATGCTCAGAATTATTTTGATATGATTTGAATTGTTTTTTTTCCTTTCTTTTTCAAACCAGCAGATTGGTTATGAGAACATCCCAAATTCTTATTTGTCCATGAGGGCGTTCAAGTCATGGAAGTCACTATTGAGAAAACGATATGTCTTTTTTGACGGGGTATGGTCTCACACCTACATCAACAGATCTTCTGGTTACATGTTCTGTCTCATAAGTGCAGAAACTATATGATGTGATCCTTAGCGTTCATAGTATAATTTGCAGGGAACTTGTGGGATCAAGATGAAACCATTCATGGGAATAATTTGTACAGTTATGTTGTTTGTTGTGTATAGAACCACAAATTATCAGTACCAGCAGACAGAGGTATGTTGATACCATTTACAGTTTCATCATGCGCTTCTAATGATTTTAGGCACTTTTGTGTCGCTTTTGTGATGCTATTCCAAGATAATACCGTGACCAACTTTATTCATCACATCCTTTGGCCTCAAGTGGCAGACAAAATTTTAAGGCTAAGCAGACTAACCATATGCTTGTATAAAGCATATGTCGAATACTGCATATGATTTGGTCAATATACTATGTGCAAGACAAATTCCCATATCATTTATATTTTTTATTGGGAATAATTTGTTCATCAAAAGCTTTTCTCAGCTGATGTTTGTCATTGAGAACCCAAATTAATCATTGGAAATGGCTATGTGGGAATTCTGTTATTGTACATTGAACTGTATTGAGTATTGCATGTGTTGTACTGTTACGTTTCCTTCCATGGTAATGTTCACTGATCGTGCCCCTTAATGTTGTGCCATCAGATGGACTCTAAATTGCATCCTTTCTACGCATTAGAGGTAAAATAATCTTACCTATAGCGTCATCTCATAAAGTTTTTACTGTTTTTCTTTATCCCGTATTCTTTTTCCTCTGCATGCAAAATACATGAAATAAACCTTTTACTTTCTTAGTCTTTATCTCTTTTAATTTGTTTTCCCTCCGTAATCTCATCTGTCCCTTTCTACTTACATACCCCACTTGCATAATTCAAAAAAAGTATTCCTTCTAGCTTCTTACTGACGTAAATTGCTTCTGATATTCTATCTAGGAAGCTGGGGTACTTTCTACAAGTTTAAATGGTTTACCTCGTGGCATCATTCATGCTACATCTGATTTCGATCTAAAGCCTCTATGGTTCACCAGTAGTTCCAAGTCAGAGGTTTGCAATATTTGCTATGCACCATATTTTCCTGTCTGATTAGTTCTCTTTAACCATTGAGAAGTTAGTCCAGAATATACTTAATTTCAGTAGACTTTGCATTTTAAATTATTATGTGCTGTGCACTGATTTTTGTAAGAAAGTCTCCCTCTCTCTCTCTCTCACACCCAGCCACACCCACACGCACCCCCCCACCCCCCCACACACACACACTCACACCCACCCACCTACTCACTTAAAAGCTTGTGTGGGCAATGCTTACTTGTCTATATTCTTGAATCAGGAAAATATATCCGGCTCTTCTTGCTTGCTGGCGATGCCTGTTGGTATTAAACAGAAGAAAAATGTTGATACTATTGTTCAAAAGGTATAATAATCATAAACTTGTTATTCAAACGAGTCTCATTATATAGCAATCTTTGAGTTGTCATTACGTAAACTGTTTGTGTTCAGTTTCTTTCAGAGAATTTTACAGTTGTTTTATTCCATTATGATGGGAAAGTGGATGGCTGGTCGAGTCTTGAATGGAGTAATAGAGCGATACATATTGTTGCTCAAAACCAAACAAAATGGTAAGATCTTTCGATTATTAGTTTCTTCTTATCAAATATACTGTTGATAAGGAGAAAAAAGTTGTCATTAGATATGTGGTTGATCTGGAGGAAAAAGCATATCAGTTGATTTACCACCTCATTTAGAGGAGATAGAAATGTATAGTGTGTATTTATTTTCCGACGGCATACTTTCTGTAGTTGATCATTGATATCTCCAAGACTTGATAAGTTGATATAGCTTACTAGCAACACAGAGAGTTGGCATGATCTTGCAATTGAGCATATCTCCTTTTTACTTCTGTTTTTATTTTATTACAGATTCAGGCTAGATTTGGAAGTACACAAGGCCTTAAGAAATCAACTAGTGATATTCCTTCTATTTTTTTGTACCAAAATGTTTTTGATTGTCTATAATGGATTAGCTGGGATAATGCTATACATCAAGTCCTCAATTTAACTGTAAATTAAATAGTGATTCTTGTTTCAAATAAATTATTTTAGTAAAAATTTATGGTTAACGGTTTCAGTTTTTCAATATAACAAAACATTCTGGTGAACTATCAAATATTGGCATGACTGTAGTAGGTGAATTCTTCTGTTTATTCGGCATTATGTTTTAGACTTTTATTTAAAGCTTTCCTTTATCTAATGCATTTCAAACAGAAAGAAGGGAGAGGACTTGTTTATTCTTAGACTGTGTGTTTATGTTTCTCTCAGGTGGTTTGCAAAACGCTTCCTTCATCCGTCAGTTGTTGCAATTTATGACTATATATTTCTCTGGGATGAAGATCTGGGGGTTGAGAATTTTAACCCGAGAAGGTTTGTTGCTTTTGCGGAGCTTCCATGTTCCTTTATGCATTTATATACCCCTTTCCTTTTGGTATAATATTCCAATAAATTTAATTCTTTTAAATCTCTCTCCTGCATTTGTATTTCCAACAAAGGGGTATAATAGTATCTTAAACAACTATTTACTATTCCAATGTGGTTGTTCCTTGGTATGTGAATCTTAAGCTAAAAAGACTATTTTGAACCAGAGGAAATAGATTCATTTATAGCTCCGTTCTGTTTCAGATATTTGGAAATTGTCAAATCTGAAGGATTTGAGATATCTCAGCCAGCTTTAGACCCAAATTCGACTGGTATACATCACAGGATTACGATACGGAGTAGAAACAACAAATTTCATAGGTGAATTAATTAGTTTCTTACCTTCACTTGGTTATAATATTGCCTCTGGATTCTTCTGATGCTGGAAATCAATGTTGATTACTTAATGCAGAAGAGTCTACGACATCAGAGGAAGTACAAAGTGCTCAGAAGACAGTGAGGGTCCACCTTGCACTGGGTAAATTTGCTTAATTTGATCACAGTTTCCCTCTTCCTGAATCTTCCTTTACTTGGTTAAGACATGTCTAAGTTGTTTCACCTTTTGTTGATTAAACAATTAATTCATCAGCGAAACTACTTTACGATCGCAAACTATGAAGAGTAATTTCACTAATTGTTGATAGTATATAGAGACAGTTTGGAAATTTAAGGAGCAAACTGATTTGTTTATTATTATTATTATTATTATTATTATTATTTTTTTTTTGTAGAAAGATGAGTAAATTTTTATGATTAGTTTTCTTTTGGCAGATTTGTGGAGGGAATGGCTCCAGTGTTCTCAAGATCTGCCTGGCATTGTGCTTGGCATCTTATACAGGTTAGCGATTGCATCTTTTGTGTGCAATGTCTCAGCCAAAAGCCTTAGGAAATTCTTCAGCTTCTAACTATATATAAGAACATTCATGTAAAGGAAGTAACGATGGGATTTTACCTAAAGCAAGGACAGATAGTGAGATTCTCACGTTAATTGCTTGACGAGCACTATTTCACAAAAATGTTATGCTAAAGAAGGTTGTCATAATTTTAAGTCCATGTATATTTTACTATTAGGAAACATGAATTATTTTTTGTGATTTTTATCAATGTGGTGTTGTGAAGTAGCATGGTTGGTGGAAGTTTCTGCATTTGGTGAGAGCCTTTACCTGGAGTTGCTGCATATTTGTATGCCTCAAACTTTTTTCAAACTGATTGGTACCCTATAAACAGTTACAATCTGTAGTGGTCCAAAAATGTGGCTACCGTCTTTCGTCATTTTTCCTCCATTTTTATCTCTTCTGCAACTGGTGAAAGGATATGGCTCCCATAATCCTGTATATGGTAATTCTAAAACTTTTGTGCCTCTGCCAGTTTGCTTTACTGTCACTAGCTTTTTGTTTGTTGTCGAACTTCGTATTAGAGTTTGTTTTGTTAGTAAATTATTAATTATCAGTGAATGTATAACGTGTGTCGGCTCTGCATATTTTGTGCTAACTATTAAATCAGGATACCCAGTCCCAACCTTTGCCTCTATGTATGTATGTGTGTCTTCATGTCTGGTTAATCATACAAGCCTTCTGTTTTATGTCAGAATGATCTTGTTCATGGATGGGGAATGGACATTAAACTTGGTTACTGTGCACAGGTGAGTTTGTTTTTTGTTTGGTTGGAGTTTTTGTAAGAAAATAAACCTTGGGGATAATATTTTTGTGGTACTTAGTTTCTTTCCCTTTTTGAATGAACTGGTGAAATTTCTGCTTAGAAACCAACATAATAAGCAACGAAATTTATCAAATTCCCTTCCTAATAATTGTGTAGTGACTGCTAACAGGAGATGACCATACTTTTGTTGTCTAGTAGTTCTATATACCATTTAGCTCTAATTTTTGCTGGATCAATTTGTATTAATATGTTTATACCACGAGCATGACCATGTTCTGCCAGGTGATGCAATTGATAAATATTTTCTACCAAGCTTTTGCTTCTGATTAGGTGTTTAAAGTTTAAGCATGTTCATTCTCATCTCTTTGATTATTCCTGGACTTCTATAGGGAGATCGCACGATGAAAGTTGGAGTCATCGATAGTGAATATATTCTTCATCAGGGCATACAAACTTTGGGTGGACAATCTGCAAGAAAGGTCATTTTTATGCAACTTAATTAGTTTTGCTTCATATGCGCCTCTGAGTTATGAAACTTACAATTTAGGCCGATATTAAGCTTCTTGTTTCTGTCTGACTTTTTGTCATTTTATGCAGAGTGCAAAATCTGAAGAATTGAGGGTAGACTTCCTTTTTTCTTTCTTATTCCTCTTTTTTTTTTGGTTACATGAATATATGACTATAATACATTTTTTTATTATGATATGTACTGGTTGTCCCTAATTTTCACTGTTTTTCCCCCTGGGAAATGTAATTTTCACTTATTGTTTATACCTTGTGGTTTCAGAGACACGCTGTCGACGTGCGGTCTGAGGTGAGATATTTTATTTCAATCTTTATTATCTAAAATTTTACCTTAATCCTTTCTGATCTCAACTAAGGTTAAGTGGAAATACCACTATTCCAGAATAGGCATACATTGTACACGTGTCTCCCTGAATGGCTGTCTGCCTGTCTTCATTACCGTATCATAAATTATGGATCTTCTCTTGGTTGTTGCTTAATGTTCATAGCCTCCTACAGAGGCCAGAGCTGCTAAAATTGTTTGTCATTAGGCTAAGTTTTTAAATTCTTACCTCCTATTTGATGTGTATAAGTATAATTTTTATGTACAATGTCGCTAGTTGCCCATTAGGTACTTCACGCTATATGTTGTTTTATAAATCCAAGATTTGTAAGAAAAGCCAAAGAGATGGAGCAAACGCCATGGGAGGTAACATTGGTTTGCCTCTGGATAAGTCGAGGAATCTGTGAAATTATATGCCATGGGGATTCCGATTTTTGGTTTAGCGTAGGATCTGGAATGCTTGCATTTAAATTTCTCTCTGATTTCTCAGATAATTGATGCAATTGACAAACATTATCTGCCACCTGATCTAAAACTAAACTTCTTGACGTAGTCATTTATATTGGATTTTGAGCAGATAAGGAGGCAATCAACATTAGAGCTTCAAATATTCAAGGCCCGCTGGGAAAAAGCGATTAAGGCGGACAGGAAGTGGGTAGATCCCTTTAAACGGAAAAGAAAACTCTGGAAACAAAAGAAAACATAGCCAGATATTGAAATTCCGGGTTTCTGACCTAAAGCAAATTTTGTTTGGCTTCTCATATAATTATATTACATTATCCGCATATTCTGTAATCATTATAGGCCCATTTGACCTCATATAGTTTCTTTAATTCTGATTTGTCAAGATTCACCTGTTGTTTTTTTTCCCGTTACTCATCAAATCTGTCTGGACCTGTCTTCCTTGTATGCAACTGGAGCATTTTTTGCAGAAATATCTATTTATATCATATGTTTATAGTTTTAGTAATAATTTCGTTGTCCGAACTCTAGCTTAAATTTACTCAAAACCTGTCGAGGGGTTTCGTAAGTACTTTCACCAGTACCGTTTAGTACTCAATGTACTTAGTTGTTTCAGCTTAAAATTATGAGATTAGAGATTCTGACAATGTAATTTATACTGTCAGAATCTAAAATTTTATAATTTTAAGTTGAAACAAACGGGGTCAATGTTTTATGCATCTGTTAACTTGTACTGAAAATCTATTGTATGTAGCATTAGAAATTATCAATTTTTAAGAGATGATATTCTTGATATATTTTATATCAATAGTGATTTTGAAATTTCATGGATATTGATTTTATGGTTTATATCTGGCATGGAGGTGGTAACCGGTACTTATTAATGAAGTTGTTGGGATGTGATATGACCCCCCGAGTTTTTTCTTTTTCTAAATTACAAAGAAGGTCGTGCCCTCGAACATACTAACGCACACACCGGCAACAACTGTAGGCAGCGTATAAGGCTTGAAACTTTTTAACTTCTTGGTAACAACTGTAGGCAGCGTACAAGGCTTTAAACTTTTAACTTCTTTCATTTTTCAGGTGGTCATATGGCTATTTTGGGCACATGTTAGTCTAACCAGGTGGTTATTTGACTATTTTGAACACATGTCATGTCTAACCTGTGAGCTTATGCTAATATGTATTGATGCAATTTTAGGATTTGTTGATTGTTGTTTTGAGGAGTTCAGTGTGTACAAAATTTTAAAGTACATATTTGTAGCAGAATTGAGTTTTATGATTTTGAATGTGCAAAACTTTCATTTCTGATACTATTTTTTTTTATTTTCCCTGCGGGGCCATTTATAGTGTTTTTCGGCGCTTTTCTGCAGCATGAGATAAGGTCGTAAATCTGTGAACAAGACAAATAATGAAAACTAAGATTAGTCAAATTGATGTATAATTTTCTAACTGTTAAAATGGCAAATAATATTATGTTCATAATATTAAACATTTTCAACTTTAATGTTGTCTTACTAAAAGTATGAAACATGGGAAAAACACGTTTAGAAAGTTCTCTGTGGTGTCTCAAAAGTCAATTGTGAAATAATTAAAAAATAGGTGTCCATTATTGGAAAACAAAAAAACACGGTGATGGACCGATGGCGATTATTATATACGGAGTATTTATATTTATGTATGTCGAAGTATATAATATGATTTTCGATATCTTTAAAAATGTATTCATCCTATCATTTTCTAAGAATATTCAATTATATGGATTGAATAAACATGTGTATGTATTATCGGGACATACTAAATTACTTAATTTTTTTGTGGGTAGAAGACGTACTAAACAAGATTGAAATTTCTGTTTATAGAGCAATTTAATTGTATAAAATCGATTTCACATTTTTTCTTGGGGGTGGTTGTCGGTATTATAAAATTGATGAGACATGTGTTCTATGAAATTAAAAGTTATATTTTCTTCATTCTTTTTCACATGGACTCTTACATAAAATTATGTTGTACTCGTATCATAAGTTTCCATATAGAGTTGAATTGTGTGATACCATAGTGTTCTGATCATATTTCATCGAGATATCGCCAAGAAAAAAAAAACTTATTTGGGTATAATATTGTGAATTAGTTAAGAAATCATTTAGAAGTTTAGGCAAATTACTACAATAAAAATGTATCTAAACTGGGTTTGTGGGACATTATTAAATTGGAAAAATGACATTCTCATTTTGTACATACAAAATAGCTGACTAACGAGATTATCAAGATCCTGGATGTAGCTGCAGAGCACACCCAACGCAATATCCATTTTTATTTATCGGTTGGATGTTGGAACATATCAATTTAGATTTTACTACTGCAATACTTTCAATTACCATGACATTTGCTGATACAAGTACTGAACATGATTAGGCATAATAATAGACGGGTATGAGACGAAAAATTATTTTTAAATTTTATTTGTTAAAATTATATAATTTTCTAAAGTCATCTCGTCCTATTAATACTTTTATTAAATTTATCCCACTCTCGTTTCGTTATCCAAAATTATTATTTTAATTTAATTTATTTATTTTTTTCCTTTATTTTTATATTATTCTCTTACAAAATTTTCTAAAATTATCATAAAATATATTTTATATATAAATATGTCGAATGAAATATTAGTGAGTCAGACGAAATTGTCATCCTCTTTTAATACTTTTAAAAGAATCTATTGTTAATTTATTATGTTAATATCTTTATTTTTTCATTAAATTGGTCTTATTTTTTAATGTTTACTGTTAGAGGGGGCGAAGGAAGAAGCTGCGAAAAGAACTCAAGAAGTCGTATGTCTGCTATTTTCAAAGCTTCATCTGTCTGACCGTAGACAAGTCTTTTTGACATTCATATTTTGAACTGAAAGAAAAAAAACGAATAGCCCCCTCCACGAATTGCTTCTCTCTCAAGCATTTTCTCTCTCTATCTTTGTCTTAATTGCACCCTTTTAGATCTCAGATACTGCTGTTTCCTCCTACTTTGTTTCTGCTCTGTAAATTGATAAAAGAAAGAAAAAAAAAAAAAAGAACCCCACAATTTGAATTGAGCTAAAATGGCTGGTCGCTACAATAATGACAACCCTTTTGCTGAAGAAGATGAAGTTAATCCCTTCTCTGTAAGTTTCCCTTATCTTGTAATTGCTGATTTTCATCATTTCCTTTTGTATTATGAAATAATTTTTGTACCGATTTCATTTGCTGTTAGCTTGTTTGTGATTTGACTAATTTTGAGTTGATGTTGTTTTTTTGTTTTATTTGACTGATTTGGAGTAGTGGGTAGGTCTTACTTTTAATCTTCAGCTAAATAATTCATTAATTAGTCTGATTTCCAGAATTCTACTTATTTGATCTGTTTTGCTATTATATGCTTGTGATTTGCTCCGTACTTAATGTAAATTTCCTTCTTGACTTCCCTCTTTCTTTCACTCTCAACTCGGTTTGGTTTGTCTTTTCGAAAATCTAGATTTTGTATTGTACCTAAATGATTCTATTTGTAGAACGGAGCCAGTATTATATTTTTAAAGAATTTTTCACAAAATGGTGTCCTTTTGATAATTTTAGCTGCTATTGGTATATATATTTCGATCTATACCACTAGTATTATGCCAAAAGGGATTAAATTTAGTGATATATGTGGATGTCTGCAAATTAAGGAAGTTTTGGCAGCCTTCAATTTAGTTTAGCATGTTTTGCCCTTAAAAAAGTTGTAATTTATTTATCGAATGCTTAAGTGATATTCTATTTTCTGTGTGCCTGAATAATATTGTTATCTGAGCTACAAAGGTGTGAAGGAATTATTTTGTAGTGGGACGTAATTGGGTGATATAAAATTGCTTCTTGGTGCATATATCTAGTGATATTCCTGTGAAGAATCTCTTGTTCATGCTTCTTTTTTGCTTATTGTGTTTTATCTCACCCATTACTGTGTTTTTAATTATATAATAAGCATCAATGCCCTCCATTATGTATTCAATTTATTTAAATCGGAAAATCATTTTCTTTTTTAACACCAGGAACCAGCAGGTAGAGGAAAACAATCTGGATCAACAAACTTTAGTGGAGGTTCATTTTTCACTAAAGTAAGTATAGTGTATATTCTGTAGTTTGCAAAACTTAAGATTTCTTGTCTAATTTATATTAGGATGTATTGCATGTGTGTGTTTCTGTTACACTGATTACTTTTTGTTACTTGCTACCTATTCACCCATTCTCTGATTTACATAAACCATTATATATTTGTTTGCTGCATTTATAGAATACAGGCAATGCCCCTTATGCAAACTCAAGGCTGTCACCTCTTCCGCATGAACCTGCAGATTTCTACGATCGTAGTTCTCCAGTCGATATACCTCTTGATTCAGCTGCTGTAAGTGGACACCTGAGGATTGTTGTATATGTAGAAGTTCATGGTTTCTTGCTATACTTTTCTTCTGTTATTTTCTATCTCTAAAAAATAAAAAATACTATTTCTAATTTAGGATTTGAAGAAGAGAGAGAGAGAACTGCAAGCCAAGGATAATGAATTGAGAAAGAGAGAAGAGGTAAGTCTGGTTGAAGTGCTCAGTTTTAAGAATAAATTGAGTACTTGAAGCTTATCTTTTTTATCTCCCCTCTATTTGATGCACAAAATTCTTGTGAAAGTAATTTGTTTCTATAACTCCTAAGACTAGATGTTAGTCAAGTTCATTCATAATGGTGTATGTGGCATTTCGCCATTTTTATTAATGGCACGTGGCAGTTTATTATTTCATTTGTAGTGATTAACACCTAAGTCAGGTGTTGTTAGCAATATATTCATTTTAATATATATATATGGAGCTATGTATAGTAAAAACTGAAATATAAGTGAATAAATTTTCCAATGGCCAAGTTCCGCGCCAATGACACATATCAAGTTCTTGTAAGACAGTTATGTCAGTATGCTGCGCTAAATGAGAATAAACATGATATAGATCTCGATATTGTTAGGTGGAATCTTGAGAAGTTCAGGTTGATCAAGGAAATAAGCAATCGACCATTGAGTAAATATTTTCATTGGAAGGCTCATATCACTAGAAAGCATCAATCCTTGTGCAAATCTTTTCTTTCTAGAAAAAGAAGTTTCATATTATTACCACATTCAAATAATTGGACATTTCAACTTTCGTTTGACGCAAATATTTACATGGTTATAAAAATCATGTTACACCAAAAAAGGATGAGAAACTTTATGTATCCCTCTATTTCTTTATGTTATTTCTATCCATACAATTGGATTTTCTAAATAGATTAAGAATTGGTAGATATGAAACTTGTGTTATCTAAAGATGCACATTTATTGGAGTTCCCTTATTGTCCTTTTGATGCCATGCAGATTGTTAGACGAAAAGAAGAAGCCGCAGCACGAGGTACTCCCTGTTATGCCTTTCTATCATTTCTGTATGGAGTATACATATTTGAGCATTCTACTAAAAGTTTCTTTCTGGTTCTTGTATAGTCAGTATTTTTAGTTGGGATAGAGTAGTTGATGAAGTTTTTTCTTTTCTTTAAGTAGCACCATTACATTTGTCAAGAACATAGTATTCATGTGCTAATTCTGTTCATAAGCTATACAAGTTCTGTCAATTTCCTTCTGCAACTTAGGGCATGATTGTTTCCTTTTGGTTGCAGCTGGCATTATTCTGGAGGAGAAAAATTGGCCACCATTTTTCCCAATCATCCATCACGATATTGCTAATGAAATACCAATTCATCTACAGAAGCTACAGTATGTTGCATTTACGACGTACTTGGGTATGTCTATCTCTGATTGGTTTTATGGAAATTCAGACATTCAGTATTTCACACATCTGAGGTGCATGCTACTTTTGTTGCTAAGTTTGAATTCTTATATTCTCTACGATATGTTGAGTTGGTATTCGTGTTACATTTTTGAAGTTCTATTTTTAATATGAAAGAGAACAGCCTATGAGTGAATTTGCAAACAACTTCCTACTCATGATTTCTGTTGTCTTTGTTTTTCTTTTTGTATTTCTCCTGTGGAGAAGGAGATCTAGGGAATGATTCTAGATATGTAGTTTATCAATTTAATAGGGGAATCTATATTGTAAAAAATCCACATGTTCTATTCAGTAGTGCTAAAAAAGTATTTGATTTTCAGTTGCTTGAAACTCGAATTACTAGCATTTACTCCTCAAGCTTAAGGTAGTAAACCATATAAATTGCCACCAATATGTTATTTTCTTCTTCTGTTTCTAAAACTAAAATATCATAGTGGGGACTCAAACAAGCCAATTCTAAACAGTATGGTTGGACTGATATAACTTTTATGTAGTCATAGCAAAATGACTGTTACTCTGGTGCATGAGATGCTGAATTATTGTGTTAGACTATTTGTATTCAGTCCTCTGGTACATGGAGTATTGTAGATAAGTACCTGGAACCTATTATGCTATATCCCACATTGCATTCAAGTCCATGTATCACAGTAGTGCACATCCTAATGACAGTGTCCCTATTTATTGTGCACTAATTGCTAGAGGTTGATCATTTAGTACCAATGATTATCTTTGTAAGATGGATTAAATATAATTGTTATGTGCTATAATTTAAGTTCTAGTTGTATATCTAAAAGCTTCTTGGCCTAGAAGTTTGTAACTAATGTGCACTAAGCCTTTACAATTGCTGACCTGAAACAGGACTCGTACTATGTCTTTCCTGGAATATCATTGCCACCACTACAGCTTGGATTAGAGGAGAAGGTCGGTGTTCAATAATCTCTGATCAGATCTTTGCGTTTTTCTACTTATTTCATCTCTTTTAACTTTCATTATTACCATTGGTGTTCTAATTTAGTGGGAACTTGAACTTCTGTCTTCTGTCGTAGGTGTAAAAATTTGGTTCCTTGCTGTTATTTACTTCATATCAGGGGTTCCAGGAGGTTATGTGTTGTGGTATCGTCCACTCTATCGTGCTTTTAGGTACTTGCTTGTCTTACAAAATAAAACATTTCATGTATTCAACCTATGATGGTCGAAACTGCAAAATAAGCGACCTTTTGTGGCCACCCAGGCCAGGATGCATGTGTTCATAATCTAGACCAACAATTAAACAACTCGGACCACATTGTGTAATGTCATATCAAGTAAAAGAAGGTCCCCCTGGCTCCAAGATGGAATTCATATGCTATCTTTTTATTTACTTTTTGTTCTTGTTATTGTTATTGTTAGTATTAGTAGTAGTTTTAGAATTTATGGCTAGCTATAATGCCCAACAACTTTCTACTTTTGATTGACATCATAACATGATCTATGTTTGCAGGACTGACAGTGCTATGAAGTATGGTTGGTTTTTCCTATTTTATCTGGTAAGATACATATCATTGATTGTGGGTTTGCTATTAACTTGTCTTGGATGATGCCCTACTTTGCCACAACTCTGCAGATTCACATTGGTTTTGTCATCTTTGCCGCTGTTGCTCCTCCTGTTTTCTTCAAAGGAAAATCTCTGGCGTGAGTTTCGTACAATGAGCTTGTTCCTCTCAATTAATTATTCTCTTTGAAGTGTATAGTAATTCAAGAAAGACGAAATATGATGACTAAATTTCTGCTACGGTTTCCTTTTCTCTCATGATATGGACTCAAGTACTTAACCTCCTGATTAAACGACGATAATTATAAATAGAGTTACTGTTAGAACAAAATAGGCTCAAGTATTTGTAGAAGGGGGAATGAATACAAATACTCAACACTTTTTCGATCTTAAAACACTTTGTTAAGCACCGATGGAAATAGCTACAATATCAGAAAAACTTTCATGACTTTTGAAATGAACACCCAAGAGTTCAAGTTAAAATAGTTATATTAAAACTTGAGATTTTTCTGGAAATCTGGTTAATCACAAATGTGATTAATCAGCTACAAATTCTGTAATGAATTACAGCTACAATCTCACACTCACTAGCTTCCCTCTTTCTTTGAATATTTCTCTTAAGATATATTACAAAACTTCTCTCTAGTGTTTGTGTGCTTTAATGTGTTGGTTGATCCGTTGGATTGATACTCTGTGTAATGAGAACTCTTTTGCATATATAGAAGATCAGTAGTTGAACCCACGTGCTTAGACGTGCTGCTCTTTTCAACTTAGCCGCATATATGTCACATCAATGTCCTGTAGGAACTATGTATCAGACTGCTGTTACTTTTGTTGTTTCTTTTTCATCTTCTGATCTGCGTGCATTTAATGATCGAGAGTTATTATTGGACCATAAACTTCAAGAGCTATCTTTCCAGTTTATATCTCTTGCTTCTATTACAAGTTTCATTGATTTGCGTGTAAGACCTGATGACGAGTGTATGCAGTCATAACTATCCACTGATTACAAGCCCTGATGTAAACTTGATCAGTATTTCTGGATCCCTGATGACAAGTCCTGTCTAACACTAGATCAGTGCTTCAAACTTCACTTGAGTTATTCAAGTGTTTCTTGATCTCCTGACGTTAAGGCTCAAGGTCCACTGATGCAGTGCTGAGCATTCCCCCTGACGGGTTAACTTGACACTGTCATACCCTGATGATTTCCCTTGACAGGTTGACATGTCACTGTCATGCCCTGACGTTCCCCTGATGAGTTTGGCTTGTCACTGACATACCCTGACGCGTTCCCCCGACGGGTTGGCCTGCCTATGTCATCCCCTGATGGTTTACCTAACGGTTTTAATCACTGAAACTTGTTGATTTTATTTGAAATGTCAGATGTGCGGAATACTTTAAATGACTTTAAGTAACAACAGACATTACTCTTTATTATCAAGTCTTTTAGAAGTTCCAACTGATGACTTGCCTAGTGAAGTGCAATTCATCCCCTGATGACTAAATTGATTATCAGTGGATGCAAAACTTGTGCAGATATATTAAGATTTATAAAATACCTTAAGTATTTACAGATCACAATTTATTCTCTAAACATCATCATCATTATTTATCTCCAACAGTTACTAGCTGTTTATATCCACAAAGAATTGCAACAATTAAAATGATTGTTAATATATGTACAACTAACTTGCTTATCTTGCTGTTTGTTACAGTGGTATCTTGCCTGCAGTTGATCTCATAAGCAAGCATGCTTTAGTTGGGGTAAGTTATTATTCCGTGTCTTAATGATTCTCAAGGCGGGTGTATTAAATTTTCCTTTTTCCCATCTTAGTATCATATGCTAATGATTTAACATTTTTCTCAGATTTTCTACTTCGTTGGATTTGGACTATTCTGCCTCGAATCAGTCCTCAGCATCTGGGTTATCCAGGTAAATTTTGATTTCGTTCATAGTGAAATAGAACATTCTCGACATAAATACAAGACGTTCATCGTGTTGTATGCCAAAATGCAGAAAGTATACATGTACTTCCGTGGTAGCGGCAAAGAAGCAGAGATGCAGCGTGAAGTCGCTAGAGGAGCCATGAGATCGGCAATATGAGCCAGCTCTACGTTCAGCAGAATTATGAATGTTCCTGATAGACTTTGGATGGACGAGTCACCGCACCACAGACAATGCATTGTAAAAAATTGGGTGTTTCAGCTGGGCTTCTGTTTCAATTCTTCGGTTTTTGGTTAACTTTCCACGTTGTTTGGTTGTTTACAGGAGAGAGATGTTCATTGTTATTATAGATTTAAAACCGTTGATGTTATATGGTGGTGCCTACTTCTGTAAATTTTTATAATTTGATATAGTTTATATGTTGTCCGTTTATTTGTATCCCGAAGATAACTAGCACATTTTGTTTTTGTAAATCGATACAATTTTCGACAATTTACTTCATGTCTTCGACTTTAAAGTTGACAAGAAAACAAAGATGCATTTTCTTACAAACTTCCAAACATTACATTGTGCAACTGATGGGAAAATCTCTTCAAATCACATAAAGCTATAAACATGGTTGAAGTATCGTCCAAGAAACAAATATATCGGTCGGAAAATCGGGAGTGTCGGTGTCCGATACCCTTTTTATCAGAGCATTGATGTACCGGTTCGAAATCGGAAGAGTGTTACCGATTTTTTCCGAATCTCCGATATCGGTAGACGATATGACCGATACAATTTTGTCCGATTTTTTTGTATGCATAGCCGCTGTACGATATGTCTCGGAACTGGGCGAGTTTTCACAGAAACTACAAACCCATAATAAATAAAAGCTGCTTTTAACCGAAAAAAGAAAAGAAAAAGGAATCCATAAAAGTTAATTCCAGTTAAATGTTAATTCGTTCCAAGTATCATTGCCTATATTTTAGAATTTATGTTCAATTACGAATTTAACATTAAATATAGCACATGCCAATTATCGTGAATATTTCCAATTAAATGGTATATTCGTTTGGATTGTTAGAGAAATATGACATTGGTAAAATAACAGGTATCATTAAAACAGTTGAATAAAACAATTGCTGAAAAGGGCTGCTCTCATTTTCTCATAAAATAATTCGTGGCCGTAGTTTTTAAATTTTATAAAAAATAAAATGGAAAGTTAGAAGCCATGTGGTACATATGCAACATGAAAATAGTATCTTCCACGTACTCCGCATATGATTGACCACCACCACTTCTAAATCATTATCCACTACATTAAATCCACCCGCATTAACTCCTCAGGGGGGCCAGGGAGACGGTGCGAGGGGGGTGGGTTGGGGTAGGGCCCGTGGGAAATGTGATTTCTAAAAAGCCTATATAAGCAACCAGCAAACACTCGACTCTTCTTCGTCGCACAACACTCTCCCAATTTTCAAATCAATATAACTTCAAATATTACTATTTCTTTCCAAGTGTACTTGTATAGTTCAATTAGCTAAGCGAAGATCAATGGCAGTCAATGTTGCAAGGAGATTTACGGCGAACGGCGGCGACAACGGCAGTCGGAATTTGTCAAAGAAGTACGGTGCGGTGGGATGCCGGCGGCCGATACCGAGAAGGGGACAAGTAAAAGTGGGGATAATATTGGGACTAGCTCAGTCTTTGGCTTCTGTTTTCTCCACTTCTTCTACTCCTCGTGCCAAAGCTACTACATCACATTTTTGATCAATTAGTTTCATCAACATTTTTATTTAACAATTAGTTGCATCGACTAGGTAGATCAGAAAAAGAGCTCTTTTAATTTTGTGAAATTTAGCCCTATGATCATTTATTTGTATCTAAGAGGCTGCTCCACCTGTTTAATTGCAATTTGTACAAATTCCATCTTTTGTAGTTTGGCTCATTAATGGAAAGGTATCTATCTTAAGAAAATCTTCTTGTATTGTCTTCGACTGAGTTTTACTCTGCACAGTAACATATATTGCAATAAAAATTATAACAAAAAATATTTATCATTCAATCAATTTTGAAATTCAAAATATTTGTCTCAAAATGAATTTAACGGTAAAAATTTAATGTTACGTTCTTTAACAAAATAATTTTATAATTACCGAGGAGATACCAAGAGGAAGAAGGGATGCAACATCCAGATATTGAAAATGGATTTCTTCTATAACTTTATTTAAAGCTCAGAGTTTAATTGAGCTTCTATAACTTTCACTCAAGATTTTTTATGGCCGTTGAAAAAGCGCGTAACTCATGGCCCTGTGGTGATAATCTAATATTGAAACGTGGGTCTATCTACACCATCTGAACTTTTTATAACTAGAAAAGAAAAAGGGAAATGTGGATTTGTCTACACAAATGTTAAGGAATACCCTGTTTACACATGTTGCCAAAAGATGTGTTATTTTTTGCAGAAGTCAAAGATGTGTTATCTACTCGTAGTAT
Source organism: Centella asiatica (assembly GCA_014636745.2). Taxonomy (NCBI): domain Eukaryota; kingdom Viridiplantae; phylum Streptophyta; class Magnoliopsida; order Apiales; family Apiaceae; genus Centella; species Centella asiatica. Next base: position 58,152,204 of record CM025780.1, read on the forward strand.
CTTTTGATTGTCGTGTAAATATCACGAATGGAGTACTCGTTCTCGTTCTCGTTCTTAAATGAGACGTGCATTTTAATTTATACAAAATAAATTTACAAAATTTTATGTTTTATATTTTGAGTGAAAATTTTTATTTTTAAAAATTTTAAAGTAAAATATCATAAAATATACGAAAAATACCTCTTCAATATAAATTTTTATACTTTAATTTTTTTATAATTTATATCACACATGAAATCTTAAAATTTATAAACGATACTACGTCTCTGGAATTTAGAAACGGAGTATTATTTTGATAGTGTCTCTGGAATTTAGAAACGGAGTATTATTTTGATAGTGAGTAACAATATATAGGTCTAGTGCGTACGGAATTTTATTTATTTCTTTTGTTACGGGTGAAGTATTGAGCACATAGATGTCTTTATTAGATTTTTATGTCCCTTGGATGCTACTAACGTGTATACTGCATCATAAATTATGGAGTATTATTAGTAGCCAACTACTTCTACATTTAGATAAGATTCATTGCACCTCCTCGTTTTGCTTGATTGATCCGCAACGACCCAAATTATACATGGAACAATCTCAAACCCATCATAGTTTTTAAAACAAAATTCTCAAGAAGTCATTTCTAAATTTTATACTTCTTTTTTAATTTTTCTCCTTTTAAAATTATTTATTAAATTATATGTTTACCCTTTTACTATATTCTCCTTTAATCTCTCTTTTAATTATTTTATAATTTTAATTTTATGATAATTATATTTTCTCTATCTTCCTACTATTTTTTCTTAATTTATTTCAATGTATTTCCTATATAATTTTCACGATCAATCTCTCTCGCTCATTTCTCTCTTGTCTTCAGAAATTTTTTTACTACTATTCGTTCTTCTATTCTTTCTTCTTTTTTTGTTCACATTCTCATCATCCATACTAACATTATCTCCTATGTCATCCACTACCACCGCTATAAATTTCAATCAACCATTATTATCATGAATCTGTTTAGTCACATGCCGCTTCAATATTACTCAATTTATGCGTTTTACAATATGTTTATTTGATATGTTTATTATAGTACAATAATTTTATTAATGTCATACTATAAATTTATTGGATATATTTATTATCATATATACGATGAAATTAGATACCGTGAGTTTATTAGATATATTTATTTTCTTATAGTGAGTTTATTTTAAAACACTAATTTTATGTTTACAGTATATTTATATTAATAGTGAGTTTAATATTTTTAAGTTTACAGTAAGATTACTGCAAATTTAATATTAAATGTATGTTATGTTAGTTTAATGTTTACTTTTAACATTGTGGTTAATTATATATAAACTGAGTTTATTACCTATACATATAAACAATGAGTTTACTATATATAATTGACGAAAATAATTGTTTCACAGTACGTTTATAAATACAGTATGTTAGACACCTTGTTATATGGCAAAATTATAAAAAAAATCTAGTAAATTTATTTTTTTTAGAATTTTTTATTATTATAACAATGAGTTTAATTTCATACAAATCGCGAGTTTATTATTGCAATTTTACAGTATGATTATTGCACAAAATTAAATTTATGTTTACAATATATTTAATATTATAAATTTATAATAACATTACTGTAAATTTAATGTTGAACATATGTTACATTAGTTTAATATTTATTTTTAACATTGAAGTTAATGACAATGATTTTAGTTTACGCAATGAGATTGTTGTTATTATAATTTTTGTTGTTATTAATTGGGTATGCTACATATAAATTATTGATATTGTTTTTGTGTTAATACTTAAGGCTAATAATGATTAAGTTTATATTTGAATTAAAAGCCAAAAATTAATAAAGATGCGTAATTTAGAAATAATAATATTAAAGTTAATCTCGAAGGAAGAATAAAAACTACCCATGAGCAAAAAAGAATCTTTTTTCTTAGAAATTAACGGTCAAGAAGTCTCCCTTATACCCATTTTGGACATAGACAGCTTGGTTTTGCTAGTACAAGGTTTAGATGGCATGAATCTTTTCTTCAAAATAATTTATACATACATTTGTGATTATTTCTAAAATAAGAGTTGGTTTAATATAAACTCGTTTGTTTTAACTTAAAAGTATGAGATTTTACATTATAATTGTTAGAATCTAAAATCTTTTAATTTTAAATGAAAACAAATGTGTACTACATCTGTTCTCCATAATTTATAAGTTGGAATCATTCATTTTTTTTTTTTGAGAGGTGATAATTAAATATGAAACTTTGTAGACAGAAAAAATCTAAGACAACTGTATAGGTATTCTGAATATTAATTGACAGAAAAATTTAAATAGTATACTCAGATGCTTAATTCAGCTAGTTCATTGATATTGGGAGAGAAATTCGGTATATATTGATAAAATAGTTGGTGGGGTTAATAATTAATATAGTCGCATAAAATAAAACAATTGCTAAAAGGTAGTGTTTTTATTTCATTGGTTCTTTTAGTTTTGATATATAAGCGAAGTAAATAATCACGTGGTACATATGCAACTTGAATATACAATAGTAATTCCCACCAATTTGATTGATTCCCACTAGTCCGGGCCACTTTATTGTTCTCTATAGCCTTTACTTAGTAGCAGCGCTTACCATCTTTTTCTCAATTATTATACATTAGATTAGACCCACTGGTCACTCAACTTCTCCGGTGGATCTGGGGCGGGGTGGGAGGTGGGGTAAGAGTGGGGTTGAAATCTTATAGATAATGAAAAGTATAGAGTTTAAAATATTATTATTGTATTACATTAAAATAGAAAATTTGGTACAAATGTGATAAATAAAGATTTCATAACAATATAAAAAATTATATTTAAATTTGTAAAATAAAAAATCTGTTAATAAAAAGTCGTGAAAGACTGAGAGATAAGGTCATTCATAGTAATAGTACGTTGTATTGGACTCACTCAATCTGCCTCGACCTTTGGTCCATAAGCCAAGACCTCATGTGCGTTGTAAACTGCAACAAGAGAGGATGGATTTGATAATAATAATTAATATCACCGTTCTCAAGTATACCTGGTTTCATGTATTTTTATGTAACATTTAATATATAATAAATATTTTATATTTTTTAAATAAAAGTAAGAAATAAGAAATATTTTAATTAAATTTTTATATAAATAAAAAATTAAAATTTAAAAAAATTTATAATAAGTACTAAATATCACTTAAAAATGCGTAAAACAACAAATATTTCTGGACAAGATAGTATAAAGAAATTGTGGAAGAAATATAAATAGTGAAAGATGAAATTAATTAATGATTTCTAGCATACACAATTTTAAGCCTGAAAAAAGAAAGAGAAATGATCTCTTTTTGGCTTTATAATAAAATTTTCTCATATTTAATCTCATTCCTTTTTCATCACCACTTTTTATCAAATCTTTTAGAATTTTAATTTATATCCTTGTACGAGAGTAAAATTTTAATTTTTTAGATATTCTTTCATATTTTAATTATGTACGTAATCTATATATTAATTTGGCTTAATCATTTAGACATAATTTAGTATCTGTTCGAAAGCTACTTTTTTATCAATATTTTTAAATCTTAGGTAAATAATACTATGTTCTATTTATATTCTCGTTTGTTGCTAGATATGTATATAAAAAACAACAATAAAAATCTTAACATTAATTTGACGAGGACATAAACTTTCATTTTTTATAAAACATTGTTTCTCTTGTAAACCACATATTTTTTTTTTTTGTTTTTTGTTCTTTGTTTTGGGCCAGTCATTCTCTTACACTTGTTATTCTAGTATTTTTTTAGCCGTATCAGGATTGAGTACGGAGTATTATTTTAATATGGAGAAATATTATATTCATAAGCGCGTATAATATTTTTGTTAAGGGTGAGAAATTGAACATATGGATCTAGTTATTAGATTTGATGTTTCTCGCATGTTACGCGCAATCAAGAATCACCGTACACTCAACTGAAAAGAGAATTTGTTTATTTTATTTATTTTTCTTTTCCTTACAACCGTAGATATATATATTTATTTTTATTTGTATAAAATTAAGTTATAAACAAGTGAATTCGAGTTAAACTTAATCAAATATAGTTATAAATAAATCGAGTTGAACTGAATTTGAAATTTTTAATTAACGAAAAATCGTATTCAAGATCGACTCATTTAACTATTCGAATGAGTCGGCATGAACTAAATAATGTAAATTAGTCGAATTTATTCGAGTTTTTCAAATTCAATCCGAACAGAACTTGAAAATTTTTAACGAATAAAAAATCGTGTTTAAAATCAAATTATTATTATTTTTTGTAAATTAATTCAAACAAGTATTAAATGAGTGGATTACGAGATTATTCACGAAAACGTCCATTACACCCCTATACAATCTCTTGGAATATTTAAACAAAAGCCTAGATTATTGCACCTGCCCTTTTGCTCAGTTCATCTGGTAGGACGCCAGTTCATTGATATTGATAGAGAAAATTGACATTCATAAAACAATAGATATTGACATATTTTTAATACTGTTATACAGAACAATTAGAAAAAAGTGTTAGTTATGAATTTTGACATTATTAGTGGGTCTTAACTTTAAACTTGATGGAGAATAAAAAAAACAAGGAAAAATTACAAGTGAATAATCACGTGGTAAGTATGCAACCTCTCTTTACTTTAGCAGCCACTCATAAAACGTTATGGACTAGATTAGACCCACCCAGATCAAGTCCCCACCCTCAACTTCCCAAGTGGGTTTTTTCTTTTTTTAGGTGCTTGGACCCTGGGATGGTTTTTGTTGGGGGTTGGGGGGGGGGGGGTGACTGGTTGGTGGGGTGAGGGGAGTAAAATTTTTGGAAAGCCTATATAATCAACCAGGAAACACTTCACTCATCTTCATCACTCAAAACACTCCTCAATTTCAATTCAATATAACACAAAAATTACTATTTCTCCACAAGAGTATACTTCAATTACCAAATCAAAGATCCATGGCAGTACTCAATGTTGCAAAGAGGTTTCCGATGAACGGCGGCGGAGACAACAGCAGCCGGAATTTATCAAAGAAGTACGGGGCGGTGGGATGCCGGCGGCCAATTCCGAGAAGGGGACAAGTAAAAGCGGGGATAGTGTTGGGACTTGCTCATTCTTTGGCTTCTGTTTTCTCAACTTCTACTACTCCTCGTGCCAAAGCGGCTGCTTCATCTTTTTGATTGTTTCTCTACTTCTTCCTGTAGTTGTATTAATTAAAAAGAGCTCATTTCATGTTGTGAGATATAGCCCTTAATCATTTATTTGTATCTAAGAGGCTGCTCCACTTGTCTGATTACTAGCTACTTGTACAAATGTCATCTTCTATAGCTTTGTTGATTAATGAAATTAAGGTAACTCCCTTTTCACATTTCATGTTCCAGTTTTGGAGAAATTGACAATTCATTTGACGTGATGCACGCAATGTTCTAAAAGTTCGTGTTTAGTCTTATCGGTTTGCGTCTAGACACTTGGCGGTTGAACAACCGCATAACTTCATCTAATTTTCACTTAATTTTGATTAATTTTGTATAATACATATGTAGATGTTAAGTTCTTCTTTTACTGTTCACATATGTTTAACGTCTTTTATAACACTAGATATACGATAGTAGTATATTCACAATTTTAATTAGACCTCAATCTATAAATGTTTTTCAATATTTTTAATTTGTCAATTAGAGACATCTGTTATGTTTGTTTTAATTTAAATTTTAAAAATTTTAGATTATGATCATATAATTTACACTGTTAAAATTAAAAATTTATATATAAATTTTTATATAAAAACAAATGTGCCCGTATACGGTTTGAAACTTCTACTTCTATAATTGGAAACAAGGGATTAGTCCTTAATGATGGTTTAGTTGCATATAATATAATTTTTCTCTAATTTGGTATTGAGATATTAAAGAGTACACAGCTGGGAAATATTTAAAATCAAGTCGATAAGCATTTTAATAACATATTAAAGGGGGGTGTTGTACGTGTTGGGTAGGAAAGAAATTGGCTGGACTGGTTGGATCAGGTCAGTCACTTACGCAGCCTTTACGCAGCCTTCACCCTTGACCTTTGACCCATGACCCATGACCCTTGACCCTTGACCTACGAATTTGGGTATTATATTGCCTTTAATTTTAATCAGTAGATTTCGAGTGAAAAAACAACTTAAAAGTGCACCGTTTAGAATATTGCTCCCGAAAACATATGATCCAACTATGGTCCAAATTAGTTGAAATAATTTAAATATGGAATTGGGAGAACAAAAAAAATTTAAAATGCACAATCATGGTTTACGGTAGGTCCAATTGGAATACTTTGAAATATATAATTGATAGTAATATAGGGAAAAGATATATGAGCATTATCTTTTTCTTTCTTTTTTTTTCTTTTGGCTTTTAAACATCTGCTCATTGTAAAACGTCACATGTCCAAGTTGCAAAATCAATGTGATAATGTGTCGGTCTGTTTGGTATTTGTCTACATGAAAATTCATATAAAAATGTATTCTTTATAATATTCTCATACACTTTTAAAAATAATGTATATTATCTGTAATTCAGTACTAGTAATTGAGTATGGAGTACTTATTTTGTACGACGTACATTTTTTATATAATAAGGACAATTTTTATATATTAAAGTAATAATTTTGATATCTCATTTCTTTATTGGTAAAATATTGAATAAATAGATCTAGAATCTAGATAGTAGATTTTATTTTGGTACCAATATCTTGATCGTAGATTTGATGTCCCTCACATGATGCCACAACCGTATAGCCAAGAATCACCGTACACTCAACTTAAAATAATATCAGGTTTATTTAGAGTTTTTTTTTTCATGAAAAAAAAAAAGGAATTGGAATTTTGAAATACGTCTCATATATATTTAGCGAAAAAATGAAAATAAAAAATACAAAAAATTCTCTGCAGGTATAGTTTATGGGAAATAATTCCCGTCTAATTTTTGTATATTTATACTATTCCCATGTAACTTATATTTTTATCTTAATATTAGTATCTAAGACAATATTATCATGTCAAAGTTATCATCTTATACATTATATTATTATGTATAATATAATTTATCTGTTTTACAAATAGTAACATTATATACAGTAACATTAAAAAATATAATAACATAAACACTTAATGAGAATAGTTAAACTATGTGAAAATTACACCAAAATTAATTTTTTCGACATGTACCGACCGAAAATTAGGCTTAAAAAAAAAGTCTCGAATGTATTGCGCTCAATTCCTATTTTGTTTAGTGAAGAATTTTACCTGCATTTTATAATTTTCTTCCATTAATGAAATATTTTTCAGGTTGAAGAATTCTCAAAGAGAGAGAAAAGTACAACTTGATGCTCTGAAATTAATCAAATATATTTAATGCTCTGAAGTTTGACAACGTCAAATTCATTGCACAATTAGTTAAAATATGACGGGGAACATCAACAACATTATTATTACTATTTAATTAACAACTGACGTGGTTATATAACAGGTGTTTGTCTTTAATCATTTGAGTGATTATACGGTATTTGACAAGCGAGTCTTGATTCATTGCACTCATTCTTTTTGTTTTATTCATTTAATGGGAATCCGGAAGCCATTATTTGAAAAACAAAGACAAAGCAACCTGTATATATTTATTGTAAAGGTTCAGGTACTACCTCCAAAGATCCTAAATGTGTTAGCTTTCCATATGTAAATATATTTGATTAATTTCTTGATTAATGTATTCATAAAGAATTAGCTCGCGGTGAATATTATTCTCTTCGTTACAAAAATTAGGATGCAGTTCACACGAAACAAGTTTTAAAAACTTTATAATTTAAATTATGTTTTTGAGTTTTTTTTTTGGCTAGACAAAAAAAAGAAGAAATGATTAGAAAATTGAAGTTTTTTATTCATTTCTTGTGTTACTAAGTTTTAAAGGAAGAGAGAAGATAAGAATTAGATAGAAAATATTGATAGTTTTCATGTTAAAAATGACAAAATTTGACTAGAAAAGAAAAGTTAACTCATTTAACACAGTACATCATGTTATAAAGTCAGTAATGTTCTTATATTAGAAATACAACAAAACATAATATTAGAGACAAAATAGACATTTAACATCTTATTTAAGTTTTTTTTTAATTAATAAACTCAATAACAACCAAATAGAAAATTTATGTCTTTCTTTTTTCTATTTATTAAAAAAAATTATTAATCTTTTTTTCTATTCAAATTCAGAAACATAGCGTTAAGTACAAAGTTGAAATAATAAGTGTGGTTAAAAACAATTACTTAAGTTAAATAGCACGGTGGCAATAATACTATTTTAGTATTTTTATCAGACATTACTTTTGCAATGTAAAACAATCACGTGGTACATATGCAACCTGGTATGGTATGCCCCACTAATTAAATTGATCCCCCACTATGCTTCTCTTCTTTCATCTTTAGCAGCAGCCCCTTGCCATCTTTTTCACAATTATTATCACCGGTTGGTCGTGCCGCATCGGACTAAAGAGACGGCCTAGGCAGTCGTCTGGGTTATGTGACCCCCATGCCACGTAATGACCGTAAACTTCTGAAAAACGACGCGCGTAAAAATAAAATGAAAAAGATTTCAAGATAAATAAGAGATAAAAATGATTTAATAATTTAATTAAATAATATTAACTATGATTAAAGAGAAAGTAACAATAACTTGAGTTGTTCAATAAAAATAATAATAATGTCATGCAGACATAGTCCAACTAATGGTTGTACGACTTTGTTTATTACATATGTTTTTTAATTTCTTTTATACTTTATAACTTTTGACTAACAACTTCAAAAAAAAATAAAAATATATATATATATATATATATATATATACACATCTAAATTCATCATTTTTCAAGTTCTATAAATAGAGACCTATATTGGCTATATTTCTCACATTTTTAAACAATCTCATATTTTTATCTTACATATTTTTTAGGCATTTTCATAATAGTTTTTTTTTTGTCGTAATGTTCAATTTAATAAAATAATTGAAGTTTATTATGAATAATATGAATTTCAATTATGAATAATTAAATAATTAAATTTTATAATTTTAATTTTATTTCGTTCTTTTTAATTAACTATCATTTTTTATTAAATTTATGTTGAAACATTTGAAGTGTTAAGTTATTAATTAATACCGAAAAGTGCACCAACAAAATTAACATGTATATAATCACATAATTTTAAAATAATAAATAAATAATAAAAAAAATAATTTTATGTTTAAATATTTGCAAATAAAATAATGATGTGAAATATATATTGACTATAAAATATAGTTGAATATTAAATTTGGGTAGATATTGGAAGGAAAATTAAGTTAGTGGAATGCTGAATTGGTAAAAGATGATTAGGATATTCTCTGTTATCATTGGAGACAAAAATTTAGAGTTGAGCTGTGTGTTGAGATTATGATTATGTAAATGAAAGAAAAAATTGATTTGACATAGATGATCCGATTATTACCGATTAACATTGCGGATATTATAATTCCATTAGACCCCACCCAAACTCAGCTCCTTTTCTTGGTGGATGGGGTGTGTGGTGGGGGTAGGGTAGGGTGGGGGTTGATCATTTTTGAGATGCCCATCGCCTATATAAACAATCACTAAACACTTCACAACTCAAAGCTCAAAACAACTTTCTATTCTATTTGATAATCGGTTCACGAGGATATAATTATTTTCCTGAGTTAATTAAGATCAAATGGCAATTAAAGTTGCAAGGAGATTTCCGATGACGAACGGCGGCGACAACAGCAGCCGAAATTTATCAAAGAAGTACGGTAGGCGGGTGGGATGCCGGCGGCTGATACCGAGAAGGGGACAAGTAAAAGTAGGGATTGTGTTGGGATTGGCTCAGTCTCTGGCTTCTGTTTTCTCTACTTCTTCTAAATTATCTGCTGCAACATCTTCTTTTTGATTAGTTATGGACCTCATTAGTTGTAGAAACAAGAAGATAGAGATCTCATAATTAGTAGCCCACTAGCACCATGTTTGTACCGAAGAGGCTGTTCCATCTAGTTGTTTAATCACCACTTGTACATTCAATTCTATCTAATATCTAATTAAAAGGTACAGCTACCTTCCTCAACATTTTCAGCCCATTGTGTATATATGCTTTGACTCTTTATCTTATTGCAGAATTTTTTTTAAGAAAAAAAAATCAAATTAAACATGTGGAGTTCTCGAAATTTAATTTCTTACCATCCAACACAGTATATATTTAGAATAAAAATTAATTAGCCTTATATATTTATTACTGCAACATGTAATTCATCTTGTGTTTCTTTCTTTTTTTTTTCTTTTTTAAAGTTTAATCTCTATATTCGTATTAATTGACACTATATTTAAATAAAAATTAATTAATGTTAGATATTTTATTAATTTACTTCTTTATTTATCATAAAATTTAGTTAAACAATTTTCCACAGAGAAACCAACCTGCTCTTGTAAATCCAAAAACTAAATTTTCAATTCGTCCTGTTAACTCTCGTTAATTTGGATCATATATGTCATGCTCTTATCCTATACTATAATCAACTCATACATTAGGCAAAAAGTGAAAACAACATCCGTATTTTTTAAGTTTCAATTTTATTATAGTAAATTACAGTTATGCTAATTTTCAAGCTTATTAGAAAAAGATTTATTCTTTTTGAAATTTCATTTACTGAATAAATTGAATTACAAACAAAATAAGAGGATGAATCCTCTCGGAATATAATAAATTCGATTATAATAACCACAAAAAAATAAGAACAAAAAAGTACAAAATTATTACATATTATTCAATTTAAAAACTATTAAAGTATTTTCATTTCGACATCTGATAATGAATTAGGTTCTGAACAATGTGGTATCGAAATTCGGATGGACCTATAAAATGAACAATAGTGCTACATCTCCCGATTTATACCCCAAATAAGCATGCAAGTTCTTTTTTATTTTTTGTGATTTCTCCTTTTTGACCTTACAAATAGTTGGGCGGGGCGGGGGGTAGGGTATTTTTAGTTTTAAAATGCTAGAACGGACAAACTTAAAACTTTTCGTTCCTTGTTTTGAGTTTAGAATCGAGGTAATACTTCTCCTAACACTGTTTTCTCTATTAACAAAATTCAAACAATCATATTTGATCAAAATCCACTAATCTAGGATAACAAAAACAAATCTACTACTAATCTAGGCATATAAATCTAGGATAACAAAAACAAATCTACTACTAATCTAGGCATATAACATATTAGTAAGAAATTAGTATAACAAAATAAGATTATATTCACTCTCTTTTAAAATTAAAAACACATTTCAATTCACATTTTTTTTGAAATCTTATAATTTAAAATTTAAAATAAAATTTTTCACTTTTAATAATTTTGAAGTAATATACTATGAAGTGCATGAAAAATACTTTTAATACAATTTTTACACTTTTATACTTTTACAAATGTATATTAGAAATATAATTATATGATTTACAAATGGTATTAGATTGAAAGTGAATACTCTTAAATATTCCCTCCATTCTGAAAGTAGAAATCCACTTCTTTTTTTTATTATTTTTTTTAATGTTGTTACATCTCTCTTTTGATGTAAAGTTATTATAAGTGAGTGTTATTTTAGGTTTAAATGATACTATCTTTGTTCTAAAATGTATGACGTTTGATTTTTTTTTTTCACGTAACTTTAGGTGAAATTTAGTATATGTTAAATATTTTATATAATTATAATTTTTATATCATATTAATTTTCATTAAAAATATTTTTAGTTTTTAATTTTTATTTTTAAAAAATAAAATATTTAACATATATTAAATTTCATTTAAAAAGTCAAACATCGTCCATTTTAAAATCCATAGAATACAACCTATACATTTGTGAAAAATCATTTTTTGTGTTGTGGAGTCGTTGAAAATTATGCGGGACATCAAGAAAATCATTACAACTAGTTAATTAACAGCTGATGTTGATTTATCCAGGTGTTGCATTAAATTTGAGTGGGTATATATTTAATTATAATAAACTAGGCTTGATACATTGCATTTCTCCTTTCCTTTGATAAATTTGTGATTATTTCTGAAATAATTAGTGGTTGAATCAGTAAAGTACAGGTCTACAACCAACAAAAGCTGCAAATCAATAAATCATTCATCTAGCCTTTGATTCAGTTCATTGAAATTGGTAGAGAATTATGGAAAATTCAATAAATAAAATAATGAATGCCTTTAAACGAATTAAACACTAATATCAAATAATTGCAAGAAAGTATTATTTTTTTTATCTGCATTATTGTTCTTAGTTTATAAAATCATTTAAATAAAGTGTACGCGTTGTAAAAGCAATGTTCACCATCACGTGAAACATATGCAACTAGAAATATATATATCCACCAATTTAATTGATCCCCCACTATAATCTCACTCTACATTTAGCGCACATTAGTAGTGCAGGACCTCCCCTTCTTTTTCACAATTACTTGCAGGTCCCACGCGCGGCGCGTGGCCTCTTCGATATTTTCTGATTTTAAAAATAAAATTTCTTCCATAAAAAAATTACAATTACAGATTTTTTTCTTAATATTATGATTTTATCATTTTTGAAATTTGTAGTCACAATTTTTCTTATTGTATCGTCACTTTGACATAAGTAACAAATTTCTAAGAACTCATGTTTTGTAATTGTAAATCTCAATCAAATACACAATATTGATATTCAACATTAATATAAAGCTTATATACATATAAATATATATAGTTATATAATATATAAGTGTATATATGTGTGTGTATGAGAGACATAATTATCGCATAAAATCAAGTATAATAGATAATTATAATAATAATTTTAATAAAAAGAAATAGTAAAATGACAAGTTGGTTATTAAAAATTTAAGTTGCACACCTAATTATAATGTTTCTATTTACCTAATTATAATATTGCTGAAAAAAGAAATAGAGAATGGCATGTTAGTAATTATATTAAAGGTAACGTCTAATTAGTTTATTTAACCAAATTTCCATACACATTTTCTTTTTTATATAAGTAGCAAGATTATGCACTAGATTAACTATATTAGACCCCAGACTCAACTCCTCGAGTCGTTTTCCTTTTTTATATGGGTGGGGGAAGAGGGGATGATGATGGGGTGGGGTGGGGTGTAGTCACTTGTCATTTTTGAATTGCCAATAAAGGGCCTATATAAACAACCACAAAACCCTTCACTCTTCATCACTCAAAACATTTACGCAACTTTTATTTCGAGTATTGGACACAATTAACTTCTACTTCACAAGGGTACAATTCATTTCAATGGCAAACACTGCAAGGAGATTTTCAATGAACGGCGGCGACAACAGCAGCCGGAATTCATCACACCGGCGGCCGATACCGAGAAGGGGACAAGTAAAGGTGGGGATAATGTTGGGACTTGCTCATTCTTTGGTTTCCGTTTTCTCTAATACAACTACTCGTGCCAAAGCTGCTACATCACTTCTTTGATTATGATTAGTACGTTCTAGATGTTGGGTTTCGTACCAGCAAACGCAGCGGAAAAATACGGTTTTAAAATAAAACAAAACGAAACCCAAACCCGAGGATCTATGCGAAACAGTTTAATACAGATAGTTCAAGATTTTACCGATTAAAAGTGCGAATCTGAAACTTTGGTGAAGGTGTTGATCGTCTCCAAATCTTTAACGCAACCCAACTGGACAGCGTCTCTACGGTATCCACACGAACACCCGCGAACCGTCTTACGATTCGAGCAAAGAGGATAACAGTACTAGCTGTAAATAATCTGTATCTCTTTTATCTCTCTTAACCTCTCTTATGAGCGGCTACGTCAAAACGTTAGTTTTTAAGAGAAAAATTCTATATCTATCTCTCTCTCCTAGAATAGCTGATATATCATGTATATATAGCCTTCTATAGAGTAGATTCCAAAACCTAATCTAATTAGGAGATTAGAATCCGAATCCTATATTCATTAGATATATATTTAATCAAGTCTCACTTAATTAATATATGTACAAATAAATATATATTCGTATTTCCTTCTAAAGGACTCTTCTTCATACAGATTACATATATATATATATATATATATATATATATATATATAATTTAAAGTCATGATTTAATTAAATCAATCTTATTGATATATTAAAATCATTGACATTTAAATTATATCTCCTTGACGAATGTTCTATGTGTGTGACCCTGTAGGTTATTATTACGTTGGCAATAATTTTAAATCATATTATAAAATTATAAACAGTGAGCGGCATCTAGTAATACATCACTGTTACCCAAGTAATAATAAAGTCATAGATTCGACGTTACCTTTTGTGACCAATGTTTCAATGTAATTTAATCCTTTTAACCATGATATCTAAGATTAAATTCAAGGCATGGATGTGTCATCCTCTTTATAATTTAATCTCAGTTTTCTTGATCAATGAGTAAACTATATGAAACAAATCTCTATTTGAGCATGGCCATGCATTTCATAGTTTCACTCAATCAAGAGGCCTATAGATATCACCCCTAATTTATAGGAGGGTTAAATTCCATCTACATCATTCCCATTTCTCACATAACTCATTATGCATCCAACAATCACCTTTATCGTCCACCCGGTTAAAGGTGACTTTTGATAATGTCAAAACGCATAACTCATTATGTAGAAATGTCATGACTTCAGGTCGAAGGACCATTACATCATTGTCACTATGAGAATTACTTATGACACATAGCATAACGCTCCATGTAGAATTCTCATGGTGGGTCTGTCCAGTACTATGTTCTTTAACATGTACCTATGTATCAACTTAATATATCTCGTATATATTTATGACCAATGAGATATAGCCATCAGTTAATCCACATACTAGTCTCAATGTATTATTGTTGTCCCACTGACAATGATACTCGACTAGGGACATTTAAGAATAATGATACTTTACATACTTATATGATCTCATATTCAAGTCACATACTTGAATCCATATAATTAGTATCATTCTTCTAAGGACATTTATTATGTTAACATTTATATTACGCAGTAAATAAAACATAATAAAAGTAATTATCATTTAACCAAAAACATAACATAAACATGGTGTCACAATCATTACATAATTGGCCACTAGGGCATACACTCTAACACTAGAAACTACAAACGAGCTGATTTTGTTAATCTTGTACGTAGGAGGCAGTTCTAGTTGTTTAATCTCCAATTTGTACAGTCTATTTTTTTTTTATATTAATGAAAGACACCCATCTTCTCAAGTTTTGCAGCCAATTGAGAATATATTAGTTTTTTTAAAGGAAAATCTCAACAATGGAAACCAAAGAATCCGAGTAAAGATTAGGATTATTAGACAATGTTGTAAAAAACTTTAGACGTCTAGCGTTAGACATGAATTTAATCGGGGCTAATCAAGATTAATCGAAGTAAGCTGAAATAAGGTATTAGACAGTAGAGAATAACTAACACTTAAAAGAAGGAATTAATTGATCTAGACAATAATTTTCACAACAATGTTATTAGATACATGTTCATCTGTTCTTGCGAGAAATAAATACAAGTGAAGCAGACATAAATCATACAATAAATCTAGAGTAAAATCGATCAATTACTACAAATGGAGATCTAGTTAGCGCGTTCTATAACTATTATATATGATTAAGTTGGTGTTAAAAAAGAATCAGCATCACCATCAGTATTGGAGCTCCCAAAAACTCGGTTTAGGATCATGGATAAACGGATTCCACCCTGTGCTATTCGTTTCATGACTATCGGCATCCTTGAGTTGAAGTATGCATCTATATATATTCACACACAAAACGTATTTTAAAATTAATCAATAATTTAATATTGATGAGTATTTTTATATCCTGTATGTTTGTTTTAATTTAAATTTTAAAAATTTTAAATTTTGATAGCTTAAATTTCGTTATTAAACTCTTGAATTTTAAAATTTTAAGCTAAAATAATGGTATCATCTTTTTGATATTAAAAAAATAAGTATTTGAAATGATCAATATGGTATAGACAGTTAATTTAATACTCGTTTTTGCTCATAAATATAATTAGTTCTGGTATACCTGATAGAGTTAGGCCATCTTTAACATCTTTATAACCCCATTTACAAGCTATGTTTATACTCTCTTTTGCAAACCTGCAATCAAAATAGAAATAAATAGATAAAATGTCATATATAAAACAGAGAAAGAGAGAGAGAGAGAGAGATGAAGCTAGCTCACTTGTTAACACAAGTAGAAATATCAACACAGTCCTTCCAAGATTCTAGATCATGAGACCAGGTACCCTGTTCAATGATTAATTATCATGATAAATTTTTGTTGGAAAAAAAAATGAAAAATGATCTGTAAATAATTCTATTGTATACCTCTGTGAAATTGCTCTGTATGTCTTGTAGAAGTAAGTCCATGTCCTTTTCATAGTAATCCTTTTCTGCTGTAAGAATTATTTCTCTATCCCATACCTACATATTTAGATTCTTTTCAATTTAGTGCAACAAAATGCAGATTGATTTGTAAGATCAATTAATTTATAAATAATTATGAGCATAGTTCAACGCCTCATTCTGTCTAAAATTGTCATGTTTTTTTTTTTTAAATTTGAATTAATTTTTGTAATTAAAATAACTAGCTACTTATCCATTCTAGAGAGATTGAAATACAAAACGAGGAGAGGAGAGAATAGAATAGTCCAACTAACTTTTTAACACAAAAAGAAAATTAGCAAAAACGAAAATATATTTCTATTTAATGGTGATATATACTGATTACTGACATGGTGAAGATTTGATTTGTGGCGAAACCAGCGCAAGTTTATGGTGTTTCCTCCTTCATCACTCGTAAACCCGACGTGCATTGGCTGAAATTTATATATTTATTTATAGAAGCTCCATCAGAAATTTTGAACAACTTTTTATAAAATTGATTGAATAGAAAGCAAAGAAGTATACATAACACAATTAAAATTAAATTGCACAGCTAGTAAACAAATTAAATATTATACCTGATGAATATCTCCCATGAAATGCGATAAGAATAATAAAGCTTCCGTCATATTATCTATATACCCAGCAAACGTATTTGATTAGTGCAGTTAAAAATTGATTTGATTAGTGATAAGATATTATACCGCCTAGAGGAGCTATTACATAGTGAAAGCTTAATTTGTTACACAACAATAACATCACAATATAAACTTTATGATTACATATGTAATATTGTTTAAAAAAATTAAGATAAAATTATTACTTTTTTTAAAGGAAAATAGTAGAATATATAAATATGCGTGTGTGCAGTTAACTTGATTTTCTTACGTCGACGATCAGAAGTTCCATGGCTGTAATGTGAAAGCTGAGTAGTAAAATTCTGAATAGCTCCGGCAACGCACATGTCCTTCACTCCATGTGGATCATGACAATCCCCTAAAATAATACAATATCTTTTCATCAGCCAAATGTTAAAAAAAAGAGAACAATATTTGAGAATAAAATTTTGAAATTATGCAAATGTTACTATTTTTTTGGAATAGAAGAAGCGGAGAGAGGGAGTATTATAAAACAAAGTGTTGTGGTGAATTAGCATACGTATGTCATACATATACTTACGATCATATTGGAAAGAGCAAGCTTCATCAGGGGTGTCAATGAAGTGAAGGGAGCTAGTCCATCTGTACTTGTACCAGTGTCGAACTTGATCAGGCCATACGCACAACGACGACAAATCCCCATTCGCATATTCTGGTAACAGCATCTCAACTGCGTGTGCTGCTTGGGGCTCCAAAAGTGCCTGTTTATGTATAAAAACATTAAAATAAAATAAAAAGAAAAAGAAAATTATATGTAATAATTAAATTAAAGGTTTTTGTTGTTGTATTTGATCTAGTTGCTACGTTATGCTTCTTTCTTTTTCTTGTTTTTTTTAATGCATGGAGACATGGATTCATGTCATCGAATGGGTTGGTTCAATAATTGTCTCTACTCTATAAAATTTAAAAACTGGAAACACTTTCTTAACATGGGTAAAGCCATAAACTTAATTTTATTTATTTATTTTTGTCTCTTTAAATAAATTTAATTGTATGTCCTATTTAATAATATATATAAAAACGTAAAAATACACATGATTATGGATAGGGATGGCTGGTAAGAAACACAGTGAGGTGGGAATGGACTTTGTAGTTTGTGTTTTATTTCATCAAGTTGGGGATGCCCGTGAATATCCCTTCGAATAAAATTCCTGTGTTCTTAAAAGAAGTTAACAGAATATAACTATTTGAGCTAATTTTTGATATTTTTCATTTTACGCCCATTGAGAAAAAACTATTTAATTCTTAATATGTCCGTTGTACAAAATAAGCTATAAATAGTTTATTAAACAATATATAACTAGTGCCGTAAAATATATACAATAGAAAACCAAAAATATACATATACGAATCACGTTATTCTCAAACTCAACCCAAAAATGACCAAGTTCAGGTAAACCTGCAAGTTGGATCCGATTACCATCACTAATTATTTAGGAAATTATTATTTTGACAATATTATTTTTGTTAATTTCACATTATCACCTACAGTAAAATAAAGAATTAGAAAAGATAAAAAGTGAATCACTGTGGAAATAACAAAAAAAAAAATGTTCTGGAACTAGTTTCCAAAAAAGCAGTCCGATAAATTAATTTACAAGAAAATATTTTGAAGTGCTCATTCTTTTTTTTTTTTTTTTTTTTGGTGATATGCAAATTAAATCTCGATAGTTCTGTGCTACCTAACTACTACTAAAAAAGGGAATTTGCGATATCTGTCAAGAGTGCGAATGTACATTTGGATTAGTTTCGTGTCTTGGAAGAATTAATTCCAAAAAGCAAACAGAATTTTCGGCAAGTAACATAACTACTGATGCTTCAAGTCTCATCCCTTCTACTTCAAAGTAAAGCAACATTATTTGAAAATTGTTATTCCAACATGGATATATCTACATATATATTTAATTTCGATAAATTCTACCCCTCCCTTCTGTTCTACAAAAAGAGCAATATTTTATTTTGTGTATACTAGGTTGTGAAATTTTAAAATTTAAATTGTGAAAAGAGTTTAATATTGTTTTCATATAATAAAGAATTTATTTTGCTAGAATTTTAATGTATTATGTAATATTAATTATTTTACAATCGAAATCAATCACATTCGAATCAAATTTTAATAATAGACTTTCGCAAAAATATTAGATTACTTTTTGAAATTTACTCTTTTTTTGAAACAATTGGAATATTATTCTGTTAATCCGATCCACTAAAAATTGCTCCTCTCTAGTTAAGATTTTAAATTTTATTCTATTAAAATAACGTAACACATCAATATTCGCAAGAATAGATATGATTTTGATCATGTACATCGATATGGAATAACCTTCTTGACAACTACGTTTCATTACACTAAACGCATAGCTCAACCTACTTTTCTTCATTTTTATTTTTCATTATTTCTTATTCACATTGTGCAAATTTGATCTATAGGAATGACAGCTGCCAAAAAATAATAAAACATTAAGTTACAAAAAATGGAAGTATTTTCTGTTTCGGCGTGTCATAAAAGAGCTTAAAATGTTTCTCTACGTGAAAGTCGACTAAAATCGTTGCGAAAATCTTTCCGGATTGGGTGAGAATAATATTTAGTTAGATTTTATTCGGAAAATTAAAAATTACTTGGTAAACATTTTGAGGACGTTACCTGGGCAATTCGACATGTCATAATATGACCTTCTTTGCTCCAGCCTTGAACACCAGGTACCAAAACGACAACAAAACCAAGAAACAAAACAAGACATAATCGAGACATCGACGAAAATTCTCTAGACTCTGCCATTTTTTCTAAAGCTTTTGACATGCAAATAGCAAACGAGCAAAGTGATTATCATGTTTCTATTTATACAAATACTTCAAGGTTCTCATTGAGTACAAGTTTAACATTGCTTATCATAACAACCAACATGGGCATATTCGAAAGCATCTTTCTAAAAATTAAGATAAATAAATATGATGACTCAGAGGTGGTAAACATGTTCTTACCTTCTTTTAGAGTAGACTTGAGTCCTATTAAATCATATATGAGTAGACTTTGGAGAGAATTTGGTAGTTAAATTAGGTAGATAAGAGATCTTGATGTATGGTATGAAGCATCGTGGGAGAATGCGAGCCGTTGGTCCCACTTTATGTCAATGTTGTAGATGCTTCTCTGTCCTAGCTCCCTGTGTTCACATTCATTCTTGTGATATCAATGGCTGAGAACTGAAGATTCGGTTAAGCGTAGCAGCTAGACGGACTCCAGCCTGTGCTAGCCTCTGCTCCACAATAGGCAGCCGAGAGAGGAAGTAATCGTCTGCATCACGATTAGAGAATTCCAGTTAATAATTTATGCCAGAGAAGTTGCTTAACCATTGAAAACTTGTCAATTTTGTCGCTTCAATATAGCTGTTGCAGATTTGTAGAATCCTATACTGATAAATATGGCTGTAATAACATTTAAAAAAATGCGCTAATAACTAAAATTTAACTGTGATACAATACCATCATGTATTCATGTCATCATCCTTATGGTATCATATCAATCCTGATATAAGAGACGTGGATCATAACTTTTGATCACTTTTTCTTCCCCTGGGTCATGGAATGCCACACTTTATCATGTTTGATGTGAGAGGTATGAACACCATCTCAGCATGATGACATAGTATCATGTGACATCCAATATTTATGCTAATAATACAAACATCAGTAGTGGTCCTTGTGGAACATTTTTGAGTTCTCACATTTTGCTTTTTGTTTTTCTTCTTGTCCTTACCTTCAGGGCTCTGGATCCATTCAAGCAAAAATTTCTACTCACTTCTAAGAAATAAATAAAATCAAAAAATTGATCCAAATAAAAAAGTTAGCTGACTACAGGTGCTCTTGGGGGAAAGACAGTGGTTCAATAAATGGTAGTCCATACATGCTAATGAGGCCAGGAGCTAAATCAGAAGTTTCCAGAGAAGTTACAGATATATATCCTTCTTTGTAATTCAATTTTCTTCTAATATTCCTACTTCTAACCCAGTGAGATTTCATCTTTTGTCTGCCCAAACTAGTTTGGCAAAAAAGACATGCTTGAGCTGAGTATAATTTTCTTACTGGGGAAGGTAGTCTGTCTGGACGAGCATCAAGCAAATACAAACATTTAAAAGAATTTAAAAATAAATAAATAAATAAATAAATAAATAAGAACTGGGTATTAATCAATACTTGGTACTTAATTCTCACGACATAGAGCTAAACCATAGTTGCACAATGAATAATGAAGATCAAGTTTGAGGAAAAGGGGCTGTTGAATCAGATTATACCTCCTAAAGTGGTTCCTGGTGTGGCATTTCTATAGGCAAACTTGCAAGCCAAATCAATGCTTTCAGAAGCAAATCTGCAAAAAATTGACAAACTAATCATGTTTAGTTTTACAGAGTCGCGATGTATGAATGAGAAGGGTTCTGATCTAACATTTGAAAGTCCCATGCACTTAATAATTACTTTGCAAATGATCCGCTCAGAGCTCTGTATCTGCTTTGCTATGCTATCCAGACACTCAATAATGAAATCGTTATATTGCTTTTTAGATGTTCACAGGTTTTCTTAATTCACATACATAGACTTGTGTAAATCAAGTATCTGGTAATTTTCATAAACAGATAAATACATCTCCACAAGTGGGAGATGAAGTGAGAGGGTGTTGAAGGAACAAGAGATTACTATGTATACTTACGAGTCCGGGCAAACTGTGTGACCATCCACGCAATTTTGCCAAGAAGAGCTATCAGTAAACCTGCCTTCCTATTTCCATTTGAAAGTGAAATCAGAATTAAGAAAAGAATATCAAGAAGCTAGGTATTTCACTTGTGCAAGCATGTAGCTTGCACAGAGAAGCAGCCTCAAGTTATTACGAACAACTGAAACAGCAAGTGATGAACTAAATTGCCAAGTGAAAGTTCTACAGGTGCATGCTTACTTCATTTCTGTTACTAAAATAAATGCATAAATGGGACCCTACTAGTAAAAGCACATTAGAAGATTGAACGATGAAATGAGCAATAAACTATCAAATATCATCTTCCTAAATTTAATATTTCTCAGATTCCCCCTGCCCCTTAAAGAACACTTGTTTGGATGCAAATAAGCTCGGGACAAATTCCAGAAAGAGGAGAGAAGTAAGCAATTCAACTGAGTTTGTTATAAACATTAATAAATAAGTAAATAAAAGAAAAATGTATAAGTATATCACAGAAGAATCCTATAAAATCATTTTACAAAATTAGCTTCAATTCACTACCAAGAACACCAAAGTCCTAAAGTATTAAGTGACCAAATGGTGGTCTAAAATAACCAAATGTTTTTCTTTGGACACTACATATTGGACAAACCGTTATCTTGATTTTGATTCGGATTTAGACCACTCATTCATATATTTAAAGTTCGCGACAAGGAGGACAGTAACATTTTTTGTTAGTGATAAAATACTAGAGATGGGACACAAAGATCACTGGTAATAATCATAATGGTTAGAAACTAAGTTCTTGAGCAATGTGAGTAAGCCAATGGGACTGATGAGAACATCGTGGAATGCAATGGGGGAAATACAATAACCTATCCCAAACTGGAAATAAGTTCAAGAGGTATACCATGTAATAAGGCTTTAAGTTTACCGTGTAACAAATCACGATCTTCTGGGAAGATATCATCCTGGGATAGTTAGTTGGGCCTTCATTAGATCTTTGTAGAGTTTAGGCCCCACTTTTTACATATCAACTGTTTCTCTAAGGTAACCTAGAATACCTACGCAAGGTCTACTTGCCCATAAGAAATTGACATGGAGTGTCTGGATTAGTCACCAAGTATAATGTAAAAATTGCACTAATTAATGTAGAATGACTGGTATCTTGTCAAATTAACTTATATATGTAACTACTGGCATTCAAATTTACAGACAGAAGGATGAAGACAAAAAAAATACCGTAATGTTGCTCTGAATGGACTTTGTGAAGTTAGAAAGATCGTTATCATAGAATGTCTTCATGGAGGATTCAATGATCATCGTATCCCATACCTAGAGTAAAAATCAAAGTTAATGTAATATTTTGAGAGTTAATAGAAAAAGCATAAAATTTGTTTTTTAACCGGTAAGTGGAAAAGCATCATCAAACACCAAATCAGAGGCTACCATTACCAATTTCTTTTAAAAATTTTGAGTGAAAATTCCTTTGTTATCAACCTATACCCAAAACTCCTTTTTGAAGGTTTTCTCATTTGAAGTACTTTATTGAAAATGAAATAATAATGAAACCATGAAAAGGTTATTCAGCACCTACATGGTGCAAATTGGTTTTCCTCCGATACCAACGGACTGTTATTGTGTTCCCTCCTTCATCACCAAGGAAACCAACGTGTAGAGGCTGTCATTCACAGGCAAACTGTTAAACTTCATTTTACACTCTTGCATTTTATAAGTTTTAGATATTATGTTTGATACTGCAGAGCTAACCTCAGAATGGAGGAGGAACTACATTTGGAGAAATAAGCTGATAACCGGCAATTATAGTAGATAGAGGGTAAAAAACCCTTGTAGATGTACAATATCTAAGCACTATACCACAATTAAATGAACGCTTATGTTTGTAAGATGTGGCCCGTATATACTATATGCAACTGAGTGTTCACTTATGGACATCGACATATAAAGATTCATTGATTAAAACTATAAAAAAAACACTATGCATCAGGCTTTGGTGGCCAGAATGTGGTGGAGATTGGAGATAAAGTCTCTTGCTTCCGTACTGAATAGATTCTGTATCAAACAAAGTCCTCCTCTTTGTAAGTCCCTTTCATTTATGCAATGGATAATTTAAACCAGTATCTGGAATTATGCTTCAACACGACCTCGATCATCACGTGATTACATGATTTTAATGCCAAGTTAATGGTACCCAAAAAAAATAAAGGCTGGGTTTTTAACCTACTTGAAGGTGTCATGCCAAAATGATGACTGTTAATTCTCAACTCAAAAGATGAGAAAGGTACTATCAGATTAACTGTCCATCTACTATACTACCGATACAGCTGTAACCATAATTCTCAAGCAGAGGACAAAAAAAAGGCCAAAATGGTCGAGGTCAAAAACAGTCATCTCCAACAGATAGACGTGACAATATATACTTAAAACTATTATTGAAGTGAAATCTCTTTATTGTGGCTTACTTCTTTAATATTTTAGGTGCCAAGTTAAAAACAAAGACCTAACCTGATGAACATCACCGATGAAATGTGATAAGAACATGAGCGCCTCAGTCAAATTGTCTGTAATTACATCCAGATGAGTTTAAAAATATAAGGCTGGTACAGATTCACTTAGTAAGTTTTGCTTACATTTTATTTCTGAATTCAAGTCATGAGCACCCAACATAAGTTGCTTTGTGTAGTTGTAAATTGCTGCAGTAACACAAATGTCCTTATGTCCAGCAGAGTCATGGCAATCTCCTATCAGAAAAGAGATAGGGACTTGTCAAGTTTCAAATTGGATGCTGTCAAGCCTCTGTTGTTGTAGATAATGATGAAAATTAGTACTGGAAACATAATAATAACCCGTGAAGTCTTACATTTGGTGTCCAGTCTTACATTTAGTATAGTTTCAGACTTTTCAGTTTTCACACACACAAAACCAAACAAACAATGAAAGGCCCTGGATCTCCTATAGTAAAGAATGAATCAATTTTTATTTTTTGAAGCATTTGTACTCTGTATAGCAAACTCCACATAATTGAATTTTACACTAAATGACCACTCAACACAAATAGGCAATGGTTGCAGGTTGCAGCTACCATGGTTAAGCATGTACATAAAACTTAGGTTGCGTTTAGATTGAAAGAATGAAATGAAAGGGAAAATGAAATTGATCCAGATGTAACTACTAAAGGAGATCACAAAATTTATGGTTCTTATGAGAGATGGTGGTGAAATGAACCATTCCTTCTATATGTAATTTCATTCCATGAGTACAGAGGAGGAATGATCCATTCCTTTTTCTTCATTGTGATTCTTCCTCTCATTCCTTCTCATCGCTCCTTTCACTACTACTTTTCACTAAATTCCTTCTCATTTTTTATCTATTCCTCTTCTCATTTCATTACCTTAATCCAAACGCAGCCTTATGAAATAACAGGAATTAACAAGACAGTGGCACCTGATATTAGTAATCTTTGGCTATTTGTCTAAGTGTATGATAAATAAAAAGCATTCACACTTACTGCAATAATTATAATTACACCTGAAATCAGGTGTGTCCACGTAATGTAAGGCGCTGCTCCAACGCATCTTGTACCGAACTTCATCTGGCCAAGAGCAAACAGCAGCAAGATCACCTTCAGCAGAATCAGGAAGCAATGCTTTCACTGCAGTTAGTGCGTCCTCATTCAGGTATTCCTGAAGTACCCAAAAAAGCACATCTTCCGGTTAGAACACCTAATCCCCACCTAAACAAATTGGGAGAAAGAAATCCAAATCTTTATTATAGAACCATCATCAATTGGCCTCAAGAAATCAATAGCTCAAACTAATCATATAATGCTCCTTACAGTAAATGTGTTTAAGCCTAAAAAATATTCTGGCCCAATGTCTTAATGAGCTCCCAATATTCGACGTCGAACGCTTGGAGACTGGGTAACTCAAAAATAGTACCCATAGCTAACCTTATTAGGGATCATTCCCCTGAGTACCAGTAGTAGTAAAACAAAAGGTATACAACTTTTCAGAAATATAATCCACACACACACACACAAACACATAAAAGTATAATAATTTTCTCCTTTTCTTCACAGATAAAAACATAACCCAATAATCAAAATGATCAAAAGAACTCAAAAATTACCCAACATTCTGAAATTGTGAACTGTGATGGAAGCAACATTTACCTCAGCTATCTTACAAACTGCATAGTGTCCTTCTTTTCCCCAACCCAGAACCATTGGAATCAATAGCAGTAGAACAATTCCTCTACCAATACACCAGAGCCCAACACTGTCCATATCTGATATGCTTCAGATCAATTTCGAGTTTCAAAACTAGTAGTACTGTAAATTTATGGAAAAATCAGAATAAAATTGAAAGAGAAGTAAAAAAGTGATAAGAGTAGTTACCTACCAGCTGTATTGAAGTAAAAGAGTAGATTGATTGGACCAATTTGAAGAAATAGTTATGAATAGAATCAGTGATTCTGAGAATTAAGAAGTGAAGAACCCTAATTATGATAATTATTAATGTCTTTAGATGGTAGAGATGAAATTTCTGTTACGGTTTGACTGGTGGTTGAGACGGAGATGCTTCCATTATTTATTTATTTATTGCGGATACCGGTAAATTTATACTTGCACGATCTGTTTAATTCGCTCGCTTTTATTACTAAACCCTCCGATCTTATTAATTATTATTATTTTTTAAGTTTATTAGCCAATTTTTTTAGTTCTTTAAAGATAGGCTTAAAAAAGAGGGAAAGGTTAATTTGTGTTCTGCAAGTCCTCTAAGAAGAATAAATTTTCCATTTATTATTATTCAAAGATAAAATTATTGATAATCACCAAATGTGTTACAATAGTGTAATAAAACGTACAATTACTCTAAATGTCATAATTTTTACTATGATTAGGAGTGTAAAAAAGTCGAATTTAAATCAAGTCCACTCGAATTTATTTTTTACTCGAGCCGAGTCGAGCCAGATATGTGTTATTTAGCAAATAAAAATGTGTATTTGAGATCGACTCGTTTAATTAATTAAATAAGTCAGATACAAGGTAAAAATTATAAACGAGTTGAGTTTTCGTACTCGACCTGAGCCAAACCAAACTTAAAAACAAAAAAAATCTTAAACAAGCCAAATCGAATAGACGAATTGCTCGGTTCATTTGCGACTCTAAGTACAAAAATATCACCTCATTTTTCTAAAGGTTAGAAAATTTCTCTAAGTTATTTTCTCTTTCATTTTTAAAATGATATTCCATGAGTATTAATTTAAAAACAGTTAAGTTGAATCCAATTATAATTAATTACTATCTTTATCTTTGGGGGTGGCCGAAGTACAACGGATATTAATGAAAATGATATTCCATGAGTATTATTTTAAAAATAGTTAAGTTGAATCCAATTATAATTAATTACTATCTTTATTTTTGGGGGTGACCGAAGTATAACGTATATTAAAGAGAAGGAAGAGCGTGATACAAAAAAAGTAAAAGAAAAGAAGAGTGTAAAAATATAATATATAAATAATAATATAATTAACGATTGAACAACGAAAACACGAACTTAAGGTTAATTTTGAAAATTAAGTCTTTGTTGCTTCTTATGTTTAAATACATTTAAAAGTTAAATATTAGTGGAGTAAATAAGAAATAACTGAATGTTTTTATCCGTAGTTATTTATTTATATATATTATAAAATTTATTTATTTTTCAATCTTACATCTTGCGGGCTCAATTTAAAAATTTTAAAAAAAATTATTCACAAAAAAAAAGGGCTATTAAATAAACCCCACTATTTTCTTTCATCAATGTGGTCCTGGTTGTCCGTAACACTGTTCTATGCAAATTAAAACTCCTTTCATATTTCTACCAAAAAAAAAAGAAAAAAGAAAAAAGAAAAAACCTTCTTCCATGTATTTCAAGAAAAAAAGCGATGCTACCGTAAAAAAAATGTTTTCTACCGAACAGGCACAAGTCCAACCCAGGCGGCTGCTTTGACCAAATTCAGCATATTTCGCATAGAAATATCAGGGACCTTCATCCGTCTCCCTTTGACTGTAATTTCAGTTTCTTCCTCCTTTTCATTTGTTCGATCTGGTGCATATGTGCTATTTTGCCGATTAAACTCGACGCAAATTTATAGGTACGGCTGCTTTAAATTTGTATTGATAAGAGATTGAATTAATATTTGATTAGTCTAAGCACTCATATACTTCGTATGATCTACTTTAAGATTAAGCTTGGGTTGATTCAGTGTTTTTTCTTCTTCTTTATAATTGTTTCTTCCAGTAATTGAAGGTTGGTTCATTATAATGCCTAAACGTAGGTTTCAATTTTATTTGGAATTCCTGTAGTGTAACTTCTTATGAAGATTATTGGCTTCGAGTTATATAGTTTTGCTTGACATGTGATGAAAGTAATGTTCTGAATTGAAAGCTACTCCGCGGTATTACTTTAGATGTGTTTGTTGCAAATTGCAACTATTTTAGTTCGATTTTTAATACTATTGTAAGTTCTAATCTATGGCAGGAGGATGTATCCTTAATCTGACTTGGGGAAAAAAAAGGAGAGGGAGAGAAATTTTTAATTTTTTTTCACTTAGAGATGGTTTCTAAGTTTTAAAAAAAATTCTTTTTTTTTTTTTTTTTTTTTGGAGCTGATCTATAAATGACTAAAAAGTCGGTCTGCATTTTGAGTGGGGTGCACATTTTACATTTATAATTCCCAATCAAAGATTTAAACATTATTCATATGCACATAAAGTTATTGCTTCCATACTTTGTATGGTATTTAACAAAATGTTAGCATTATGTTTGGGGGAATGAAGGTCGCCGTAAAACAATAGCTATAATGTTAACATTCTCATACCCTTATGAACAGATATATCTTTTATATACTTGCATCAGGTAATACTAGAGAAAGACTGATAATGGGGAAAAAATGCTTTTAAAATTTATCATTTTGATGAGATTTATGTCCATGAAATGAGATGGAAAGTTCTTAAAGATTTGAAGCATATTTTCCTATCAGGTTCTGGATTTGCATACAAGTACAATATGGATATAACTACAATGAATCGTGGAGAAATCACTCTCCTAGGCTGTGCCGGTTGTGGGTTCCTCTCTATGCACTTCACATTTCAGCTTCTATCACAACATCTCTTTTACTGGAAGAATCCAAAGGAGCAAAAGGCCATACTCATTATCATCCTTATGGCTCCCATATATGCCATTACTTCATTTGTTGGTTTATTGGATTTTCGTGGAAGCAAATCATATTTCATGCTTCTACACTCCATTAAGGAGTGCTATGAGGCCATGGTAAGTTCCTTTTGTTTTTCTGATAGTCTGAGAATTTTCTCGTTTCTCATCAGTACAAAGCTAACCTAATGATGGTGATGTTTGAATGTCGGCACTATTCTTTTCCTAAATGTTCTTGTTGCCTCTGTCCTCTGTGTTTTCGATGGCAGGTTATTGCTAAGTTTCTCGCTTTAATGTATAGTTACTTGAACATATCCATTAGCAAGAATATAGTACCTGATGAAATCAAAGGAAGGGAATTTCACCATTCATTTCCAATGACTCTTTTCCAGGTGCTCAATTTTCTCTGTTAAATTTATCTATTCTATCACTTAAACTGTTTTTGGAGATTTCTGCACATAATAAAGTAATTATAATAAGATTTGAAACAGATTGAAAGAACTACTCATGTACAGCCTCACATATTTGCTTTAACTGGTAGGAATGGATCTTATTTTGCAGTTATTATTCACAGAAGTAACTGCGTGAGACCTTTTTTTCCCTTTTTTTTCCCTTGCTACTGGTCCATGCCTACACTCTTTGATCATTAATACCTCCCTAAGGTAGATAGTTACTCCCCTTTTAAAAGACAAGCAGGAGCTAATAGTGGAATTTTTTTCTTAAAATTAGTAGTGTGTGGATATTTGGGGATCTATAGAAGTTGACAGTAGGTAAATAAATGTACTGAAAAATCTGCTGCAGTGCAGCACAATGGCAGCATGCAAAAATGAAGACATTAAGAAGTAACTATCTGGTACATTTTTTCCACCTCTCACTCTTCCTTTAGGCTTAGCTTCCTTCAATTTGATGAGTTTAGAATTAGTTTGATTGAGGTTCTTGTCATGTATTTTGTTTGTTACAAATCACAATAGTCGAAAGGTTTATTGTATACCAGCGTTGCCATGTGAAAATCTAGCTGATCAGTGATTTCTCAAACTGGTCGGTAGTTATATGGATAACTTATAAAAATATTCTTTATTTTTCTACTGCAGCCTCGTACTGCTCGATTGGACCATCGCACCTTGAAGCTTCTCAAGTACTGGACATGGCAGTTTGTCATAACTCGCCCAATTTGCTCAGTGTTGATGATAACGTTACAGGTTCTAGGAATGTATCCTAGTTGGGTTAGCTGGATATTCACTATCATTCTCAACATTTCGGTTTCATTGGCTCTGTACTCCTTGGTGATTTTTTACCATGTATTTGGGAAAGAATTGGAGCCACACAAACCACTTGCGAAATTCATCTGCATCAAAGGAATTGTTTTCTTTTGCTTTTGGCAGGTAAAAGTTCTAAACCATTCAATGTTATATGAATTTAATTTTGATACTTGGGAGAAATCGGTCTAGACAAGTTCTCTTTTGGAAAAAAATTTAACTTCACAGATAAAAGATCTTTTTCATGGTCTTTTTTTCCTGACAAAATTAAAGAAAGAAAAATAAAATAAACTTTTCTTTTCCCTTTCGTTTTTAAGGTTGACAATAATTGTCTTATTCTCCCCTGTTCTCGAAAATAAAGCACAATTTATTTACCCCAAATGCAGGGAGTGGTGCTTGAAATTCTTGTATCAACGGGTGTAATTCGGTCTCATCATATCTGGCTAGATATGGAACACATTGAGGAAGGCATTCAGAATATCTTGGTTTGCCTGGAGATGGTCGTGTTTTCTGTTCTCCAGCAGTATGCATACCATGTTTCTCCATATATGGGTGATGTTCAAACAAAATTTAAGCAACGGAATAAGAGTGATTGACTCAACTTCCAGAAGATAGAAAACTTTATTTTTTGAGGTTTTTCTTGGTATGTAAGCCCCTGTAGAGAGAACCCTACTTGGCTTTCCTTTTGGTAATGGTACTGCATAGGCTTTGATAGTTACTGTTCCACTGCCTTTCAAATACATGTCAATTAGATTCAAAACAGTACAAATACTGCAAAAACCAAAAATGAGAGATTTATTATCTTCTTGCAGTTCTGTCTTGTGATGAACTTAGAAGTGAAGGTATATTAAAATAACCTTATTACCTCAAAACTGTCGCATCTATTTTTTCTTTTTTTTTTTGGTATTTAAGAAATTACATTACATTGGAGAGGGGGGTTTGAAACCTCATCACTTGAGGGGAAATATGAGTTTTAAACTAGTGGGATAAATGCCCAAGCTCAACTGTCACATCTAATTGATCTTTAATAAAAACATAAATCTTTAATTTCAGAAACACAAATATTTCAAAATAATTAATAATGAGTATCTTAATCCAAATTTTGTCTCTGAAATAATCTTTCAATTTGATGTAACTTTTAAGTTTCAAAATCCGTCTCAATTTTTTTTTCTCGATTTGAAATTTTTTTCGAATCCCAGATATTTCATCTCTTGAAAACATAAAACTTCAAAAATAATTTACAAAAAGTATTTTAATTCAAACTTTTGTTTCTGAAATAATCTCTCAATTAGATAATTAGATGTGACTTTTAAGTTTCAAAATGTCTCTAAAAACTCTTTCTCGACTTGAAAAATTAATTTCCGAATTCTAAATAATCGTCTCTTAAAAAGCATAAATATTCCAAACTAATTTAATCCAAATTTTTTGTCTTTGAAATAATCTTAGATGTGACCTTTTTTCTTCGAAATCCGTCTAAAAAGTATTTTAATTCTTATTTGTGTGCCTCTGAAATAATTTCTCAATTAGATGGGACTTTTATGTTTTTGAATCCTTCACAAAAATATATTTCTAGATTTGAAAATATAATTTCAAAATTCTAAATATTGCGTCCTATATATTCCAAAATAATTAACAAAAAGTATTTTAATTCAAATGTTTTGTCTCTAAAATAACCTCTCAATTAGATGGGACTTTTATGTTTTTGAATCCTTCACAAAAATATATTTCTAGCTTTGAAAATATAATTTCAAAATTCTAAATATTGCGTCCTATATATTCCAAAATAATTAACAAAAAGTATTTTAATCTCTAAAATAAACTCTCAATTAGATGGGACTTTTAAGTTTCAAAATTCATTGCAAAAATGTCCGAAGAAGGATATTTGTGCAGGAAAATATTTTTTTAGGACATCTGTTGCTTTAAAATATTTTTTTGACGTAAATAAAAATTTATTAGGTAATAAATAAAATTTTTCTAACAATATTTTATTAATATTAACATTAGGGTTAATTTAAAAAAATTGAATATTTTCTTTAAGGTTTTTCTTTTATAACAAAAAACTTGCAAGTTTGCGAGATCGACGTTTGCGACGAAATAGCCTTCGCAAAAGCTACATCATTAATACATGCATATAATAGGCAAAGACCCTCAGAAATGTCGAAGGAGATTTCGAGCAGAATAATTTTTTTGGACATCCGTTGCTTGCAAATATTGTTGCGACATAAAAACTAATTATGATGTAAAAAAGAAAAATATTTTTTATATCAAGTAAATGTTGTAAATTTTTTTTCTAATTTCAATTATTTTTTACAGGGTTATTCTTTTAAAAAGAGAAAATTTCTACGAAATAGTCGTCACAAAAGTCACATCAGTAATATTCATATATAATAAGGAAAAACCCTTGGAAATGTCCAAAGGAATTCATGCCAAAATATTTTTTTTGAGGACATTCGTCACCCGAATCATTTTTTTATGTAAAAGAGAATTTATTTTGTATAAAAGAAAAATATTTTTATATCTAGAAAAGTTTGTAAGAAAATTCTAAAAATATTATATTAATTTTTTAATTTTTTGAATATATTTTAAGGGGTTGTTATCTTATATAAAAAAAGTTATAAGGTTGAGAGATCTACATTTGAAAAAGTCGTCGCAAAAGCAACCTCACTAATGTATTTATATAATGGGGGAAAACCCTAAAAAATGTTCAAATACGGATATTTTGTGCCGAAAAACATTTTCCCGATGATATCCGTTGCTTGAAAATATTTTTTTCATGTAAATAAAAAAAATTAGGTAAAAAAGAAAAATATTTTTTATTTTGAGTAAATGTCGTAGAAAAACTAGTAATATTATATTAATATTAACATTAGTAGTAAATATAACAATTTCGTATGTTTTTTTAGGGTTATTCTTGTATAGCAAAATAGTTACATGTTTACGAAATTGGTTTGAGACGAAATAAAAAAAGCTACATCACTAATTTCTTAGGTTGAGTAAATGTTATAGTAAACAATTACAACAAAATTATATAAATATTAATATTAGTGGTAAGTACAAAAAATCAAATCTTTGTTAATGGGATGTTCTTTTATATAAAAAAAATTTCCACTTTGCTATCGACATTTGCCACAAAATAGCCGTTGCAAAAGCTAAATCACTAGCGCTTGTATATAATTGGGAACCCTAAAAATTGTTCGAAGAAGGATATTTAGTTCCGAAAAATATTATTTCACCATTATCCATTGGTTGAAAATATTTTTTTGATGTAAATAGATATTTATTAGGTAAAAAAGAATTTATTTTTATATTGAGTGGAGGTAATAGAAAAAATTTATGAGTATATTATATTAATATTAATAGTAGCGGTAAATAATAATATTGAATATTTTTTTAGGATTGTTCTTTTATAGTAAAAAACTACATGTTTACGATATCCACGTTTGCAATGAAATAACTGCCACACATGGTACGTCCCTATGCGTGGATGGAATAGGGAAAAACCTTAAAAAAAGTATGAAGAAGGATATTTCGTGCTGAAATATTTCAAGGACATCCGTTGCTTGAAAATATTTTTTTCATTTAAATAAAAATTTATTAGGTAAAAAGAAAACTATTTTTAATATATCAAGTAAAGGTCTTTGAAAATTTTTTCTCACAATGCTACAATAATATTAACACTAGTGGTAAGTATAAGAATTTTGAATGTTTTTTTTGGAGTTGTTCTTTTATAGCAAAAAAGTTAAAAGTTTACGAGATCGACATTTGCGACAAAATAGCTGTCACAGAAGCTACGTCGCTAATTTCTTAGGTCGAGTAAATGTTGTAGTAAAAAATAACAATTATATTATATAACTATTAACATTAATGGTAATTAATATATAATAATATTGAATATTTTTTTTAGGGTTGTTCTTTTATAGTGAAAAAATTACATGTTTATGAGACCAACGTTCACAACGAAAAAATTGTATATTTGTTTAAGGTTATTCTTTTATATTAAAAAAAATTACTACTTTGCAAGATCGATATTTGTGACAAAATTGTCGTCACAAAAGCTACATCGCTGTTTCAAATATTTAATAAGGAACCCTAATATATGTTCGAAGAAGTAGATTTCGTGTCGAAAAACATTAAGTAAAAGAGAAAATTATATTTATATGGTGTAAAGGTAGTAGAAAAATGTTTCTAACTATATTATATTAATATTAATATTAGCGGTAAATATAATATTTATAAATATTATTTTTAGGGTTGTTCTTTTTTTGAAAGAAATTACAAATTTACGAGATCGACGTTTGCTAGAAATAGGTGTCGCAAAAGTTACATCAACATTTTTTTAAGCGTAGTAAATGTTGTACCAACAAATTGTTTCGATATATAGTAATATTAATATTAATGGTAGTATAAAAGAAAATTGATTATTTCTTAAAGGTTTGTTTTTTAATAAAAAAATATTTCAACTTTGCGAGATTGATATTTGTGACAAAATGTCCATCGCAAAAGCTACATCACTAATGAGTGAATATAATATGGAAACCCTAAAAATGTTTAAAGTTTCTAAGGATATTTTGTACCGAATTTTTTTTTGACGTAAATAAAATTTTATTAGGTCAAAAAGAAAACTTTTTTTATACCGAGTTAAGGTCGTAGAAAAAAATTGGTAACTAGATTATACTATATTAACCTTAGCGGCAAATATAATAATTTTGAATATCTTTTTAGGGTTGTTCTTCTTAAGCAAAAAAGTTACAAGTTTACAATATCGTCGTTTGCGATGAAATAGCCACCGCAAAAGCTCATTAATTTCATAAATTGAGTATATGTTGTCGTGAAAAATTTCAACAATATTATAGTAATAATAATATTTGTGGTAATTGCAAAACAAAAAATATTTGTTATAGGGTTGTTCTTTTAGATAAAAAAAATTACTACTTTGCGAGATCCATATTTGCGACGAAGTTGCCATCGCAAAGCTATATCACAAAAATTTTAAATTGAGTAAATGTTGTCATGAAAATGTTTAACAATATTATAGAAATATTAATATTTGTGATAATTACAATAAAAATTGAATATTTATTGAAGGGTTGCTCTTTTATATAAAAAAGTTACAACTTTGCAAGAACATTAGTGATGAAATTGTGGCCACCAAAACTACTTTTGGGTATATATAATAATGGAACCCTAAAAGATGTTCAAAGAAGGAGATTTCGTGCCAAAAAATATTTTTTTGAAAATATCCGTTGCTTGAGATTTTTTTTGACGTACATATAAATTTACTAGGTAAAAAAGAAAACTATTTTTATATCGAGTAAAGGTTATACAAGAAATTTTTTTATCTATAGTATATTAATATTAAGAGTATGTTTAAATATATTTTTAGGTTTGTTCTTTTATAGCAAAAAAAAATTACAAGTTTACGAGATCGACGTTTATGATGAAATAGTCATCGCAGAAATGACATCACCGATTTCTTTGAACAAGTAAATGTTGTAGTAAAAAATAACAACAATACTTTATAAATTTTAACATAGTGGTAAGTACAAAAAATTTGAATATTTGCTAAAGGGGTGTTGTTTTATATAAAAAAGTTACAACTTTGCAACGAAATTTCCATCGCCAAAGCTTCATCTCTAATACCTTTTATAATAGGGGAACACTAAAAAATATTCGAAGATGGATATTTCGTGTCAAAAAATATTTTTCGGATTACAATATTCATTTGCTAGAAAATATTTTGTTAGGAATTATAGCATTTGATGATGATGTATAATACTTAGAATTGTTAAATTTTGTAAATGTACAAGTATCTGCAGTAATGCACTATGAGAATCTACTATCAAGAAATTACAGGAAAGCATCAAAGACTATAATGAATACACTTGGAGAGTTCAACAAATGTCAAAGTTGATCGAGCAAAATTAGCCAATCAGAGACTAAGCTTTTGCCTATCGGAGACTAAGCTTTTGTCGATCGGAGACTAAGCTTTTGTCTGTCAGAGACTAAGTTTTTGACTATCGGAGACTAAGTTTTTGCCTGTCGGAGACTAAGTTTTTGCCTGTCGGAGACTAAGATTTTGGCTGTCGGAAACTAAGTTTTGTGGCTGTCGGAGATAAAGTTTTTTTTCTGTCAGAAATTAAGTATTTTGGCTGTCGGAGACTAAGTTTTTTAGCTGTCGGAGACTAAGTTTTTGTCTGTCAGATACTAAGTATTTTGGCTGTCGGAGACTGAGTTTTTTTGGCTGTCGGAGACTAAGTTTTTTTTTAACTGTCAGAGACTAAGTTTTTTAACTATCGGAGACTAAGTTTTTGAACTGTCAGAGACTAAGTTTTTGAACTGTCAGAGACTAAGTTTTTGGTCTATCAAAGACTAAGTGTTTCTTCATCAGAGATTAATGTTGAAGCAACCAGAGACTATCCATCAGAGAATAAATTTCCACTGACATAAGGGATGACATATGACTAAAGACGGTAGAAATAAAGATAAGGATGGTTGTCCAATAAGGAAAGATTGGCTACCAAGGAAGTTTCAAGCAAATAAGTTATACACACACACATTAAGTTGTAAGTATGGAACCTGCAAAGCCGCAAGTATGAAACTTGCAAAAATAGCAAGTTGAAATACTGCAGAGACAATTTATAACAACTTGAAGCAAGAAGATTCATTGAAGCTGGACTAATTATGTCCAGAGAAGCCCACAAAGATAAGTTATATACTGCTGATATCTTATCTTGAGAACTCCAAGAAGAAAAATGGAAGCTGGTGCAGTGAATATACACCAGAAAAGTCACATAAACAGGCTGACATCCAAGGGAAGCTGTATAATGAAGAAAGTTGTGTGACAGAGCTACAAGTACCAAGAAACTACAGAGATATTTTGGTGAAAAACTCAGAATAGAAGTTTGGAGTATATGAAAGTTGTGTCTATAAATAGACATAGAGCAACTGAGGTAAAAATATATACAAGTGTGTGAATCTGAGAACTTTGAGTTTAACACAAGAATACATCTTATCTCATATCACATATATCTCAGAACAACACTTTCATACATATTTAAGAGAGTTAGCAGCTGTAATTATTTTTATAGAAAGAGAAACAAGTTTTCATAAACTTGAGAGAAGCTAGAAATCATATTCTAGTGTGGAGCTGTTATTTTCAACAGAATTGTTAGAAGCTGGTCATTCACACCAGTGAGATTTTGTAATATTTCATTCTTTTATAAATGTTCAGAAACTTGTGATATATTGTATTTTTTCATTTCAGTAACTTGTTATACAATATATTCACTAAACTCAATAAGTTCGAAAGAATTTTGTGATTTGTATTCAACCTCTTCTACTACAAATCATCTTGTGGGACAAACATATTTTTTGAAGTAAATAAAAATTTATTAGGTAAAAAAGAGAAATTCTTTTATATCGAGTAACGGTCATAGAAAAACATTTCTAACAATATTATATTAATATTAGCCAGCGATAAATGTAATAATTTGAATATATTTTTAGGGTTGTTCCTTTTTAGCAAAATAATTGCAAGTTTACGATATTGACGTTTGCAACGAAGCAGCCATCGCAAAAGCTATATCAATAATTTCAAAAATCGTGTCAATGTTGTAGTGAAAAATTTCAATAATATTATAGTAATATTTATATTTGTGTGATTACAAAAAAGTTGAATATTTGTTAAAGGGTTGTTCTTTTATATAAAAAGATTACAACTTTGCGAGATCAATATTTGCGACGAAATATCATTCGCAAAAGCTACGTTACTAATGCATCGATATAATAGTGGAAAACCATAGTAATTGTTCAAAGAAGGATAATTCATGTCGAAAAATATTTTTTCGACGATAACCGTTGCTTAAAAATGTCTTTGTTGTAAAAAAAATTTATTAGGTAAAAAAGAAAAATATTTTTAATATCAAAGGTCATAGAAATTTTATTTAACAATATTATATTAATATTAACATTAGCGGCAAGTATAACAATTATGAATATTTTTGTAGGGTTGTTCTTTTATAGTAAAAAAATTAAAAGTTTACGAGATCAATGTTTGCGACGAAATAACCGTCATGAAAGCTACATCACTAATTTCTTGGATCGAGCAAATGTTGTAGTAAAAAATTACAAGAATATTATATAAATAGTAATATTAGTGGTAAGTACAAATAATTTGAATATTACTTAAAGAATTGTTATCTTATATAAATTATTACAACTATATTGACATTTGCGATGAAATATCCGTTGCGAAGCTACATCACAAATGCGTGTATATAAAAGTTTGAAGAATATTTTGTGCCAAAAAATATATGTCGAATGACAATATATGTTGCTTGAAAATATATTTTTGACGTAAATATAAATTTAGTAGGTAAAAAAGAAAAAAAAATTTCTGTGCGAGATGAAAATCTACAAATTTTGAAATAGGCTAAATTGCATACCACCGCTTAATGTTTATAATTCATGATAATAGATTTAGGTAGCAATGTGTCAATTTGTTGACGATGTTGATGTATATAATAGTGCTATAGAAAAAACGGGTAAATGTTAAACGGCAATATGTACAATTTCATTTTTTTACTTTCAAAATTGTACAGAACTTACACTAAAATGACATGACTCAATATAATTAATGGAAGATTAAAAATAGAAAGATGGGTTTCACGATAATAAATGAAGAATTCAGAGTTATACAGCCACATTATATATTTCAATTTTATACCCCATCGTTTACATTAGAGTATTAATTATTGTCAATAACGTTAACATAGTTGACAATTTTTCTCCTATCATTTAACAATAAGTTCCCTATACCATACGCTGCGCAAAAACTATACGTAGTATATCGTTCTACGCCAGATACACATACAAGTTAAGCATTAAATTAGTTGGAGTTAGAAAAAAATGTTAACATATACGATTTTTTAATAAAATAAGGATAAAACAATTAATATTTCTTATCGTATTTTATTTTATATTTTCTAAAATTATAACTTTCTCTATTTTTTCATATATTACTAGTATTAGTTTATTATTTGTTGTTATTTTTTAGATTTGGCTTATTTGTTTTGTTTATATAATTATTGTTAATATTATTAATTATTAATTTCTTTCCTTTTTAATTATTTTTTCTTTTAATTATTAAAAAATGTTAATATAATATTTTATTTAAAATTTAAAATTATTTACCTAATATCAAAAGAAAGTTATGTGAATTGCATAATTGTTATCTTATATAAATTTAATATTTTTGTGAGAATACTTACGAAAAGATGAAATTACCCATTTTCATGAATAGCATGTGACTATTTTTTTCCTCATCAAAATAGGATAGAGGGACATAAGTGCTAGTCAAGTAAAACATGGAGGACTTAATCGACAGGAAAAAAAAAACGAGGATGATATTGAAAGTTGCTCAAAAGATGAAAGGAGAGAAGTGAAATTTTGCCAACAATTAAATACAACTTATATACTCCATGAATCTAATTTCGCGTTTTTTGTGTGTGTGGT
Organism: Centella asiatica; assembly: GCA_014636745.2. Classification (NCBI taxonomy): domain Eukaryota; kingdom Viridiplantae; phylum Streptophyta; class Magnoliopsida; order Apiales; family Apiaceae; genus Centella; species Centella asiatica. The sequence goes on from CM025780.1 coordinate 58,192,124, forward strand.
TATATAGGAGATTACTGTCTAAATAATCACGTATTGATTAGCAACTATCTTTTTGCAGATGTTTTATTAGTCTGCAAATTCTGAAACTCAAATTTTTTCACTTTTTTAAAAAAATAGTGGATCACTAGTTATGCCAACTGTTAGGTCTGGTGAGTCTGTGACCTGATTATTTTGCATGCTTATATATATATATATATATATATATATATATATATATACCCAATTAATGAAATATATTTCGAGTCCGTAACCTTTAAAAAAAAAAAAAAACACTCTAGAGCAATATAAATCTACCATTTCAAAGCCATTCATTATTGGTATCCCGGTCCAACGTAACTTTCATTTCCCAAAACATAGCCTACATTTAGATTTGTTAACTTCAGTTCAGTCAAGTTTGACCAAGTTAACACATTTCATTTATTGACTTTAAGTCATTTCGCCAGGTGTATTGATAAACTTTGATCCTTTCGTGTGTTTTGAGTTTTGACTTATTAGCTCGACGCAAGCTGATATTAAAGAAATGGCCTTTGCTACTCTAGAATTTGTTAGAATTTTATCTTAAATCAAAATAATTGAAGAAGAAATTATTTGTCAATTGTACAACAAACGTAGGGATAAGATTACTCACGACATCATATTAGATCCAATATTAAAGACTCGGCTCCTTTCTTTTTCTTCTTAATTTTTTTTTCCAACAAAAACTTAGGAGAGGAGAGACTATTTCAATGGCCACATTTCGAGAGGAGATACAAAACATATCAACAAAGCAATAAACAAGAATGTAAACTACAATTTGATAAGGCATGAACAAATTTAAGTACTTGATGGTCAACATGTAATCATATGATTTACATATAGAAAAACACAAATCTATAAGTACATTAGTAGAACTCATTGGTCACATGCATATACGCTATGAGTCCCACTTTAAAATCATAATAAATCTAAATGAGTTCATCTTGAATGTGATTTTTTTTACTTATTAAGTTTATTTAACTCAATAAATTAAACAAACAAAAACAACAAACCCTAAGAGTCCCAAACAGGACTAAAGGCTGGAATCCCTACTGCGTTACATGCATCCAGAACAACTTTACTTCCTTCTGGATTGCTAGTAACAAACACAACTTCAGCTCTCCAGTTCCTAGCAGCATCAATGCTCATTTGAGCCACATTAGGGCGTCCTAAAATCTCGGTATCATGAACAATCACTTTATCTTTAGGAAAACCACTAACCATTTCTTTGATTTCCTTACCAAAGTTTTGCTCTACCCCCTTTGTCACCCAAACAAAGCAAACATTCGCAGAGCAAGGCTGCAACAAGAAGGATAAAAAAACACAAATACCTGACCCTGTGGCCACCACCAAAATCCTATCATACATGTTCACAAGATAAGGCAAGCCTGCAAAGTGAAAACTCCGAATCCATAAGTGAGTAGGAGGATTCGACACTAATGTTTTTGTGTAGTCACCAACTGCACCAGCTAACATCATGTGCTCTTTCTTCCCATCTGAGATGATCCCGAATGCATGCCATTCGGATAAAGGTGATGGACTAATTCTTCCCAGTATGCCAGCTTTGATACCTCCCTCGAATTTGATCAAAGAAGCATGGTCTGAGGGCGCAGAGATACGTACAGGAACTTTTCTCACCGTTGTCCATGGGAGAACAGTTAGTATCGTGATGACAACCGTTAGATAAAACTCTTGTCTTCTAAACAACTGAGATGCATCTTTGTATGACTTTGTTTTAGGATCATACATGATGGTGAGAGTGATAAAAGCCCAAACAAGTCCAAGACTCGCCCAGCCCGCGAACCGATGCACCCTCTCAAAGAAATTATGATGAAGATGTCTAACAAGAGGGAATGCTGCCATGCAAGAAAATACAAGAAGTCCAAGAACTGTTGAGGCTACGATGATTATCTCATTTGTAGTGTTGTCTCTATTTTTGAGAGTTAGTACCAAAGCATATACAAGCCATGCAACAGAAGAAACACCACAACTACTATGAATCCCTCCAACTGACTGTAGAAAGGCCGTCACGGCCGTCTTGAGGCCGAGACGCACCCAAGGATACCCAAAAAGCTTCACAGCCAGCCAAAAAAGGACTCTTAAAATGACCTCACTCCTACAAACCATCAAAGCAAGTATATTTCCAATACCAAAAAGTGCTGGCCTATTTCTTGCATATGAAAAGTGTCCAGTGGCCGCAAGAACCAAGGCCGTGATGTTAAGTGTCAAGCAAACTACAAACAGTCTCTTGTACACAGTGAACAAGCCTTGATCAAGCAATATAACTGATAATCTTGCATGTTTTCGTTTATGAACTTTCGCGGCCGCAACCGATCGTGTTCTTGGAAGTGGAAGCTTCTTTGTTTCAAGATCATGGCCTTTTTCAATGTCTGGCAAGGTGTTATCCTTCTCGTCTTCGTCCTCCTCTTCGTCGTCGTCAAGGTCACAGAAATGGCTGCTAGCTCGGCTTGCGGACCTAAGTGTTACACTTGTTGTGGGGAAGATTCTAGAAATGCTTTCCCACGCAAGATTGAATCTTCTGCTTAGTGGAGGAGGTTCGTCAACTTGGTGTTTAATGGCAAATGGATCTGCATGAGGCTTGATCTCGAAAGCCACACCTCGGCAACTTGAAAACTTTCGAGGAAAATGTTCTGGATTTGCCATTTTGTACGTTTTTTGTATTGTTTTAGTTTGTTTTTTTATCCTCCACAAAACTTGTGATGGGGAGTAAAGATGTGGGGAGATATCTGTTGGTGGAGTATGTATAAATGATGTCCTCTTTTGTGTGTATATGTGTATATATAAAATACAATAAAATGTTTGTTTGTTGACGGAATCAGTACTTGGTCATACCAGTTATGTTTCAGTTGACTTTCTAGTTGTAGAAAACGACAAGATTTGAGTTCTCTTAATAACGGTAATTTTCATCATTTGTATTTTTATAGGCTCTGTTTTAAACTTGTAAGTACTACATTTTAATGGCGTGATAGTAGTTGAGACGTTACTATGTTATTTTGCTCCATATGTTTGCAACGTTTAATAGTGTACAATTATCGAGAGAAATGATAGAAATTAAGTAAACTGTCTTTAAATTAAGCAGTGATGAATGAACTAATTTGAAAATGATTAAAATGATAAAGATACAAATTTAAATTGAATGAGTTGAAAATAAAATAATTATGTAAAGTGGATGAATATAGGAGAATAATTAGGATATAGTAGAAGATTTTTATTTTTTGTTTTGTCAGTAAAGAAAAAAGTTTATATATTATGGGAAATAGTGCAAATAAATGGGAGGAAAAAGGAGGTACTTTAAACAATGAAAAAAATAATGTTAAAGTGAACTCTTCTTTATGAGCCTAGTCGAAACTCAATTTCAAATTAGTCGCAATCTATTTAATTATCCAATACCGGAGAGGGAAAAAAGAAGAACGAGGTATTGTAATTGGAGCTAGACGAATGGTGTATTATCTTGCCATTTGAAATAAAAATGAGCTTATTTCTGTGGAAAAGTAAATATTTTCCTGAACTTTCTGTATCCTACTATCGTGCTTAGCAGTTAGCAAATCATTGCGTATTATCCCACTTTTTGTACCCTTTATTATTGTGCAGGTGCCAAAATGTATCAGTTGACGGGCATATATTTAAAATGAACTGTAAGAATAAATGACCAATAAATTTCCGTTACAAAACCAGAAGAAACAGAAAGTCAGGATATAAGACTTATTTACGAGTCTCGTGATATTGATTACATTAATTATATTTTATATTTAAAAATTAGATTTGTTAGATAGCAAAGATTACGGTTTGTGTATCATTATTTAAGGTAGGGGCCAAGTTATATATCAATTTACCTCTATTAGTAATTTATTAACTTTTTATTTATCCATATGGCATAATTAGACTCAGTGTTACACACAACTATAATATCGAGTGTTATAGCCGATACCATTTCGTATTAGGCACTTTAATAATTAACTGTTTTGTAATTAACTTTAATAATTAATCATATAGTCCATCGGTATGTAGTACTATTTGTTTCCTATAATTTCATTTGTGGATGAATTTGTCAGAAAATAAAAGTCTAAAAGTTAATGTTTCACTTGCTCAAAATCATTAAAGTAAAAAGGATAAATATATAAAAATACCCTCAACTATGAGTTAATTCCACTTTAAGAATTATTTTTTTGATTTTCGCAATTAAAAGATTCAATTATGAATTAATTTCACTTTAAGAACCGTTCTTTTAATTTTTTTAATTAAAGGATTCAACTATAAATTAATTTTCACATTAGGGATCGTTTTTTTAATTTTTACAATTAAGAGATTTACCTATTATGTTTTTTTTAATATGGTCTAAACTTTGATGAATCAAAAGCACTTTTTAATTAAAAAAATCAATTCTTTATTAATTTCTTTCATTTACTCATTTTTTAATGGAAGTATCCGGATATTTTTTTTATTCATTGGCCATATGTCAATTAAAGTCATTTTTTAATGAAAAATATCATTAAAATTTAGTGATTGAAAGAAAATAATTTAAAAAATGACTCAATTTAAAGAAAATATTAATTGCATAATTTTTTAAACTATTTTCTTTAAATTGAGTCATTTTTTAAATTATTTTCTTTCAATTACTCAATTTTAATCTGATTTTCATTAAAAAATAATTTTAATTGTCATGTCATCACGACACATTATCGAATAATAAAATTTGTGGATAAGTCCATTAAAAATTGAGTAACTGAAATAAAATAATAAATAATTATGTTTTTTTCATTAAAAATGTGTTTAATACATCAATTTTTACATCATATTTAAAAAACACAATAGATAAATCATGTAATTGTAAAATTAAAAGAACGGTCCCTAAATTGAAAACTAACTTATAGTTGAATCAGTTAATTGTAAAAATTAAAAAAACGGTCACTAAACTGGATTTAACTATAGTTAAATCTCTTAATTGTAAAAATTAAAAAAAATAATCCATAAAGTGAAAATTAGTATATAGTTGAAGGTATTTATTTATAATTGTACCAAAGTAAAATATTTTAAATTTTAAATTATAAATTTTCACAAATTTATTTTGTGTGAAATAAAATATATTTTTAATTTTGAAGAAATGAAATAGATATTATACGTAGGGGTTGGACTCTATGGTAACATTTATTGCACTCTTCCAACAAGTTTTGACAACTCGGCAAGTCATCTATGCACTTCTAATCAAGTTTTTAGAGCAAATACATTTGACTTCTTAACATCATTCCAAATGCTGGCACTGCACTTATTCGTTTTCCGATTTGTAACATTCAAAATTTTATATTTGTTCCATTTTCATCCTATTTTTGTTGAAGTAAATTATATTACTGTTCAACTAGTAAGCTCTCTCTTACAGTCTTACCCATCACGTAGTATGATTTTGTGGGTCTAGAATTTCTACGAATTGCTTGAGCCAAATGCAAGATCGACTACTATAGACACTAGCTTACGAATCCGTCCAAGGCATGGGTGGTGACTTTTTTTTTTCTCTCGTTTTTGATATATTTTTCCTTTTGTTATTGTTTAATAATTATATAATTGTACACCTTTATTCTTAAAAAATTTACATTTTAAATTTTTTTAACAATTATAAAAATTTAATTATTTTCATAAAAATTAGTATATTTATAAGGAACTAAGGAGAATGAAAATATGGTGAAAATAAATGCTTTGGTTTTAGCAATAATAAAGGAGTACGATAAACGATTTTAAAAATAGTCTAACAAGCTAATTAAAAGTATATTGGAAAGATGGAAAACTCAGAAGAGAATTAGTAAACGAGCAAGACCGGGTCAAATGAAATAAAATAATATAGAGTATAGAATGAAACAAAATAAAATGATAAAATCAATACTACCTCACCAAAATTAGATATACATTTTTAAAATGACGAATTTTAAAGAGAAGTTTTATGTTCCAAATATATCTTTATTATCATGTTGTTTAATAGTTGTGAGATTTATGGTAAAGACCACCACGTAGTGGATGTAGTGGAGTTAATTGAAGTAGTGAAACTGTGAAATGGTATTTAAAGAACTTCATTATTTTTTATAGTTCAAAAATAAAAATGTATCTCTTATTTTGAAATAACCAAAAAAAATATATCTCTAATTTTAGAACAAATAGAGTAATAACTAGTCTGATCACATAACCACGAATGGAAAATAAATATTATATATACTCTTTAATATGGTGAAATTGAAATAAATAAATATAGCACATATGCATCAAACTGAAATGTGATGATAAATTAACTCTTAATTAATTTTCCAATTTCGTTTAGTCTTTTTTAATTCCTTTTAAGAGTAGAAACATTTCTTTTTTATAATTATCAACAAGCTTGATTGTTCATGCGGAGAAGGAAGAATAATCGAGAGTCACTAATCATTTAGTTATATGGCAGTCCTTCAACGGCATTAACAACTGAATGATTTCGTAACGACTTTTTATTTATTATTTATCCTGCATATATACGGGATGGAGTATATACCTGGTCAATACATGGATGATGGATGAGTTTCTCTGTACCAATTCGTGATATAGTTTTTGTTATAAATTTTATAAAATTTCAAAATTTATTGTGCTTTTAAAAATATTCTCTACTTCTCTTAAATTTAGTAATCACAATTTCATATGTTAATATAAAAATATGTAACACGATTCGTGATATAGTTTTTGTTATAAATTTTATAAAATTTCAAAATTTATTGCGCTTCTAAAAATATTCTCTACTTCTCTTAAATTTAGTAATCACAATTTCATATGTCAATATAAAAATATGTAACACGAGATGAAACACCTATTGAAATAAGAAAAATGCTCTTGTCCATACAACAAGATTTTATATTTAATTAGATTTCTTAGATGTGCTAAACAGGTGTTCTATTTTTTATAGTTATATATTTGTATAAACTAATTTAAAAAATAAATTATTTTTATAATTGTTTATATTTGTATAAGTATTTGTTATCATTATTTTAGTACACATATTAATAAAATTTTATTAGTTGAAAAACTTAAAACTCTAAATAAATTGATTTTATTACATAAGAATTGTAACTGATTATAAATGAAATTTTAATTGAAAAAGTGATAAATGATGTTGAACCAAATTAAAATAAAATTAAAATTTTTTTAGGGATAATATCTTGATTTGACTTTTCGTAACTTGTTCATTATCGATTTTATTGAATGTTGAATTGAGTTGAAACAATCATATAGTTAATTTTAGGAACTCATTTAGGAGGTTTTGAATAAAATTTTTATTTGACTTTTTATATGCAAAGAAATATTTGTATAACTTCTCAAAGTTGACTTTTCATTTTTTTTTTCTATTAGTTTTCTTCGGATCCAGATTTTTACAAGTCACATAAAATTATTCTTTTCTTCTTGGGCAATATTAAGCAAACTTATCTGTTAATGATGCAAATTATGACCTTTTATTAATGAAATTAATGATCAAAGTCAATATCACTGTTGTATATTATATCTTGAAAATCACGTCAACGGTTATTCTTTTTAAACGAAATTAACAGCATGCATAAACATTTTAGAAAATGGTAATATACTTCTTCTCTTTCAAACTGGTTATGTTAATTCCTTGTGATTTTAGATATAACTTGCAAACACAACAGTACGAGGACGTCGATCCTCTATTTTTGCTCGACTTAATTTGTACATTTGACTTGCAATATCGAATACTATATGTTGAAATATACGACGGCTTAGTTTACATAAACGGTAGCGATTCGGGTAGCTTACCCTGTCAGATCTGAACCAATTATACAAACGACAACACAATAATTGTTGAGTAATATATTCAAAATGTAATAATAATACTAATTTAATAAATATTAATTATATTTTATTAATTAATATTATATATGAATAAAACATTAAAGGTGTATAAGTCAATGTGAAATTATATTGAAACGAGTCCATGTTGAGTTTGATAATATGTATATATATCCTTTTTATGACAACAAATTAAATATTCCAAATTTGATATGTAGGATCTAATGTTTTAAGCAAAATCTTATATAAACCGGTATCATTCTCTCTAGTTTTATTTCTCAGATTTATTCGTTAAATTATTATGATTGCCTTCTAAAGTTAACAATAATTACCGCATATATTATTCTGAAATTGAAGTCGTGAATTAACTCAGTAATAAGAATACTTAATTTCGACCTTGATGATTCAAATTTGGAAGAAAAAAAAAAGTATTACTTTGGTGTTAGGTTGTTTTTTGATCCAAATGTTTTGGAATAAACTTTTTGTAATTTTGGTGAGTTTTTATAACCGTTTGTTTTGCTGATCCTAAAATGAAGGACAATATTTGGAAATGAAATTTGTTCTAAAAAAATAATTACATTTGCATTTAAATGTTTTATGATGCTATAATTTTAAAATTTTGTCATTATAATATTTATATCTTATTATTAACTTCAAATTTATAACAAATTTCATGAAAAACTCTTATAATTTAAATATTTGATTATAAAATAGATATCCAATTTAATATCAGTTAAAAATTCAAATATAATCCCTTCTTCAATTTTCTAGGATTAATGGAAAGAGAAATAATTCAAGAGTTTCATAGATTCAACTGACTTAAATTGCGCAAAAGCATGCTAAGTTTTGTGGTGGTTGACTGCAAAACATGGGTACTCTCAGCAAAGCATACAAGAATCGGTACGTCCAAAGGGTTTGATTGGCCCATCAAGGCATCAAGCCATCGACAACCAACAATGAGAAATCAAGATCTATCAATATCATTTTATTTTATTTTTTACTTCTGTTCTCGTTGTTAACCTTTACCTTACTTTCCACTTCCATCTTTTTTACTCCCTTCGTTCTAAAATTAGAGATATATTTTAATTTTTTTAATCAAACGAGAGCATATTAAACTTTAAATTTAATATAATTTATAAAAGTTTTAGATACATATTATATTGAGGTCAAATGTTTTTGTTATAAACCTTAAAAATATAAATAATTGTATAAACTATAATCAACTAAATTGATAATAATTTAGAATTTAAATTGTTGTCGTTTGACTCAAAAAAAATAAAACGTATCTCTAATTTGGAATTGATGATAGTAATATTTTTATGTTATGTACTTATTTTTAAGAATCGGATAAATTTAGTCTGACTTGTTTTAGGTATTAAAATAATTTATCTAATCACGTTTAGATAGTTTTTCTTTCTAAGATTTGAAGAAATAAAAATTTATAGAATACACGCATTTACATTAAGAATGATATTTTAACATGTCAACGTGTTATATATTATCTATTTTTAATCCGACAAGTTAAACTGACCCTTTCAAGTTTGTCACATACTTTTTAAATGGCTTACAAAAAATAAAATAAAAGGTAACCGTACCAAAATACTTGCCACCTTCAAATAGACCGAAACGTTATCCAAATATGGTTTGCAACAAGATGGTTAAGTTTTAGTTTTATAATGTTTTTTTTTTCTGTTTTTTTAATTACATGAACATGAAGCTACAACACCAAAAAAAAAATATAATTAAACAAATAAACAAAAGAAACTCGTGATTAGTTCAATTAAATTAGAGCTAATTTTACTCAATCATTTCACTAGACAATGTTTTACATGCAAATCAAACACCAGTCCACAATAGATAAGGATAACTGAAAACAAGAACCTACCGATGAGTCCATAAGAACTTAATTACATCTTCAATCATCACTACATTAACAATATCAACAATGCTTATTATTCAAACCTTTAAACCATAGGTACACAACGAAACAAAGAGTTAATAACATCATGAATGAATGTTCACATATATGTATGCACATATGTATGTATCTACATCAAAAATCATCATCTTCATGATCCATAAGTTCCCAAGATCCATCAGCCTGTTGAACCATGCCCTTGTTCTTCTCAATCCACCACGATACTGGCACACAATACTCATCTTTCAAAGCATCATTACTTTTATTAAGAAGCTTAATATCGCGATTAACTTCCAAACGAAATCCTCCTTCTTTCCCTTGTGTTCCAGCAACTCCATGAAGATACCCTTCCATGTCATGCCAACTAGTTATATTTCCATTTTTTAAGAAAGGTGACTTAGTAGTATCAATGAGTAACTCTTCACCGACGTCCGAATAACCTAAAGGAGGGTAAAGTGTAACCACATCGTTGGCATTAGTGACTCTTAGGGCTCGAAGATCATTCAAATTATTGAATATATTTTTGAAGTTTGAGTTCCCAACTTTAGGACAACCAAATACTATTGCTGTCACAGGACATGGTTTGTTTGGTTGATCCTTAGGCTTGTTGAATCCATTGGCAACTATGTCAACTGCATTTAAGGTAGCAAGAGCTCCACCTAGACTATGTCCGGTTATTGTTATGCTGATATCTTCGTTCTTGTATTCTTCAACAAGTCTTTTGATCTCTCCAACAACCTAGCTTGTTAATGACAACATTAGACTGTCGTTTCGTCATAAACCCTAATGATACAAGGCTATACACCCATAAATTAATGTTAACAGAAAAAATCATACAGTACATTTCTTGTTGTGTGCCCTGGTATAATTAGGAATTGGAAGTGGATCACTTCCCATAATTGGTGGAAATCCTAATTAGACTCATAATTGATTTAAATTATCTTGATAAATAAGAAAACTATCATAATTATATTCTCAACCCCATATAAAGGTTCCATGCAATCCGTAGACCATGTTGATCAAGAGTCAAATTAAGAGAGACTCACGTATCAAGACAAAGAAATTGAGTCCAGTAGTTCTTTTAAGGTAAGAAATTGAGCCTTTTTTATTCTTTCTCAATATACTTAATCTCATCATATTGGAGATGTTACCGATAGTACCGTGCCTCTTCTTTAGATGCTTTTCCTTATTATACATATACAACCCTAGTCATCATATATGTATACAATTTCATCGATATTCCCCCCCCCCCCCCCCCCCCCCCCCCCAACCCCAAAAAAAAAAAAAATATTAAAACTACGTACCCTCGGGCACGCACCTAGTCACCTAGATCATTTTTTATTAACAGAGAAACAAGATTAGCTATTTAACCACCTGAACTAATCTCTCATCTGACTTAACTTTTATGTAAAATCTAATCAACTTAGGTACTAATCTCTCATCTGACCTAACTTTTACGTAAAATCTAATCAACCTAACTTTCACCTGAAATCTAAAGAGTTACCTCCAATTAACTCTAGCCATAATGATATATAAGGAAAGATATGATTTAATAGTAATCACAAGTATATACCAACATCAAAACTTACCTGATCTCTTGCACTGGTCGTATTAAACTGCGATCTTGCATCATCAGAAGTGTACATTGAGTACCATCCTGTGTGCACCTTAGCATCACCATCATTTCCAAATATCTTCGGAGCCGAAACCAACAGAAACTCAAAATCATCAACCCATTCCAAGGTCCGAACTGTCCCTCTCCAAGCCACCACAATATCTCTCCGCCCCAACACCGCCTTCCCTTCATCCGTGGCCACCGCCACATATCCAATCCAGTTTGATTCCTTGCTCCACGCCTCTCGGGATATAGACTTGAAAATGAATGCATCTGGCACTGGAACTGACGATGTTGCATACAAATATTTTGTCACACTATACTTTAAAGGATTGTTTATGTCAATACCTACCTTAGAAAAAAAATCTTTCTTGGAGTATAGGCTGTTTCCTGCATACTTTGATGCCTTTTCGGAGTTAAAAGCATCATGAACTGCATGAGCCATTTCTCCATAATGAATTATGCTTCGTCGAAGATCTATGTCTAAGGGATCCAAGAGATTCTCCCATTTGTTTTCGCCGCTGACAAGTCTCCATGTTTCAGCAATATTAGTGCTACTCGATGTATGTGTGTTATTTCCCATGCGAACCTGTTTTTTGTTTTTCCTTTTTAACCACTTGGATATCAATTTGTCCATAGCTATATAATAGAGAAACTAAAGATTTTCAGCTTAATAGCTAATTATGTATTAACTTTTAAGTTTATTTCTTGTTTCTTGCTCTATTTATTGAGATTATAAATCAATTATGAAGATCATATATATGTATGCATGGATAAATTATTTAGGTTGTCATGACTTGTAGGTTACCCCTAGTGTACCTTTTAAATCTAAAACATACGTATGCCTAGATTATATAGTTGAGGAGATCGTTCAAGTATATGTTTAAATTATTTTAATGAGAATCACATTTATATGGATAACCTTGGGAAAATATTAGTAAACTTCTCCTGTAAAGTCAAAATCTTTAATTTTTTTTTTTTTTGGAATGTTTAAGCTCCAAAGAGTCTCAACTCGATCATCTATTAATTAGAATTATGATGTTAATCAGATTGTCTTTGGGGGAATTTCTGAAGTAGAAATGTTGTCATCAGCAAAATTGTTTTACCAATACTTGCCTTGTAATTAACCTTGAAGGCATCATACAAGGCCAGATGGACGACGTCATTGACGTTGTTTGATTAGTTTCTTACTTCAAAGCAAAAATGCCTTTTTGTCAAGTAGTAAAAATTCAAATAATTCATGTGATGAGTTGGTGACAGAAGTTAGATGCATTTGACTAATTATTCATAAAGTTTAAATATAATTGATTTTGATCATCTTGTTATAGATTATGTATACAATTATTCTAACTGTATCACTTGAAGTTATTATAATTAAACCAAAAAACTAAATGTATTTCGAGTTTTGATGTCGAGAGATAATATGTAACAAACTCATAAAAAAGTAGCGAAAGTAAATTAAAAAAAACCCATAGAAATAAATGAATAAATAAAATTTTTGTTATCAACGAAATTCTTATACTACTAACTCAAGTCTCACAAATACGATTGATCGATCCGTGACCTTTAAACCAAAACTTTTAAACCATAGAAATAAATGAATAAATGAGATTTGATGTTTTTATATTTGAAATAATCTGTAGTAATAGTGCCCTTGAGGTTTTCAAAGAGCATATTAAATATATTTTTAATTCAAAACTGCCCCTTAATTATAAGATAAGAGCCATATATACATGGATGAAGACTTTTAGAAGGAAAATGATTCGTTTCGGAATTAATAATAAAGCCACTTCGTGACACGATGAGACAATACATAACGACGTGCAAACCGCCCGGTAGGGTTTTATAGTATTTTGGACTTTTTTCTGTTGACTTTTTTTAATTACTTATTTATGAGAAATTTAACAAAGTCTTTTTTTCTTTTCTTTTCTTTTTCTTTTTTTTTTAGAGTAGCAAAGTTTATTTGATAAAGAAACAACATCTTTAAGTTCACAAACACAGAAAAAAAAAAGAAAAAAAAGAAAAACCCATCCATAGCAGTCACCTCAACTCACTTGTATATTATTTGTTTTTCATATGCTAGCATTTAGGGGTGATCCCAAAAATCCAAAATTGAATTATATCGAAAAGACTGTCAAATCATATCAAATTTAAAATATTCAAATTGCATTTTCTGATACTATATAAGATTTTAAACTGCAATTATTAATTAAGGTATTATATCATAAAGATTTTAAGCAAAATTCATTACCTTTTCTCTTTGGAGTTTGGTCCTTAAAATCAAACCACTATAGTTTCATAAATTTTTTAGGACTCATTTTAAAAAAATATTTTTGAATTACTTTTGTATGGAATTTTTTTTGAACCGATTAAGTTTAAATAAGTTGATAAAGAAACGTCTTCAAGTTCCAAAAAATAAAAATCAAATCAATTTTACAATAGCTTTTCATATGATAGCATTTAATTATACTTATAGTGGCAAACTGCAAGATCAAATTGAAAATATTCAAATCCCATTATCTGTTACGAGTATTATATACCATTCCAAACCTCAATAATTAATTAACGTACTGTAATGATGCTTTTAAATCAAAACTAGTATCATTCAATCATTAAAAACACAAGCATTCACATACAGATCAAACTCCCTCCGACAATCGATGACAAGAAGTAAAAGCAAGCACCACTCCGTCTTTTTGTTTATCGAGCAATTTAAAGATTGAGCTGATATACTCTTTTTCCGTGAACTAACTTATAATCTTATATAGCTCAATTTTATCGATTAAATTAACTTAGAATATTTTACAATCGACTCTATTTTATCACTCAAAAACAATCTGACTTTAGATTTTATAAATCACAAATAACAAAATTATATATACTCCATTAAAATTATTGACATTCATCAATTTAATTATTGTATATGATAATTTAAGAATCATCATCTTCATGATCCATCAACTCCCAAGATCCATCGTCCCGTTGAACCATGCCCTTGTTCTTCTCAATCCACCACGATATCGGCACACAATACTCGTCTTTTAAAGCATCAATACCTTTATTAACGAGCTTAATATCGCGATTAACTTCCAATTTAAATCCTCCTTTTTTCCCTTGTGTGCCAGCAACTCCATGAAGGTAACACTCCATATTATGCCAACTCAATACATTTCCAGGGCTTTTCAAGAACTCCGACTTAGTAGTGTCAATGGCTAACTCCTCACCAACGTCCGAATAACCTATAAAAGGGTAATTTGGAACAACATCTAGGGCATTAGTGATCCTTAGGGTTCTAAGATCATTCAAATTATTAGTGACGAAATTCTTGAAATTCGTGTTGCCGACTCGAGGACTAGCAAAAACTATGGCTGTCACTGGACATGGATTGTTTGGCTGATTTTTAGGTTTGTTGAATCCGTTTCTAACAATGTCAACGGCGTTTAGGGTTGCTATTGCTGCTCCTAGACTGTGTCCCGTTACTGTTATGCTTATTTCTTCATTTTTGTACTCTTCTACAAGTCTTTGGATCTCCCGAAGAACCTAAATCATGTAATAAGAGCATTAGTTTGTTAATATTATCGTCAAAATTAGAAGTGAAAAAAAAGAACCATGCTGTTGCATCAATCTTTACAATATTCCGTATTTGTGGAAATTTATTTAAATAGTCTTTTCTTGTAAATGGTGATATATATTTAGATTACAAGCTTGAGCCAAAACAAAGTATTGACACTTTTTAGACAAGAATAATAGTACTTTCTAGGCAATTTAGGTTTGAATATCAGTTTCTGTGCAAGTTAGTACATACGTTAATGTGTACAATATTCCATATATGTAACCATTAATTTATATAAATATTTTGTTGCATCAACGTTTGTTCATTTATAGTTTATAACTTTCTATTTATATTGCAAATTTGACAAAGATATACTGGCACTTCCAGCAGGCAAGAAAATGTACACAATAGATATCAGTTTAAATATTTGTTTGCTAATATATATTACTGACATAATTAATATTTTTCACAAAATTATAGGTTTAGCAAACGAAAATTAATATTTTTCACGAAATTTATTGTTCATAATTTTTATACCTCAATGATATTAGGGTTTGCGATTTTTATTAACAAAACCTTTACAAATATGCTTGTGTACGAATTAATTAGTGTCAATCGCAACTTGAGTTTCCAAATTTTGCAAACAAGAACATGAAATTAAGTCCAGATAACTCAATATTTCATAAAACTCGAGCATAACATATAGTGCCTGCAAATATGACGAGTCCGATTATGTATTTCCTGAATATCATTATCTCCGGCTCTAGTTGTAAGGATGTTAGCTAAAATGCTTTAAAGCAAGTGACCAATTAACCAACAAATTATTAGATGAGGAGTGCTTGGTACGTAGTGAACCAAAAAAAAAAACAATAAGTGACCAGTTAAACCAACAAATTAGTGACCAATTAACCAACAAATTATTAGATGAGGAGTGCCTTGGTACGTAGTGAGCCAAAAAAAAAAAAAATTTCAATAAGTGACCAGTTAACCAACAAATTAGTGACCAATTAACCAACAAATTATTAGATGAGGAGTGCTTGGTACGTAGTGAGCCAAAAAAATAAAAAATAAAAACGCAAAAACACAAAATAGGAAAAAAAAAAGTTCTCTGAATTATTAGATAGATACAATCACTATGTGATAGTGCAATAATATTGTCAAAATAAGTCGTCTGAACAATCTGATATTTAGTAACACTTTTTAATAACAAATTAGTGGCACTTATTATTTGCAGCAAAATTTTGTATATGATATTTATTGACACTTTTTAATGATAAAAATTATATTTAGTGACACTTATTATTCGCAACAAAATTTATCTAATCATTTCAGGAATTGCATTTCCTAGAATAATCAAAAACTGACCTGATCTCTTGCACTTGTCTTATTAAAAGGCGATCTTGAATCATCAGAAGTGTAAATTGAGTACCAACCCGTATGCACCTTCGGATCCCCATCTTTTCCAAATATTTTCGGAGCCGAAACCAAAACAAACTCAAAATCATTAACCCATTCCAACGTCTGAACTGTCCCTCTCCAAGCCACCACAATATCCCTCCGCCCCAACGCCGCCTTCCCCTCATCCGTGGCCACCGCCACATAACCGATCCAGTTAGATTCCTTGCTCCACGCCTCCCGAGACATAGACTTGACGATGAACGAGTCTGGCACTTGCACCGAAGACGTTGCATACAAAAACTTTGTTACATTGTACTTAAAAGGATTGTTTAATTCAATACCTACCTTAGAAAATAAATTTTTTTTTGTGTATCGGCTGCTTCCTGCATATTTTGATGCCTTTTCGGAGTTAAATGTGTCATAACATGCTTGAGAAAATTCTCCATAGTGTATTATGTATCGACGAAGATCAATGTCTAATGGATCCAAGAGATTGTCCCAATTGTTTTCGCCGCAGAGAAGTCTCCATCTTTTAGCAATGCTAGTCTTTTTTGTCTTTGACATGCCATCTTTTTCTTGGTCTTTTTGGCTTAACCACCTCAACATCATCTTGTTCATAGCTAAAAATTATAAGTTATAAATAATAGTTTGGATTGAGTTTAATCTGTTCCATGTTACATGCACTATATAGTGATGGTACAGCCTTACAAAAGAAATTATGTATATTATGGGGCTACTTTTCAGGTTGCCATGACTTATAGTTAACTTCTACACTCCACTATTTTAGATATCAAACATACGTAATGCTTAAATTAATCATAAACTTAGACAAATAAGATATTTAAATCAGAAAATAATCGGTCGATGTGGTATTTTGAAAAATATTATCATACAGTTCTTAGTTTTTCTTATTAGTTTTCTTGGATCGATTTGCTAAAGAACATAAATCTATAGAAAAGAAACACAAAGAGATAGCTAGAAATGACATTTGTCATGTCGGATATTAAATGAATGGAATTGAGATATGAATGGAATATAATGAAATAGAGCCAATTTGAGGTTCCCTATGAAATGGGGTATGGAAGGGGGCCAATACGAAGAAGTTTCCGGGAGTTACGAAAGAAGATTCGAGCTCATATTGGTCATGAGTTGAGAACGAGAATTGAACTATATGAGATCTAATCTCTCATTCCTTATTTGAACTTTTCTCATTCAATTTATGTTATTATATGACTATCTGATATCTTATGTTATTATTTACATTATAATTTTGTTAAATAAATAATAACATTACACATGGTAACATAAACTTAATAAAAAAGATTAGAAAATAGTTATATTATATGAAAATATTTTTCACAAAACTACACTAACCGTAAAGAAGATCTATTTAAATTTCTTCTTGAGATTCACAAGTATGTTTAAATTATGAAATAATGACCAAAAAAAATCAACTAATTTATAAATTGATGCATCATGAAGGGGGGAGGGGGGAGGGAGAAGAAACATCTATAAATTGATGGAACCGGTCAGATCGTAGCATTTTGATACAGTTTACATTAACACCATGGTTAATTTTTAGGAGTTGTAAAATGTTGTCGGAGGATTTTTTTTTTTTCTTTTAAACTTCTCATCCTTATGAGATTTGAACCCTCTACTTAAAAATAAAACATAAGTATTTTACTAATTGAATCAACCCACAATCTCAGAGATTTAAGTGTAAAAAAAATTAATTTGTTGCTAAATAAATTATAAAAATGTCACTGAAGGTGTAATTGCTTTGCTAGGACAAAAAATGATATTTTTATTTTGACAAAATCAACTCCCTAACTGTTTTTAAACATTATATATTGGTTTGCAGGTTTTTTGTTAAGAAAATAAATTTAGATTGAAATGCTAAAATTCCAATTTTTTGTTGACTTTTTTGTCATTAGTTTTAAATGATTTACATCAGAGAAGCCATGTGAATATCCGAAATATTTGGTCTTCATCAAGTTCATTGCTAGTCCATAGAAGTAAATAACATACTAATCTTAGGCAAATAATATTATTGTAATAAACACTATGTCGTCAAAGTAAGACGTGTCACTAAAAGATTTAATTGTCAGTAAACAAGTTATAGAAACATGAAGAAAATATAACTATTTCGACAGTAAAATTTTTGTCTCGAACGATATCATTTACTTAATCCTAACTGTCCTTACCAAATGCATAACATCTCACAATATTTCTTACGGGACAAATCATTCGCATAGTATAACTAATAGACACGTACTGTCACACACTCTATTAATTGGATATATTTACGTAGGTAATTAAATTTATATGTATTTTTACGAACACTTATGAATTATATTGTTGTATCATTTGAACAAATTTAAAATTCTAATTTAAAAAGGGACAATACTTAATGAGTCGCATTAACTAAACGACAAAATTTATTATTGTTCGTGAGAATGAATGTAAATTTGACTGTATAAATAGATTTATTCTTCTTAATTATATATATGTACCACAAAAATGTTGTGAATGTATAAACAATTACGTAAGGAAAATAATTAACTAGACTAATACCTGATTAGTGATATGGCACTATCTTACCCAACGCCTCCCCACGTACCCCACGTACCCCATATGGAATGTTGCTTAATTTTTTATAAACGTGATGTGTTTTTGTATATCGGGATATATTATTAAACATTCACTTATATATTCGTATTCTTGGATTCAAATTTGAAATTTCAGTTATACTTGCTTCAAGTGTAAGTCATGCCAGTTCTTAAAATAAAATAAAAAATAAAAACTTAAAATTATAGATACACTATGATTTTTTGAGTTAAATAACCGTATAATTAATGTTAATGTAGTTATTTTAGTTAATATAATTATTATAATTTTACATATCATAATAATATTTTTAATTATAACATAATTTGTATCCTGGATTTTTATAAATTACATAAATATTAAAGTTCAATATAACATAATTTGATTTAAAAAATTAAAATGTATCTGTAATTTTAGAGTGACATGTATCTTTTGTTTTCTTCCGGTTATATTTCTTACTATTTGATCACTTCAAAGTTTCAACTCTATTTAGCATGTGATGTTAATTTCACCTACACGTACTACCATTTCCAGGTAAAGTCTACATCAAAAATGGTGGATACAAATCCACTAAAACAAAGATAGCTTTGCCAAGACTTGCCTTGTAAACGTTGCTAACACCTGCCCTTCACATAACGTTTTCTGATTATATTCTAACTTCAAAGCAACGAATGTATGTCTTCTAGAATATAGGGTTGACCGGTTATACTAATCATGTTTGTCGATTCTATTAATCTCCCATTTTAATGCTATATATTTATCTATCTATTGTTTAATATTTAGATTCTATTAACTTTTAATTTTTTTAATCTAATTTTATATTATTTTTATTATTCCTAAAGCAAATGATTATTTATTTAATACTGTCTGGTGAATACATTAATAAAAAGTAATGTCATGCGTACCTAATACACTTTAGATATATCAGACTAAAGTAGAATTGTGTTGATACGTGTTTAATTTTATATTTCATATGTTCATCCATTGTTGCTGTCAGTTTTTGATTTTCTCCAAAATCAAATTTCAAATTTTCGAATAGGCCAATACGTTACTTACGCATATATTTTTAATAAAATTTTGTAGGCTCACATAATATTTTTCATTAGTATATATATTAGTATATATATTTTTCATTAGTATAATGCAAAAGGTAAGTTCAATAATATATATAGGATAATATATGAGAGTAATTAGCCTGATATAAAAAGTGTTTTCTTTTCTATTGAAAATTCTTAAGATGTGACAAGTGTGTTTCTTTTTCTTAATGCATGGATTAAAAAAAAATATTACTTACGTGAAAACTTTGTAAGGTTAATTTAGGCCAACTCACCCCGTACGCCTATATTCACACGTTATTGACTGAGACTACAATTGTTTTATGTTTCAAATTAACTAACTGACTGAAATATGAAAGGCATATGAAATATATATATATATATATATATATATATATATATATATAAACAGATGATGAGCGTTTACTAATATATATTAACTATAACTATATTCTGCGGTATCTTCTTAAGATATATGACAGGTGATATTACATCTTACTTCCCCAAACGTTCGTAATTAAAGTAATTCTTTAAATATTTTATACCATAAACTGAATTAGTCTACTCTTTAATTGGTATTGAAACTGCTATGATTATATGGCTTAATTTGCAAAAGCATTTTTTATTCACGCCCTCCTAAAATATATAAAGTACAACAAATTCGGAACCAGCCTGAAAAACAAGTATTTTTTAATTTGACTTACGTTGGAAACATTTGATTTGAATATCATAGAGAAAAAACAGAGAATTGTTTTGTAAAAGAGCTATTTTTCTATTTTTGAATTAAGTTAAAAGAGTTTTAGAGTTAAATATAGAGTTGCCAATGTCAATAATCAAAATTAATAAATTCATATTAAATTTTTTTAAGGGTAGAAAATTTTACACTAAAATTATACTCCCTTCGTCCAATCGAGTAGGCCAAAAGTAGAAATTTAGTTAAGAAAGTGATTTACGGAAATAGTATATAAAAACTAAGTTTGTGTCTTAGAAATGTAAATATGTGATGATATAGTTAATGTTTACAAGGTCCTAATTAAACTTATTAGATGTGAATGACGTGAAAGTCCGTTGTTCACGAGGAATGGGTAATAACCAAGCCGCCGTGCTATACATCGAAAGAGATGCATGGTAAAGGAAAGGAAAGACCGGACCCTACGGCCCAACAAGGCCCAATAGAGACAAATGAGTAGGAATTTCAGATGGATACCCTTAAAAGAACATAACACTCACATATATTTCACTAGGCCCATATGGTAGTTCGGGTTACAAATTTAAGTGAAGTGCTATCACTGTCAATAAAGGAATTTTCAAAATTTAAGGTGTACGTGTTAAAATCCCTTTTCGGCTCGTACAACTCGGATTCCGACCCGGCAAAACACGGTTCAAGCTCACAGGCCGGCCCAGTCCGACCAGAAATTATGGGTTTTAAGCTTAAGAATTGTAGTCCAAATAACATTGAACTATTTTTAGCTCAGTCCGTTTTCGGCCTGGCCCATTCGGCCCAACTTGCGGATGGCACAGCCCACCCATTTACTTATTTTTTTATTTTATTATTTCGTATATTTGTGTCTATATATACCAATATTAACTCATTGTTACTTGTACACACTAACATTTATAACTAAACTTAACACACTAATAATAATATTATATTTACTTATATAATATTACATTCTTTTAATTAAAATAACATTATATACATGAATACATACCTACATATATATTAACATACATGATAAAAAGATTAATTTAACATATATTTATGCATTTTAAGATATGAGATTCTGGTAAAAAATAATGGTAGACATTTTAATTTGATATATTATATTTTTTTAATTGTAAAAAAAAATATTTAAATACTTTTCTAAAAAATAAAAATAAAAATATTAAATATATAAAAAACCCGCAGGCTAGCCCCGACCGCTTGTCTTGGGCCACAGACTTTCATTTTGTAGCTCATATCAACCTGAACTGTTTAGTGTCCCGCCCATTTTTGGCCCGATCCGCAACCCAGCCCAAGTCACTTGTTTGTCAGGTCTACTCAAATTATTGTGTCGTTTGTTTAGAAAATTACCAGGTGATGCACTTTTTTATAAGTAATTCTCATCCAATTTGAGATATTTTAATTATTCATGTGCAGTTTATGTTACCATGTTACTATTTAATACCTTTATATTACTATTTATATTCTAATTTTATTAAATAGATAGTAACATTGTATTATCTCCATCCCCAAAAAGATACCCAAGTTACTGTAGCAGTATGTAGTTTAATATGAAATTTAGTATGTATTAGATATTTAAAATAGTTAAAAAAAATCATAAGATTAATTTTCAATTCTTATATTTTCATTTTATAATTTTTAATAAATTAAATAATGTATCTAACATGTGCTAAATCACATCTTAAAATAAGTGCAAAAAGTGAGTTAGGCTATTTTTTGGGGGCAGAGGGAGTACATTATAACATGATAACATAAATTTAATGAAAAAAGTTAAAAATTAGTTGTATTGCACGAGAATTATTTTAATAATATAGTACCGGCCGAGAATTCTCTCATACTTGTTTCGGCTTAAATTTTAATGAATTATAGATTATATTGTCAGAATCTATAATTTTTAAAATTTAAATCGAAATAAAAATGTAATCTAGCTATGTATCATTAATTTTCACTGTACCATATTCACTTAACCGTTTCGATTCAATTAAACGTTTGGGGTTAGTTTCACCCTTTCACTCGCTGAATTTGTTGGAAGTGCAAGTGGCTTTTAAAAACCTTAATAATCCATAAGTAGTTAGCTCTGAATTTAGTTGATATTAATTTCGACAATTATCATATATATACTATAGAAAAACGTGTTTTTTATAGCGGAATATGACTCGCGTTATTGAACAAATTAAACTTGCTTATTTTAGGAGAGCAACTTATTTATATTTATGGCCTATACATACATATTATGGCAATATTGCTACCTTTCTGGAAATGAGAGTTTTAGGGATAATGCTATAGTGACGATTCGTAGCATGTTGATTTTTAAATTACTGTTTTACATCTTGTGTTGACAATAATAAGACTTTCAACGTAAAAAATATATGTCACATATTCAGGTAACAATGTTGTTTATTGGTAATTAATTAGATTGGATGCTTTTACAAATATAATATATTGATGGAAATGGTGAAATTCTTTAATTTATTCGAACAAATTAATAATTCACATACTCCACATCAATCACTACAACTTAATTGTATGTATATAATGTAAGGCGGAACAAGATAACATATTGAGAGAGTGAGAGAAAAAAAAAATGATTGAATTGAGTTAAATTCAAAACATAATATAGAAATTTTATAAAATTGGAAAGAGCGATCGTCATCTCTATCACAACATAATTTTGCCTATATATATATATATATATATATATATATATATATATGACTCAAATTATGTTAGGATCAAAAAGTATATTCTACCGAACAAGGTTGGGAGTATATCAAAGGTAGCTAGCACCTGCATGCAGAAAACAATACTAGGAAAGAAACAAAAGAATGGACGTCGAGCATGTAGAGATTTAAGAGCTTGACCCTAGGCAAAATAATGGCACGTAATAATGTCACTTAAATTATTGATTTTGGATTTAAAAAAAGAACAAAACATAAAACAAAACAAAGCTGTATATATGACAAGTTATATATGCGCATGCATCAATATATCAACAAGAGAATGCAGACGACTGTCAACTGCTGCCCTAACAAAAGCTAAACCTACATTTTAATTTGGTGCGCCTGTGACTCCGAGTTTGCTTAATCCTTTATTTCCATGTTGAGTACGTATGTCTTAGGTTATGGCACCATACTAATTCTCAACTATGAGTTTGTTATTTATTTTACTACAAATTTTAGAGATTTAATATTCTTATACTTAAATTATAAGATTTGAATTTAAAAATTTTTAAACTTTAGGCCGAAATAAAATGTCGACCTATATATTCCCATGAACTACAAGAAATATAAGAAAAAAATTATTTTTCTCAATAAATCATTATTTCCCATTTCGATAAAATACACAGTTGATTTACAGGGATATATACATATTTATTCCATGATGTTATATACTCTCCCGTTTTACAAAAAAAAAAATTTATATTTAAACTTTTGACGATTATTAATTTTACATCTTTGACCAAAAATTAAATATACAAATAATAAGGTTTTGTTATAAATTTTTAACAAGATCTATAAATTTGTAATTGAAAGTTTTTTAATTTATAGAAAATTTTTAAATGTAACTCTTTTTGTAAAACAATTTTTTTTTTCAAATGTAATTTTCTTTTTGGAACGGATGGACTATGAGAAGTTAGTGAAAAGGCAACTGCCCTTGACTTTTAAAAGTAATTGGTGCGAAATTCATGCACATAATTTAATTTTAGTCGGATATAAATATGAATTTATGAAAAATTCTGAATGAGTAATCTCACAGCCAAAAATCTCAATC
Organism: Centella asiatica; assembly: GCA_014636745.2. Taxonomy (NCBI): domain Eukaryota; kingdom Viridiplantae; phylum Streptophyta; class Magnoliopsida; order Apiales; family Apiaceae; genus Centella; species Centella asiatica. The sequence goes on from CM025780.1 coordinate 58,216,613, forward strand.
TACATAAATGCAACTCTCATCTTTTGTATATTTACATATTTTTATACTCTAAGGCAAACAAAACAAACACACACACACACACATACATACATACATATACACACACATATATATGACCCTTTGTGATTGTGCATATATTTCAGCTAGTAACTAGATTACATTACATTTACTCGATCATGCTTCGTTGGCGTAGCTTGCATGTGTATGCTCGTGCCTCCAGGAGTACGAAAACGATGGTCCAATAAATACAGTATATAATTCTACTGTTATCTTGGCTCCTCCTCAAGGTCCTAATTAATTTATATGAGGACCACTATATCAATTCATTTATTACTTCACATACCCACCTTTTGATACATTCCTTTCTTATCCATCTGGCGTTACCTCTTTGCCTCTCTATATTAGACTAAAATGTAAAATTGTCTGTCGAATTCATACGTTAATTAAAAATTTTCTTTTTAAATATTTTTTATTTTGTAAAATTGTTTCTAATCTTATTAAAATTTATCAAAATTATCCTGATTCAAATTTTTATCGAAAAAAATTGACGGAAGTCAATAGTAATTATAGGATTCATTAACGGTGAGGAATTACTACAATATATTCTACTTATTGCGGGATTTTTTTATACTTTATTCTAAATTCTATTTAGAAAGTGACAATTTTAGAAAAAATTGATACTTCATCCGTTCTAAAAAAAAAAGTTACATTTGAAAAAATATTATTCCAAAAAAGAGCTATAATTAAAAATTTTATTTGTTATTTTGCGATAAATTAAAAAACTTTCAATTAAAAACTTATAGATCTCGTCATAACTTAAAGATTTATATCAAATTTCATGAAAAAAAAACTTATGATTTATATATTTAATTTTTGATTAAAGATGCAAAAGTAATAGTCATCAAAAGTTTAAATGTTATTATTTTTGTGGAACAAAGGGAGTATAAAAAATGAAATTACGAATAATACAGTATTTTTCAGCTTCTCTTACCCCCACATTGAATTCCAAATATATCAATCATGCATAACATAATTTTAGTGATAACCTAGTTAATTTACCTTCATGAAATTAAGCAATACTCCGTACAATTTAAACTAGAAAATACATTTTATAGTTTTGAAATCAATTCACAAAATCCTAAAAAATATAAAATTGATATGAGTTTATATAAGTTTTAAAATTGAGAAATATGACAATTACTAAAACTACTCATTGAATAATGATCATTGCTTCATATATCATACTAAAAAAAATTATCAAGTCTAATTTATCATTTACGTTTTAATTTGATCGTAAAAGGTTAAAATATATCACTAATTTATTAACAATGAAAATATTATACATTCAATTCGGGGGGAGAGAGAGAGTGTTACATTTATTTGAAATTCATTGAGGACAATATGGAATCTTAAATTTAATTATTTTAATTCTCCAGTAAAGTTAATACTGCAAAATACGTAAAAATTCTAACAAAACATACTCTTAACTTGCCATTTTAGGATTAATAGTAAGATTAATAACTGTACTAACCAACATAATATCAGTTTATACAAAGTACAAACTTAAAAGTTAGTTAAGTTGATTTTGAAAAGTTATCAGTTCTCTCTTAATCAATATTGAACAAATATTTTTATAAGATGGAGTACTTAGTGTTGCGCGCCTAGGAGGGCAGCGCGCTTTGGGATGTGGAGCAACTTTTTTAGTTGTCATTTGACTTTTATTTATGTAATTTAGATAAATTTTTATATACATATATAAAAATTTTATTTAATTTTTAAAAATTAATAATCAAAAATATTTTAAATGAAGACTATTTGTGAAATAAAATATTTAACATATATAAAAATTCACTTAAAATTACATTACAACTAAAAAAAATTGAAGGAATATATTACTGCATACCTCGTTTAACGGGATGTGAGTCAATCTTATTGCTTAATACGGTAACAATTTAGAATTACGCATGAAATTAAGATTGTTTGCCAACGTAAGATATATCTTGCTTGAAAAGTATTCATCATACATAGTTTCCATTATCAAAGTGCGGAATCATAATATCACATATTGCGTATTTCATTTACTCCTTAAAATGTGTAAACTCCTCTCTTTTTGTTCAAACATAACAATATATGTAATTGCAAAAAGCATCGATCGATCGATCATAATGTTACTTACATAGAAAGTATTCATCACAAGTTGTTTAAATGATAGTTTCTGAAGAGCTTAATTATGAATTCTTAAGATCGTAGATTATCTATTCATGAAGAAGTGACATATAGTTTTTAATTGCTGATTAAAAAAAAGAAGAAGAAAAAAGTATACTGTGTTCAATGTAGATCGTCAATTCATGTCATACTGATACTATCATCGGTTCTTTACTTTAATTTATATAATGTTATTAGAATTTTTTAAATTGAAATAACTATAATCTATACATCCAAATTAAACTGCGGTTGAGTATGGGGTTGAATTGTAACATCTCCTCTTACATAAAGGAAATTTGGATTAATTTTGTGGGTTTATAAGAATTTCACTTACTACGATACCTACTATAACATTTAAACTTTTTGGGAGTTGGTGAGTTTTGCCAATAAATTCGAACGAGGTCTTTGCGGTATATATTTTGAGTGGATTAAATTCTTTCGGTGACTTAATCTACCGTATATTTTGTTTTGGTTCACAATAATATTGAATTTAACTAAGAGCTCTGTTTCTCCCTCTTTTTTTTTCCTTTTTAAAACCCTAATCTCCATTAGCGATCATTTAAATTTGGGAAAAACTTTTCTCTATTTGTAGAGAAAAAAAAATTCTCTTAGATCTTTTTATATTTTGATATTTAGTTTTTTTATAAAATTTTTCTTTTGTGGGATTAATTTTTCTCTTCTTTAGAGAGTATTTTCTCTAAATTTGAATGATTTGGTCCTGATTGTGAGACCCCTTTCTCCAATTTTATGAGAATTTCGTTCTCAGATTTAAATTTTTTTCAACGTCGTGAAATTGTTTCATATAAAAACTTAAAGTTTGAAATTTGATCAACTTTGAAAACTTTACGGATTTCTGAAAGAGTAAATGTACATGTTTCTCGCTTTGGCCGATCGTTTTTTGTGGTGAATCAAAGTATATCTACTCTAATTATGTTTATATGCTTAAACATATGCTTCATTAGTTTGTTTATGAAATAATAGATTATATTCTTAATTTTTTTGTTCTTATTTTTTACGATTGTAATGTAATTGAATTTTGTATACTCTAAAAGAATTTATCTTTTTTTTCTTCTTGTAATTTGATTTTATTGAATGAAAATAGTTTAAATCTAAAAAAAGAATAGTTAATTTAAAATTTTATTTTAATTGACACATTATAATAATGTGAGTGAATGACCGAATAAGTTTACTATATTATGTTTTTTTATTATTTATGGGGAACATGCGTACCAAATGAAAATTGTGACAATATGACCAATTATATATTTTAAGGATAATATTGTAATTTATAATTACATTAATCAATAATTTAGCTAATCAATGTAATCATTATTAATACAAATTCCTCTAAATCGATTATTATTGCGAACAAGATAAAATATTTAATATGTATAACTTAAGTAACTTTTCGTACACGATGTTAAAAACTCCATAAAATAAGAAGAACGCCCGTTAAATTAAAAAAAAACTCCATAGAAAAGTAATTTATTAGATTAATGAATCAATTAGAGAAAAATAACAAAGTCAAAAGAAAACACACAAAAAGACAACAGATATTAGCGTCATATAACAATTTTAAAAGTGAAAGACACAAGTTCAAATTCTTTACAGATAGAGTAATTCGGGAGTATAGAAAGGTTCATGTTCTTCTGGCAATATATACCCAAGTCCCAAGACTATTAGCTTTTTCAGGTTTCTTTAAATTGAAACTCAAATGTTCAAAATTTCAAATTTCACCACACCGAAATCTTAAATCCATTTTTTTTTAAAAATTGAATCCATTATTACCACCGCAACGCAATAAAGATTCATGAAAAGAAACAAAATAAAAGAAACTTGAAACCAAATAAAGATTGACCATAGTCAAACCATGACCCCTTATATAGTCAACTCTTGGACGACCTTATTTGAAACCAACGAACCGCTAAAAAGAAGCCCACGAGAGAAGTACAATACTACATACGATGGGTGTAGTTAATGAGATTATGGCGATAATATCGAAGTTCGTCTGATATATGAGCCGACCGTTGGAAGCACTTTTCTACTTTCCCAAAACAAAATTGCTTTATTTTCACTCTTAATATCCTATCACCAAAATTCCATAATAATCGAATTACATTCGATCAAACGATAAATAATTGGGCCACTAACTTTGTCACAACTGCACGCAAGATCTTTTTATGTGTGAATTTGAAAATTTTAAAAAGTATGCACAATCAAAATACGAGTTAAATATGTGGGCTGAAAAAAAAAATTTAGTACTGGATACGTTTTATTCTATATCTTTATCAAACTTTTAGCTAAGATAAGTATAATATTTTTTTTTTGTTCAGTCACTGCCTTACATAGTTTTTTATTAACCCACACATTTATTTACTCATCAATTACTTTACACAGTTTTTCATTAGTCAACAAGATTCAAAATCATGACCTCTCTATAGAGTTTTTTATTAGTCTGCAAAATTCAAAATTATCGATCTTCCTATTTTTCAAAAAAAATAGTTGATAATCAATAAGATCAATGCGATGAGGTCAAGTATAATATTTATTCTTATCAATTTGATACACAAAACAATGTCTCCTGGATAATATATGTTTTGATTCACATTTGAAAATGATCGCTCAAAATAGTAGGTCACAGATACGATTGTTCCTTCAAAATCTCATAGACAATCTCGATATATAGACCAAGTCTCATATTATGAGTCCTTGGTAATCTTCGTACAAAAACAAGAAAATTAGGTCTCGCGATGAAGACTGAACTTCAACGTCGGAGAAAAGGTCTAGACTTAGAGAAACATATCTCATCAAGAAAAAAGGAAAATCTCTATTGAAAACGAAAATAATGAAATAAATAATATTGAAAATGAAAATAATGAAATAATGAAATATATTTAATGGAGGTTAGAATTTAGTAGAGAAAAAAGAGAGAACCAGAGTAATTTGTTTTTCCCAACCACTTAAATGTAGAACTTAATGTTTCTGTTTACGTGAATTTCAAAACAATACTTCATCTATTCATTGTGGAATTAACTTGAAATTAAATTGACATACATTTTGGTTTTTTTCCGGGTAAAATAGAAAAATAAAATTTATCTTATAAACAGTGTTCTAAAATACGACATAGACAAATGTGAAATGTAAAACACATAAATTTATATTAGATGCTTAATTATGTGTTTAGGTGAGTTGAGCGGATGTTAAGTGGATTTAGGCGGGCTAATATGAAATAATATTTTTTTAATTATAAAATTTTTTGAAAATTATTTTAACATTATTCATATAAATCATACATTTCATTATTTATTGTTTGTTGTAATATTATAAATAACAATAAAAAGTGAAGAAAAAAAAACTACTTAGCAATAAATATTAAATAATTATTTTTAAAATACATATGGAGTATATATTTAATTTGTATATGCATAGTATCTACTTTTATGACATTCATTTATTAGATTTTACTCATTCTTTCTTAGTATAAAACAAAATTACTTTATTAAATATAATCTTTTGTATTATCAATTACTATGAAAAAATGTGTTACAAAATATATTAATTTTTTGTAACATATAGGATAATAATAATAAATTTACACATCCTAAATGAGTGACTATATAATATTCGTCAAGAGTTTAGAGCTAATGTGTTTTTTACTCTTCATTTCAAAACTCAAATACTATTCGCGGGTGATCATTTTACAGTATATTTACATTTGCAGCATTTGGAGTGGTTAGTACTCAAATTGTTTCTGCTGTGACAAATATTGTATTAAACTTTGGATGCCATTAGAAAAGCACTAGAAAAAGAAAAATGCAGAAAAAAAGACCGTTCCTCGATAACCGTGCGTAAATTTGGATTTTCTCTCTCTAGAAAAACCCAAAACGAACGGCAAAACCCTCTTCTCTCTCACTACAGTAGTCATTTATAAATAAATAAAAAAACAAAAAGTGGTTTCAGTCGTTCTAACACTATTACAGCTGACCGATAACGACTACTTTGTAGTCTGTTCACTTCACTCACCCAAATCTCTTCCCTCATTCTATCTACATTGCTTCAATGAAAGGATATTAACATCTCTACTCCTTACTATATATACTTGCTTTTAGAGAGAGAAAACTGCTACAATGGTGGCTGGCAAAGTAAAAGTGGCAATGGGTTTGCAGAAACCGCAGGGGAACCCGAAACCCGAGGCGTCTCCGAAGCATCCTCCTTCATCATCGCCGTCACCGAGCTCCGCCAAGGTCCCGCAGAAGGGGGCCATGTTCTCGCGGTCATTTGGCGTTTACTTCCCCCGCTCCTCCGCGCAAGTCCAGCCACGGCCGCCGGACGTGGCGGAGCTACTCCACCTGGTCGAGGAATTGCGCGAGAGAGAGTCTAGATTAAAAACGCAGCTCCTCGAGCAGAAATTGCTGAAAGAATCTGCCGCCATTTTACCAATTCTGGAAGCAGAAATTGCGAAGAAGGACTCAGAAATCGAGCGTTCGAACAGGAAGATCGTCTGCCTAGAAACAGAGAACGAGAGTTTGAGACATGAAATGGAAATGCTGCATTCTAATTTATCAGAACAAAAGAGAGCGAATGAAGATAAAATCAGGGCATTGGAGTTAGAAATTTCGGATTTGAAAAAAATGCAAATAGAGAAAGATTGCGTCGAAGAATCTTCAACGTCGCAGAAGTTTCAGTTCCAAGGCTTAATTGACGCGTCGAGTAAATCGAGCTTGATGAAAAATTTGAAGAGAAATGTAACGTTTCTCGAGAATTATAATATCAGTAGAAATGAATTTGAGCAACAGAAAGTGAAAGAGAAGGCGGTTGAATCCGAACCTCCGTCACGAACATTATCTCGGTCCAACAGTTCGGAAGAGATAACAGAGTTAGTTATAACAGCACGATCTCGAGTGCCTCGGGTTCCGAAACCACCCCCTAGACCATCACTTTCAATTTCACCTGCTTCTTCTAATTTTTCCGTTGGGCCATTATCGCCGGAATCATCGTCGTCATCATCTTCTTCGGACTCTCTCGCCGGCCCCGCTGGCAGATCAATGACGGAGCCGTCATCGGCTCCTCCACCGCCTCCGCCACCGCCGCCAGTTTTGAAACTAGCTCCGCCGGTGCCTACCAAGGCTGCGCCACCGCCTCCGCCTCCGCCGCCGAAGGGGGGGAAGAACGGGGCGGCGAAGGTGAGGAGAGTGCCGGAGGTCGTGGAGTTTTACCATTCATTGATGAGGAGGGATTCCCGCCGAGAAACTGGCGCCGGAGGAACGACGGATGTAGCGGCAACGGCCAATGCACGTGACATGATCGGCGAGATTGAGAACCGGTCCACCCATTTGCTCGCCGTAAGTATTTATTTATTTACCGTTGAAATTTCAGTTTATTTACAAGGTCTGCCACTGATATATTCATTGAAACTGACTAGTCATAGGTGTCTTTATTGTAACCTTACATAATGAGTCCTGATAGATACGACAGTGTTTTGATTCGATATCATAATGGGTAATGCAAAAAGTTATGAATCTGATTGAAAGAAAGCTGGTGCATTTGACATTTCACTGCTAAATTAATCAATGTATTCTTGGCTTCAGGGGAACTAGTTCAAAAGTCAGATCTTTGGCCAAGATTTAGGACATGGGTGTCATTAACAATAAAGTTTCTGATTACAATTTTTTATTATTTTAATCATAGGTTGATCTGATTGTGTGTTTATGTTTTGTTAATTACAGATTAAAACAGATGTAGAAACACAAGGTGATTTCATTAGGTTCTTGATCAAAGAAGTTGAGAATGCAGCATTTACAGATATTCAAGATGTTGTGGCTTTTGTTAAATGGCTTGATGATGAGCTCTCTTACCTGGTAAACAAAGTTTTGATGATTTATTAAGTTTGATTTTTATTTTTATTTTTTTTTATTGTTTATAAGTTTTGCAATTTAACATTAATTCCCTTGTTTGTAGGTTGATGAGAGGGCGGTGCTAAAGCATTTTGAATGGCCAGAGCAAAAGGCTGATACATTAAGAGAAGCAGCATTTGGGTTTTGTGATCTCAAGAAACTTGAATCCGAGGCAACATCTTTCAGAGACGATCCTAGACAACATTGCGCTCCAGCCCTCAAGAAAATGCAGGCCTTATTTGAGAAGTACGATAAAAATATCTTAAATTTGTAATTAAGACTGTTTCTAGATTTGTTAAGAACGTTCCTTCCAATTATCCTCCGAATTCGCTATTTGTTTCGGTTTAAATTTTAAAAATTATAAATTTTGATAACGTAATTTACATATTATAATCTAAAATTTTTAAAATTTAAACCGAAGCAAACATGACTATAATTATTTGTTTCAGCTTAAATTTTAAAAATTTTAAATTTTGATAGGATAATTTACATATTATAATCTAAAATTTTTAAAATTTAAACCAAAGCAAACATGACTATAATTAATTTAACACGTGACTGTGATTCAACAGATTAGAGCACGGAGTCTACAACCTCTCGCGCATGAGAGAATCAGCTGCTAACCGGTATAAAGGATTTCAAATTCCAATGAACTGGATGTTAGATACCGGATACGTAAGTCAGGTAAACAATCTCCCATTTCAGTAATGTTAGCATGCTAGTTCAAAGCGTCATAATGTGCTCTTTTTTATTTATTTATGAATTTGTTTGTGGGGAAAGACACGACTACATATGTACGTGTTTTTACTAAACGAGCAACTTTAACAGAAGATAAGCGCGAGCGACCTCGAGCCTTGTGTCTTAAAAAATCAATTAAGACTAAAACTCAAACTCGAGTGAACTCACCTTTCTAAGGAGACAAGTGAGGAGGCAGATAACTAGAACTACTAACCCTCTCAAGAGGCATGGCCCAGACCAATTACATGAACCCAACCCCACAATCACGGGGAACCCCTTATGTTGTTTATTATATTCCTTTATTCATCGGTGGTTTATTAGGTGGTCCCTTGGAGGTGAGTACAAACTTAATAAAACTTGTTCGGGCAAATGAATATTGCAATGACACGGTCTACTAAATGATTGAGTAGCAATAGTATTACTAAATGCCAAACAAATGGAAACTATTGCCTTATTTATTTAGCCGATGACAGGCATGGGCACATGTGATGAAGCCCAGATTCCAAATATGTAGCCGTTTGTCTTCATTACTATCTATGTTGGTTTAGTGAGAGTGAATTTAGGATCAGATTCTCCTGTTGACCTTTTTAGACATTCCACTGTATAATAAATATTAACATATTCTAATAAGAGAAGCATGCTCGTTAAGTTTATTCAAAGTCCTTAAAGTTCACCATATCGATCCATAAGATGGACATAAATGTAGAATATTAGTATGTCAAGAACAAGAAGTTTTGATCTGGTCTCTAGTCACTCGTTGTCAACTAATTTCTCTGAAAAGTGAGAAAATTTAGTTTCGAATTTTGGATGGGTGTATGAGTGTATGTGCGAGTTTTTCGGCAATGACCAACTATGTAGCCAAACAAGAAAAAAAAAGGTTTTCTACTTCCAATATCAAATTTATTAAATTAAATTTGTCAAGTCACAAGTCAAATCTATACTCTACTTTATAAATTGTCAAAATGCAACAATTGATGTTCGAAGGAGTCCATATATGGTAGATTTTCTTGGTCCCATTTCAGATTTACTAATCTATTTACCCGTGAAATTATTCGTCTCATTGTCTTGTCATCATATCTTACACTGTCTGCACCTTTTGTTCTATTGACAAACACAAACCAATAATGGACATACTGTAATAATTGTGTTTGATGGTTTCAGATTAAGCTAGCATCGGTGAAATTGGCCATGAACTACATGAAAAGAGTGTCCGCCGAGCTTGAAACAGTAGGTGGTGGCCCCGAAGAAGAAGAGCTGATAGTTCAAGGTGTAAGATTTGCCTTCAGGGTGCATCAGGTACAAAATTTATACTCCCATCTTTCATCCCAAGAATGGGTTGTTTTGATGATTTGTATTCTTCAATTCAAATCTTATGTATTTGAGCAGTTTATTTCTTCAGCAATAAAATCTTTCGCTTTTTGGGAAAAAAAGAAAAAGAATTGGTTGTGCTTTTGCGACATTCGTTTTGATTATTAGTGAACGCTGTGCAGTTTGCGGGTGGATTTGATGTTGAGACAATGAGGGCTTTTCAAGAGCTGAGAGATAAAGCAAGATCATGCCGTATACAATACCAAAACCAGCAACAGCAGAAATATGCATGCAAGTCTACAACTTGTTAAGTTATTTTGTAGCAAACTCAGCTTCAGAATGGCCACAACCTCACTCCCCCCCACATTTTGTTGTAAAGATATAAAGGCTGCTAATCAACTTTTCTAGTACAATGGCAGCAACCATTAGGCATCAATAAATATATTTATATTCTTTCAGCATTTTTCTGGGTGACTTTTTCTTTGTCCATTGTATATGTATAAAGTACTGATGAGTGTCTTCTAACTTATTAATAGTAGTTGATTATGATGAAATTGAATAACATGTACTAACCTTTTGTGTCACAAGCCGAGAACGAGAGTTGTGTCGGGAACTGCGAGCTGAATAATAGGAAAAATAAAAGTTTTAAGTGAAAAGGGAACAAATAATATTCTTGTGTAAGGGACTAAGGGTAGTGAGTTACCAATAATAAGATTAAGTTGTTTAAACTATAGTCAATTTTATCTAAGGTTAGTGAGTTACTAATAATAAGATTAAGTTGTTTAAAATATAGTCAATTTTATAATGGTGAAAGTAACTTGGTATTAAGATAAATTTGTTTGTTCATTTATTTTTGTGTCCTTAATCAATTGCAAAATTGAATACCAAAATGTCTACGAGCCTCAATTTGAAGATGATCAAGGTGATGAGTCCAGAATTACTGGTGAGTGGAGTATGATGCTACTGGTAAATAATTATGAATTAGATACAAAGTTCCAAGTGATAAGTTTTTTATTTTTCGTTTAGTTATATGAGAGGCCACCAATTTTGTATTTTCTTAATATTTTGCCTAACTTTTTCTAGTATGATTCTATTATTTAAATCTTATAAGATTTTGACAAGGTTTAGGATTTAATTATTTGAATCTTATAGAATTTTGATGGAATATAAAATTTACCATCTCACCCTAACTCTGGTTTTTATATAAAACATAATATATTTTGATTTTATAAAATTTTGTATGAAAAAAATATTTTAAATCAGATATGATTTATGATTACAAGGGGATTTATGATTTATACTTGAAATCTCTAATAATAATAATATATTAAATCAGACTTTTAGAAAGAGTTGCTTTCATCGGTCATTTCTGAGTTTTTTCATAATATAATTTGAAAATTTAAGAAGTTTGTTTTAAAATTTTTTTTAAAAAATAAGAAAAGAATATGAATAGCCAAAGGTTAGGAATACAATGATATTGAAGCTAAAAGAAGGAAGAGATGATTAGTTATAGTACTGGAATCTCCGTCGAGAGAGTACCTCTGCTTCTTTCTTCTCCTGCCTCGGAGCTTAATAATTACACTGCGATTCATCTCCCGAATCTGCGTCTCCCTCTTTCAAGAAATCGAATCTCTTCGATTTACTCTCCTCGAAATTATCGTCCAATCTCACTCTCAGCTTCAGCAACAAAGAAAACGGCAGCCATGGCCACCGATCAAAGCCCATCAATTCCTGTCGATTCCGTCCCCAACCCTTCCATAAAGCTCTTGTTCGTCGAAATGGGTGTCGGCTACGATCAGCACGGGTTCATTTCTCTCTCTCTCTCTCTCTCTCTCTCTCTCTCTCTATATATATATATATATAGACACACACACCCCAAGTGTTCAGAGTGTTTGATAGAAGAAAATTATTTGTATTGAAATTGATTTTAAAAAGTTGAAAATTTTCAGGCAAGATGTTACAAAGGCGGCAATGAGAGCTTGCAGGGATGCCATTACTTCCAATTCTGTCCCTGCCTTCCGAAGAGGTATCTCAATTCAATTTCCTGCCTTTTTCTTCAATTTAAGACTAAAACATGAAGCTTTTAATTTGATTAAGTTGATAATTGTGCAATAAACTAATGCAAGTGAACAATGACAACTGTGCCGATGAAAGCTGAATTAATGAACTTGTAAATTAGTTACACTTGTGTGTGTATATATATATATATGTATGTATGTATGTATGTTAGATCTACATAGGCAAGAACAATAATTATAGGATATTAATTATTATAAAGAAGGATACATGTGTATATAGGGTTTTGTTTGAAGCATGACATCCTAGGTAACAAGTTTGGAATACCCAGTTTGTTACCCCAGAAGGATATATATACGTACCTTATGACCAAGTTATCGAACTCAACATAAACTCATTCCTTCAACGTTTTGTCCACGTATAATATTAATTAATAAAGTATAATTAATATTTATCAAATTATTATTATTATTATATTTTGAACATACATTCCAACGATATATGTATATATCCTATCTTCTTTTGTTGTTTATAGTTTTCAGCTTCTTTAGTTGACATCCTTGTTCACAGATTTCTTTTTTTTTATTATTTTAATTTATCATGAACAAATTGAAGTTCTAAGAAGCCATGGAAACACTTTTAAGTTCACTCCTGATTTTTTACATTGTTGTTGGGGAGAACCAAGGAAAATCCAAGGCAATCCGTATACAAATATGCGCCCGATCCGACCTAAAAGCCTAAGCTAATGAGTTAAGGCACATCCATGTATATATTGCCTTAAAATTCACAGTTTGCAACC